>NW_024121108.1:1031879-1218819 GCF_016745375.1 Pimephales promelas | reverse complement strand
ATCCTAGTAACTGAGACGATTGTGAAATACTCAGACTGGCCCGTTTGGCACCAACAACCACAAACAACTCTCAAAATTGCTTAAATCAACTTTCTATCCCATTCTGACATTCAGTTTGGAGTTCAGGAGATTGTCTGACCAGGACCACACCCCTAAATGCATTGAAGCAACTGTAATGTGATTGGTTGATTAGATAATTGCATTTAATGAAAAATTGAACAGGTGTTCCTAATAATCCTTTAGGTGAGTGTATACACTCTCCTTTAACAGTCAGAAGATGTTCAGCTGCAAAATGGCGTCAGCATGTTGCACGGCAAGCCTTTGCAAGCTTCAATTAACTTTGTGGATCGGAATGACAATCGCTGCGGGCCATACTTTCACCTTTTCCAATCATCTGTTGTCCATACCGCTGGAGTTAACTCGTCTACACTGCCGCTCCAACTTAAAAAAAAAAAAAAAGAAGCGCAACAAAAGACGAGGAAAGCACGGCTGAAGGTTAGCGAGGAATGTACGTGTGAGTTGCTTCTTCGGACATGGCTTTTGCTGGTGTATCCTGATCAGCCTCTGCAGTTAAAAACTCAAGAAGGAGTGGACTGACATCCATCGTTATTTAAAGGGATAGTTCACCCAAAATTAAATTTACCCATGATTTACTCACTCATCTAGGTGTACTGTATATGCCATTCTTCTTTCAGACAACTACAATCAGAGTTATATTAAAAAATGTCCTGGCTCTTCCAAGCTGTTACGAAAACTGCTCCGAGACTTGGAGATGAAGATCCCAAATGCAGCTTTATTTAAGATTAGTCGTACAGGCAGGGTCGAGAATTAGCAGACAGGACAATGGAGAATACACAGTGGGATCCGGGAAACAGGCAGAGGTCAGGGCAGGCAGCAGTAATCAAAATCCAAGAACAATCCAATGTCAAAAACCAGAAAAAAACACGGAAAACGCTCAGAAATGCAGTGTAACACTTAAACAAGACTTTGCAAACACTGAACGTGAACACAAGATATATATAGACACACTAACAGATGAGACACAGGTGAATGCAATCAGTGAATGAGGTACAGGTGAATGTGATCAGTGATGAGTCCGGGCAGTGAGTTCTGGGAAATGTAGTTGTGAGGGAAACATGAACATCTGGTGTGGAGTGCCCTCTGGTGACTCTCAAGGGCACTCCACCTGGTGACCGTTACACAAGCTTTATAATGACCTTGAGTAATTGTCTCTCTCTGCATGTGTGTGTAACAATGTGACTGGGTATTTGTGTGTAGGATTGTTAATTGTTATGGTATTTTTGCTATATTGCTTCTTATCTTTTACGTTTGACTTTTTTATACTCTCTTCTTCTAAAATGACAGTGGAGCACTTAAATAAATAAAAGTTAAAGGAGCGAAGCATGCTGGGAACTACAAATCTGTTCTAACCACAGATTGTAACTCAGTTCATGAATATGTGGATGTGTGTACAATATATATGGGAACGGTCACAACTTACTGTGTAATATGCAAAACCTAAACATAACACTGTAATAATACTGTTACATGGTAACTAGGAACTGTCCACTTAATATAAAAGTGTAATTGCAAAGGTAATTGTTGTGTCGTTACATGATAATTTCTACGAACTCCCCACTTAAATTGTGAAATGTTACATGTTAATTGCACAGCAACTGTCCACTTTAAAATAATTGAAAAAAATTAACAACTTCAATGTACCTGGAGCTGGGTTAATACTAAAACACCACAAGGTCCTTTAGAACTACCTAACATAAAAATAGAAAATCTCTGCCACTGTGAAAGTAAATCTGCTTTTAACATACTGACATGTTGAAAATTAAATACATTTATATCCAAACTGGTAAATATTTTAGACTGCGTGTGGATGTGGAACAACTTGTGTAAATACATATTGTTGTTACAAAATGCAGTTACATAATTCCTGTTACACATTTGCACTTACACATACCATTTCATGGGTTGTTACATATTGTTACATATTATTTTATGCCTAATTCTTATTTCTTATTAGAATAATGGCCTTTGACAGAGGAAAATGCAAACATGGCCTCGATATTATCTGCAACATGTGGGGGTATTACTACATCCTAACAGTGACATAAAATAACATATTTATTTATTAACTTTATCAGTTCTTAACTGTGGCATTAAATTGTGTATTTGAACACTTTTTCCGCAGATAATAAGTTAAATGCTACACTTTTTGTTATTAAACCAAAACAAGGGCAGTCGCCCCTAATGGTTAAAATAGTCAGACTGGTAATCCTCAGGTTCGATTCTCAATAATGGCCGGAAATGACTGAGGTGCCTTGAGCAAGGCATCTAATCCGCAATCCCAGGTCCCACAGCAAAATGACTACCCACTATTCCCTGTGTGTGTGTGTGTGTGTGTGTGTGTCCACGGTTAGCAGTGTGTTTGTTTTGTGTTTGCATTAACTTGGATGGGTTAAATGCAGAGGACAAATTCTGAGTATGGATATCATACTTGGCCTTCACATGCATGTTCACATGCAATGTGAAAACATTTGACTGCTTTGAAATTTTAAAAATCTTCATTATTTTTTTGTGTGAAAATTTTATACATGATGGAAAGTTTTCATGATGTAAAACTTAAGATGAGCATCATCAAATTAGATAATATCAGGCTTTTTTTTTTTTTTTTAACAACATCAGCATAATGTTTTTTCAAGATGGATGGCTGTGAACAGGCTCCAAGCTCTGGATGTAATACCGAGATCCAACACAGAGCAACAGAAGACGAACAGGAGACGAAACACTCCTTCTCTGCTCCTGTTGTATTTTACATGACCTGTAATTCAGAAAAACAGTGAAACATTAATCAACCATGACAATCTCCGCTGCATTAATCACGTCGATTTCAGTCTCCGTTGAGGCTGATTTGTTTACAATATGTTCAATCAAAGGGGCATTACTCAATTTGCCGGTTATTTGCATTTTTGAAGAGCGCCACATTCCTGAGCGCAGAGGAATCCTGTGATCAATAATATAGTTGCTAATGAGCCACACCGGCCCCCTCTGTGAAGCTTTCATCCAAAATTCATTAATATCTTGTTTTATTCATCCGGACGTGGAGCTGAGATGTTGAAAACCACAGGACAGCTCCAGCCCACCCTGGAAGACGAGAAACGCGTACGAGCTGCTTTGTTTGACGAGATTAAACGACAGCGCTGCTCATTCTAAAGTTTGAGTGCTGAAGTCTGTAGAGGAAATGGGAACACGGTCGACAGACCAGGTGTAAGGAATATAAATATGTGCGCTGAACTAGAACCTGATCTACCAGCAGTCTCATATCTTCAGAAATATTAGTCATGGTGAAATGAAAGGAAAAAAGTCAAATGTTTCATGCCAAACCTGTTCCAATAAGCAGGAGTGAACTGTATAATACCTGAATAAATCTAATTGATTACTATACTAAAGTATTACTCTGGGGAAATTTCATTCACTCAAGAGCATTTTAAACTCAAATCTTGTAGTTACCTAATATTATTATTCTGTCTGGAATCATTTTTATTGGCTGTTTAATGGCCTTTCAATAGCTCGTTTACATGGACACTTATAAACGGATTGACGGCTCAATCGGACTAAAAAAACCTTCATGTAAACAGCTTGATCCGATTGGAATTTCGATCGCGTGGATTACTCCTTTTTGTAATCTGATCGGCAGAAATGCAATGACGTTGAAAGCAATGAAGTTAAAATAGCCTAATGACGAATGACTCACGGAAGGAGCTGTTCTTCCTGTTGAATAAAATGTCTTAAATATATTTTAAAATTCTCATTTCACTCTCAGTGTCTATGAAGTGGAGCAGAACAATGTTCCTCCAGTCCTTGTTTCAGATTATCATCCAGGGACAACTGGTTCTGGGCGCGGGTTCTCTTACGAGAGGTTCTCTCGTATTGCGTAAGCTAGCTTACGCTACGGGAAAGATTCATCTTTGCTGAGAAGTTGAAGCCAAAAAATTATTCCATAATTTTGTAATCATTGTCAACGCAGTCTCTTCTGAGGCAGACCATGAGCGGGCTAGCTAGCGCGCTCATTGGTTCGCTCAGAGAGAATGCACGAACCTATGGGAGAGCGGCGCTGAGTCCGCGGCCAATGAGCGGACGGCGCTCGCTTACTGCGTCACAGCCCGCCAAAAGGGGCGTGGCTACAGTGTATAAAGGTCGCTCTCCCAGCTCGTTCGTTGATTCTGTTCATTTTCAGCGAGCTACACGCATCCGCTGTCCTGGGAAGAAGCCGCCGTCGTTGAGAAGGCACCGTCTAGCGAGCTCCGGAGTCTGAGGAAGCCGGCCGTCTGCCACCTTCAGCCGCCCAGCAAGCTAGCGCCATCCGACGCGTATCCTTTTTTATTATTCCTAAAAGAGCACGAGCGTCTTTTTAAAGATGCCTCGTAATTCCTGCGGCTCTTGCCGCTCTCCGCTCGAGGATGGAGACCGCCACCCCATCTGCGCTCTCTGCCTCGGAGTGGAACACGCAGAACTCGCCCTCGCCAACGGAGGATGCGACCACTGCGAGGACCTGCCGCTGTCAACCCTGCGGGCTCGACTACAGGCGGTCAAAACCGCTCCAGCGCCGCCTCTTACTTCCGCCGCGGAAGAAGAAACGCCGCTCCAGAGGCCGCCGGAGCCCTCTGCGGATCCATGTTGGGCCGCCGCCGCCGCCCACCGACCGCTCTCCCTCTCCGCCCCTGCCGGACTTACAGTTGCCGCCGAGTGGCCGCTCTGTCGCCTCCGAGGACACCGCGGATGAGAAGGACTCTTGTTCGCTGCACGCTTCGGACAGCGAGGATTGGTCGTCGATTGGCTCATCGACGAGAGAGTCTGCGGGGACCCGCGCCGGCATCGAGGAGGAACTAACGCGCCTCCTTTCTCAGGCCGTTAGCCGCCTGGGTCTCGAGTGGTCTCCTCCCCTGAGCAACCACCGAACCGCATGGATGGAAAGTTCCTGCACCGGCGTCCGGCCCCCGCCTGCAGCCGGGCTGCACCCTTCCTGCCGGAGCTTCACAGCGAGCTCACGAAGTCCTGGAATGCTCCTCTCTCGGCCCGTAATCGCTCTGATGTGTCCGCTTCGCTGCGCTCAGTGGACGGAGCTGCCGAGAAGGGTTATACTGCCATGCCACCCGTCGAGGACTCGGTCGCCGCTCATCTCTGCCCGCCCTCTGCTAGATGGCGGTCTGCTCATACGCTTCCCTCAAAAGCGTGCAGAGCGACCTCTAACTTTCATGCCCGCGCCTATTCTGCCGCCGGTCAGGCCGCTTCAGCGCTGCATTCGATGTCTGTCCTCCAGGTGCTCCAGAGCGACATCTTGTGTGAAATGGCGAGCAGCGGGAGGCAACCGCCCGTCTTGCGGATCTGAGAAGCGCTACGGATCTTCCCTTCGCGCCACTAAAGCCGCCGCACAAGCTCTTGGGAGATGCATGGCCGCCCTCTGTGTCGCCGAGAGACACTTATGGCTCACGCTTACCGACATGGGAGAGTCAGAACGAGCCGCGTTCCTCAACGCGCCCATTTCCCCTACCGGGCTCTTCGGATCCGCCGTCACGGGCATCGTTGACCGCTTCTCCGAGGTTCAAAAAGCGACTCAGGCCATGAACTTGTTCCTGCCCCGCCGCTCGAGTTCTTCGACGGGCCGTTCTCACGAAGCCGCCTGCCAGGACCACACAGCAGCGCCCGCCTCAGCAAGCTCAGCAGCCCCAGCGTAGACAGGGCGGCCGCCCTCGCTCTCGCTCAGACAGCCGCCGCAGACAGCCTCCTCCCCGGGGGCCTCGACCCAAGATCACGCTGAAGCCTGATCAACAGAAGTCTGCCTAGCACAGCTGAGAAAAAGACGGCGTTCTCCCGCTGCGGCCGACCACCGTCAAAGCTTCGCCCTCTGTTAGTCCCCGTCTCACCGCTGACTACAGTAGTGTTTACCGCCACAAACAAGCCGGTTTCCCTGCCCGCTTGCGAGCGACTAAAAGCCGTTTTCACGGCTACCCAGAGAGTTCACAAAAAGAGCATAAAAGCCTCAAGTGTAAAAAAATGTGCCCACAACCATGTGCTCACGTACACACACAAGCATTCTATTGCCCAGGGTCTCTCGCAGAGCCCATTCTCACGGAGCGTGCACTTTCCGCTCCAGCAGCAGAGAACATAAGCACGCCCACGAGCCCGTGCGCGTGTCCCCCCCTCTGCCCGCTCTGTCTCAAGGCCCTTAAACTCCTCTCTGAGCGTAAGTCCCGTTGCCTTCCACATTATAAGCGAGCCCACACCCAGTGTCCAGCCCGCAATGTGCAGCAATCAGGGCGAAATCGCCATTCAACACTAGCCGTATGCTACAAAGCGTGGGAAGCCATCCCCGGCATCTCCCCGTGGGTTTTAAGCATAATAAAGAATGGTTATCGATTACAGTTTCGTCGGCGCCGCCACGCTCGCGCGTGCGGCTCGAATCCACTGTCAGCCCGGCTGCTATGAACACGCTTCGCTTAGAAATAGCCAAGCTACTGCAGAAGGGCGCTATAGAGAGAGTCCCGCCATCTATGATCGAGTCGGGGTTTTACGGCCGTTACTTTCTGGTCCCCAAGAAAGACGGCCGCCCTCAGGCCGATCTTAGATCTCAGGGCTTTGAACAAAGCGCTCATGAAAGAGACCGTTCAAAATGCTCACAGTCAGGAAACTCCTCGCGCACGTCCGCCAGGGGGACTGGTTCATCTCTCTAGACCTGAAAGACGCCTATTTCAGATCCAGATAAACCCTCATCACAGGCCATTCCTACGTTTCGCCTTCGAGGGCCAGGTTTACCAGTATGCGTTCTCTCCGTTCTGGCCTATCCTTAGCACCCCGTACGTTTACGAAGTGCATGGATACAGCGCTCGCTCCCCTGCTAAGTCAGGGGCTGCGCATACTGAATTATCTGGACGACTGGCTGATTCTAGCAGATTCCCAGACGGAGCTACTGTCGCACCGCACAGTTCTCCTCAACCATCTGGAAGCGCTGGGACTCTCTGTCAACTGGACAAAGAGCTCTCTCCAGCCCAGTCAAACTATTTCGTTCCTCGGAATAGATTTGAACTCTATCACGATGACGGCTCGCTTATCCACACAGCGCGCGCGCCGTGTTCAGCGCCTAGCCGCCTCGTTTCAGATGGGTACCCTTACATCCCTGAAATCTCTTCAGAGGATGCTGGGTCATATGGCTTCAGCCTCCGCTGTGCTACAGCTGGGTCTTCTGCACATGCGCCCCTTCAATTCTGGTTAAAGAGCCGCGTATCCCACCGCGAGTGGACGACGGGCCGCCAGATGATCAGGATTACTCAGACTTGTATCACTGCACTGCAGCCATGGGCAGCAAGCGAGTGGTTTCAGAGGGGCGTTACCATGGGAACATTCTCTCGCCGGAAAGTCATCTCGACAGACGCATCCAACTCGGGTTGGGGAGCGGTTTTGCGAGGGCTCACCGGCCGCCGGCAGTGGTCGAGCCACGAGAGTTCCTTTTACACATAAACTGTCTGGAAATGATCGCGGTCGAGAACGCGCTGCTATGCTTCCTCCGCGCATAAACGGTCACCACGTCCTGATTCGCTCCGACAATATGGCCGTGGTATCATACATCAACCGTCAGGGCGGCGTCAGATCCAAGAATCTCTTTCATCTGACACGCCGCATCCTATTGTGGTCCCAGAGTCACCCTGCTATCGCTCAGAGCGACGCACATTGCCGGGCCATCTGAACGACGGTCCAGACAGACTGTCCAGGAAACCTGGTCTCCCCCGGAGAATGGTCCCTGCACACTCAAACAGTCCAAACACTGTGTGCGCCTATTCGGCAGAGCGGAGATAGATCTTTTCGCGTCAGAAGAGAACGCTCGCTGCCCAATATTCTTCTCAAAGAGCGAGGACGCGCTAGCCCAGGATTGGCCCGCCGCCCGCTCTATGCTTTTCCCCCGATTTCTCTGCTACCGCAGGTCATTCAGAGAATCAGGGACTCACGCCCACTCGGTGCTCCTTATAGCCCGCGCTGGGAGAATCAGATTTGGTTCCCGGAGCTAACGCGGCTGTCACAGACAGCCCCGTGGCCCATTCCAATCAGAGCAGATCTCCTCACGCAAGCCCGCGGCTCGATCTGGCATCCCCATCCACAGCGCTGGGCGCTTCATGCATGGGTGACCAACGACTACGCGTCAAACTGCCAGAAGGGGTTTTTGAACACGATCAAACACGCCAGAGCGGACTCTACCAGAAAGCTCTATGCTGCAAAATGGTCTGTGTTCTCTAAATGGTGCACCGACAAGAATTTGGACCCACGGACCTGCGAGGTTTCGTCTTTGCTTGTGTTCCTTCAGGAGATGCTGGATAAGGGCAGGTCCCCATCCACTCTTAAGGTTTACGTGGCAGCCGTCGCGGCGTTCGCTGAACCCCGGCGCGCCCAGTCTCTGGGCAAAGACGAGCTAATCATCCGCTTCCTCAGGGGAGCCAGAAGGATGAACCCCCCTCGCCCCCCTACGGTGCCGGTCTGGGACCTTTCTATAGTTCTAGAAGCTCTGAAAGCCCCACCGTTTGAACCACTTGAGTCCGTGGAGCTAAAATACCTCTCGTTAAAAACCGTTCTTCTGACGGCTCTCGCCTCAGTAAAACGTGTGGGGGACATTCACGCGCTGTCTTCAAGCGCCGCGTGCCTAGAGTTTGGACCGAGTGACTCCATAGTCATTCTAAAGCCTAGACACGGTTATGTTCCAAAAGCGATTGGTACCCCTTTCAGGGCGCAAGTCATCTCTCTATCGGCGCTGCCTGCATCCGATAGCGAACGTGACGCTGACCGCCTCTGCCCGGTTCGGGCTATCAGAGTGTACACTACACGCGTTGCCGCGTTCAGACGCTCGGAGCAGCTGTTTGTGTCGTTCGGTGGCCGCACCAAGGGACTAGCCGCCTCGAAACAGACCCTATCCAGGTGGATAGTAGACGCGATTGCCTCTGCTTATGCCGCTAAAGACCTGCCTTGCCCTCTGGGCATCAGGGCTCATTCCACCAGAGGCATGGCCTCATCGTGGGCATGGTCCTGCGGGATTTCCATTCACGACATTTGTGTGGCTGCGGGATGGGCCTCCCCCTCCACCTTTGTCAGATTTTACAACTTGGAAGTTCCAGCCTTACAGGCGAAAATTCTGGCGGTCTAATACTCACAGCCCTCCTATAGAAGCCGCACTATCGGGAGTTCCATCACACCGGCTCACCCCTTGTGTTCCCCTATGTGCTTATGCATTAGCCCACACATCACGGCCCGCCTTCGCCGGCCGCCTTGGGCGTTTTTGCACTAGATAGTAACGGCCGCTATGCTGGCCGCCGTATTATCTTCATCCACTTATAGATTCCCCCGGTGTTCCCCTGGGATGCTTAGTGGTTACTTAGCGCGCACGGCGTTGACCAGGTGTTCCCGTAGCGTAAGCTAGCTTACGCAATACGAGAGAACCTCTCGTAAGAGAACGAATCGGTTACCTAACGTAACCTCGGTTCTCTCTAGATGAGGGAACGAGTATTGCGTTCCCGGCCGTGCTTGCGCCAATAGCGTTTCGCTTCATGCTACAGAATCAACGAACGAGCTGGGAGAGCGACCTTTATACACTGTAGCCACGCCCCTTTTGGCGGGCTGTGACGCAGTAAGCGAGCGCCGTCCGCTCATTGGCCGCGGACTCAGCGCCGCTCTCCCATAGGTTCGTGCATTCTCTCTGAGCGAACCAATGAGCCGCTAGCTAGCCCGCTCATGGTCTGCCTCAGAAGAGACTGCGTTGACAATGATTACAAAATTATGGAATAATTTTTTGGCTTCAACTTCTCAGCAAAGATGAATCTTTCCCGTAGCGTAAGCTAGCTTACGCAATACTCGTTCCCTCATCTAGAGAGAACCGAGGTTACGTTAGGTAACCGATTCGTTTTACGGCGTGATAAATATTTGCAGCACGACACAACAGTCAACAGCTCATGCTCATCATCTACAAATCATGACTACGGATGCATATTATGTCTGGTGTTTAAAACAAATAAAGAACCAACAGATGAGAATAGTTATGCATGAACAGCGGCATATTCGTTCACTGTGCACATGTCAAAATCTTGTGACATATAAACACACACATCAACCTGATTACTTTATTTATCGTTCATGTAAACACCGTGTTCGGATTCATCAATCGGATAGATATCATTACAATTTAACCAACAGGTGTCCATGTAAACGTAGCTTTGTATTCACTCCAGTTAAAGTCAACTTAAATACTTTTATTCATCGAATGAGTGGCAGGTAGTCTTTTGAACATAATAATTATTGTCAAGGCAACTAAAAAATATAGTTCAGCCAAATTAAAACAACGAGGCAACCTATCACACTCGACTTTTAGTTAAACGGATAGTTCACCTCATCATGTACTCACCAAGTTGTTCCAAACCTGATTGAATGTCTTTTTTCTGTCGAACACAAAATGTGATATATTAAAGAATATGGGTAACCAAACAGTTGATGGACCCCATTGGCTTATGGGGGGAAAAATACTATGGATGTCTGAGGGCCCATCATCTGACATTCTTCAAAATATCTTCTTTTGTGTTCAGCAGAACAAAGATCTTCATAAAGGTCTGGAACAACTTGAGGGTGAGTAAATTATGACAGAATTTTCAGTTTTGGGTAAACTGTCCCTTTAACTCAACTACTCAACTAATTTGCTCCAGTTGAGCCAACTTAAAACTTTTGTTCATCTCATGAGTAACAGGTAGCCAATAAATTAGTCAAACATTATTGTCAAGGCAATGCAAGCAGCTACAATCCTTGTTTTTCATCTCCATGTTTGATTCTCAAAGATAACTTCATGACATGAACATTATTTGCCTCTTAAAACTAGAGGCAAATATTTTACCCGAGCAAATATGTTCCTTTTAAAAAAGTTGCTTTGACAACACACAAATCTCAAACCTGCTGATGATCAACAATTGTAATTCAATAAAAAATGAACTATGAACCATAAATAACAGAGATAACGGCAGCTGCATAAATCAAGCCAGTAAATTCAAGGGAAGGATCATCTTTAATAATAGTTCATTTTATTTTTATTTTTTTCGAGATACAAAGCATGGTGGGAACTGCACAACATTGTTCTATGTAAAATGTAATCTATTATATTAGTAGATTTTGAGCCTCGTTGAATGGTGTTCTTCCCACCGGGATGACCCCAAAGATGTTCAGAGTCCTGCTTTCTTTCCAGCAAGATGGGTTGGAGAGAATTATGTCTCCCTCCACCCTCAAAGTGTATGTTGCCGCTAATGTCACACATCACAATGCAGTTGAAGGTAAGTCATTGGGGAAGCATGACCTGATTGTCAGGTTCCTGAGGAGTGTGAGGAGAATAAATCTTCCCTGGAAGGGCCAGTAGCAGTGGCGTGTTGGTGGATATCCCTATTCGTCAGCATCTCTGACGTACGTAGAGAGTGACAGGGGAACGTCTCGGTTATGTAGGGTAACCCTCGTTCCCAGAGGAGAGAACGAAGGCATACGTCCCGTCGTTACCATACTTAACCGAGACATTACTTTAGATAAAATAATTTGTAAATAATTTTGACCTTTTTGTGAGAAATGGACCAAAATTTTATTATTCCATGAAAGTAGGTGTTTATGATAGAAACATTGCTTGATACAAGAAAAAAATCATCTGTTTTATGAATGTGTTGATCTAGTCTTATTTTTCCTCTTTTTTTCATTTGACACAAAACATTGACTCAAGTTTAGAGCTCAGGAGGATTTGCATTGAAAAGTGACTTAAAATTTGGTCTGTGGCTCAAAAAATTGGTCTTGGCTATCAAGAATCTTGGCTATCACTGGACATCACAGGTACTCCTCTCCACTGGTTTGAGTCCTATCTCACAGATAGGTCCTTCGGGGTCACATGGAGTGGTGAGGTATCCAAAGCACATCAAGTGACCACAGGAGTTCCCCAGGGTTCAGTTTTTGGACAGCTCCTCTTTTCCATTTACACCACATCACTGGGACTCATTATACAGGCACATGGTTTCTCTTACCATTGCTATGCCGATGACACCCAGCTCTACCTCTCATTTAAACCAGATTATCCCACAATACCTGCACAATACCTTTTCTAATTGAGCATGCAACACAACTTTTCATCCAGGCCCTGATCATTTCTAGGCTTGATTACTGCAATGCTCTTCTGGCTGGACTTCCATCATGTGCAATTAAACCTCTACAAATGACCTAGAATGCT
This sequence comes from Pimephales promelas, assembly GCF_016745375.1. The sequence continues at coordinate 1,206,533 of NW_024121108.1, read as the reverse complement.
GCAGCTCATCAGGGGCCTCATGTATAAAACTTTGCGTAGATTTCATCCTTAAAGTGTGCGTACGCACATAAGGCAGAATTTGCGTACACACAAAAGTTTTCAGATTTATAAAACCGTTCGTACGCCAGAACCTGCGCAGAATTCACTTTATAAATCCCAGTCAGCGGGAGATAATGCGCACGTGCGTCTCCTCCCCGAAATAACCATATATGGAGATTACAACGCCTAGTTTTACTGTGCATATCCTCATCTGCATATCATTTGCATATGATTATTCATCCACGTGATACCAAGTTTAACGGTACAAGACGTTAGGAAAATATGAAATGCGGATGTGCCGTCACATTATTACAAACATTTTTTTTTAGTAGCCTATATCCTTGCCTTGTTTTTGAATGAATAAATCAAATAGTGTTAAATACATTTCAGAGAAAGTTTTTCTCAATATTTTCCACTGGCCAAATAGTATTTTTAATTGATTTATATTTTAATGGATAATAGAAGAGATTTTAATGGAAGAGATAGACATGGTTGTGCATTATTTGCACGAAACAGTTTTCTCAGACAATCTCTAGTTAAAACATTAAAACACAGCATGCCAGAAGAAAAGTGTTCAAAAGCAATGCATCCACAACAAATAGGTCTATTTCTATTTATTGAATATATATATATATATATATGTATATATATATATATATATATATTGTAACTTCTCAGTAATGATTTCATGTAGTTTAAGAGTTTAACTCCATTAATGAGAATGGCATATTTAATCTAAATGTTTATATCAGAAGTAAAACATAGTTTAAACCATTCTCTTATTTATTTAAACTGTTATTGTGAATATGGACTGTATTTATGATTTGGACTCATAATGAAGATTTACGGTTTTACTCCATCTGCCGTTAGATTATAGGCTATATGTGCGTCAGTTTCACCAAACGGCCCAACGCGCGTGCTGGCACGGTCATTTAAGACGGGATGGATGTTTGCTTCAAGTGATGATAGGTTTGTGAAATTATATTTGTATGATCTTTCTGTAGATGTATAATTTTCTTTAGATTCTCTGTCTAATAGTAAGCAAAAAGACATTTGACTCCAGCTCACCATCGGTGTCGCCAAAACCTATAATCTTCTAAAAGAGTGCGTACGCACGGTCAAGAGCATCCTTACGGTGCGCACTTATTTACGCCAAGTTTATTTTTTATAAATCCCGATGTGCGCGTGGAAAAATGCGTACGCATATTTCTATGCCCATTTTGTGCGTACGCAACGTTTATACATGAGGCCCCTGGTCTTCAATGAGCCCAAAAGGGCCCACGTCACTTCTCTGTTCATCTCTGCACTGGCTACCACTCGCTGCTTGCAGTTCAAGGTGCTGACCCTTGCTTACAGATTGACCACAGGATCAGCTCCCTCCTACTTCCATTCATTACTACAAGTCTACATCCCTAGCAGAAGCCTACGATCGATCAATGAGCGACGGCTCGTGGTACCATCACAGAGAGCCACAAAATCACTCTCCAGATCATTCTCATTCACAGTACCATGCTGGTGGAATGATCTCCCCACCCTTACCCGGAATGCAGAATCCCTGCATTCCAAAGACAACTGAAACCTCATCTCTTCTGTGAGCACTTAACATGAAAAAAATGAATAAATAATATATATATGTGTGTGTCAAAGTCAGCTTTATCAAGTCAAAGTCAGCTTTATTGTCAATTTCTTCACATGTCAAGACATACACGAGATTGAAATTACGTTTCCCTCTATCCCACGGTGTACAGACAAAAACATAATAGGTAAAACTAAAAAATGGGAAGGCACAAACTATGAAGGCATATATACTATATCTATTGCTTGTCTGGCCTATGCAACTCCAAGCAATGTCTGAACTTTATATTTTGAGCACTTTGTGCGTTGTTTTTGCGTCTTCACGATGACTTGCTTGGTTTAATCCTCAGTTGTAAGTCGCTTTGGATAAAAGCATCTGCTAAATGACTAAATATAAATGTAATAAGAAGACTTGGAATCTAGCGCATATGACATATGGAGTCTGGTTACAATACATTTAGCATGCTTCTTTTTGAAGCATCAGATTCCATTCTTTGTAACTGCATGGCAAAGGGGGACAAATTTTCATGTTTTGGGTGAGTTGATCCTTTGATAGCATTCATCTGACTACAAAGCCATTCACTCTGTCAAGAATTTGCAGTAAATCAAAAGAATTCACAGTGAATCACAAAGGGAGAAGTGAATCAGTCTTTCATTCAGCGTTATAGCTTTGAACCCCAAAGCGGCACATGACGACCTATTACACTTGTGCTTAGATAAAAGACCGTATCATTTTCAAAATGCTCCCAGTCTGAATAATTCAACAGCTGGAAATTGTCTCTCAAATCAGGAGAGGCTGAAATATATTCCGCTAAATTTTTTTTTTTTTTTTCCGCAAAAGGAAGCAAGGAGATGTGTCCACCATGTAGCACTGCCTGGTTCCTTGGTATTAACTCTCACCTTTGAATATTTCATTTTTGGCAATGCTTCACAGAAGAATGGCTCACCCTTCAAGTACATTTACATTAATTTTTGAATTTCTTGGATGAGGCCCTGGAGGTCACTGCAATTCATGTTGAACTGACAGGCCTTTTTAAGGTGCTTGTCAGTCGAGACGGCCGAGCGGAAAGCTCCCATCCAAACTCAGTGAGACAGGCCCTCCTTGGCAGCCTTGATTGGTGCCTTGATGTCTGTTAGTGTAACCTGGGAGGTTAGCGCAGATGTCACTCAAACCACACACACTGACTTGCTTGAAAAAAGCTACCAAAAATGGCGAGTGCAGGCGCCTGTCCAATGTTCAGTCATGAGCGCGTGCGCGCCACCCTCTGCGCTGTGACTGTCAAGTCGATTTCATCGGCTCTGTAAAAAAACCGAAGACAGCATGGCTATCAAATATTTGTCCTGCGTCTGTAGAGTCAAGGTGTCTGTCTGTGCGAATCGCTCACATTCAGAGCTCAAACTTTCCCCTCGATTTCCCATTTACAACCTCACAGTAGGCGACTCTAATTTGCCTTCCCTCTGCTGTAGTGTGACAGAGGCTTGTCACCACTCGGCTGATGAGGGGAATATGTTGTCTGTTCTGGATGGATGTTTCTGGAAGTTTGAAGAGAGGCAGATGGTGGGAGAGGGAAGAGGCTCGTACACTGTCCTCGCGCTCTGCCTTCCTCACCTCACCTGTTTCATTTGCATTCTGTTTCATCAGCGGCCCGCTCTCCTGTCTGCGCCGTATTATATTTCTCAACGCTATTCTGAATTCCGGATCAGGCAAACACACATCTTTTTATATTGTCAGAGCCCGAGATGCAGTTGGGGAAACTGCAGCCACCGAGAAAATCGCTCAAGTTTACTTTTACAGATCGACGAGGTGCAGTGCTCTTTAGAGCTGAAAGGCCTCTTTTTTGAGCTTAAAGTAAAACGTCGTTTTAAAATGATGCATTTATCGGGACAATCAATGCATTTATGTTAAGACAACACACTCCAGGTGAATAGGATAAAAAAAATGAACTAATAGATATCAACATTCTTACCCAGTTGATTGATTACATTAAGAATTGCGAATATCTTTTTGTATGACTTTTCTGAAATGTTATGTTTAAACATGCAAACGGAGGCATTATCTAATTAAATATGCACTAATCTGAATACACAATTCTGAAAAAAATCCCGTAAAATTCTTGTTTGATTTTGTTGACATATTAGAATTGACTCTGTGCACGAGAAAAATGCTAACTTCCGACTTGAGGGCGGATGTTGGGTACTTCGGTTCCGGTTGCCGTTGTTTACATCGTACATCAGAGGACCGGCTATCTAAAGCTTAGCTATCTAAATATATTTGTCTAAAACTATGTTCGTTTGTTCATTGCCAAGTCAACCAACACAGTTTTCACTCATATTTGGGTGGAGCCAGGCGCTGCTGCATTGTGAAAAGTAAACGATATTTCACATTTTGTCACTGCACCCAAGCAGTCGCTTTACAGAGTGGAGCGTTGCGTATCCATGACAACTAGAAGGAAGTTTTTTCAGGCTACTAATTATTTATTATATTATACCCTTTAACCAGGAGAAGCCCCTGGGATTAGAACCTATTTTGCAAGGGAGACTTGTTTAGAAATATGTGTGAACAGCCTAATATGTGTTAAACAGCCTAACTTGATAACGAACGAACCAACGTTGGATACCTTTACTCCCTGTATGACATGTATAGTGGTTGTCAACACTGATCTATATAATGACATTCTATATAGATAGTGGTTGTCAACAACATAGCCTCTGAACATCATAAACAAAATAATGGCGAACACAAACTGTTCTGGAAAATGCACTTTCTAACGCATGATTTTGACTTTTATAATGTATAGAGAGATATAACAGTTACCAAATAGCATAGCTTGAGCACGTAGCATGGCAACATTAATGTCCGAGTGATTACACGTGTACCGCGTATGTACACGCCGTCAAATGTCCGAGCTAAACAAAACAAAATGTAGATCTACATCTGGGGAGCGATATTTTTTCCTAGGATGGTAGGAGTGACGGGTAGGTTTATGGATGGGGTTGAGGTAGGTCATATGCAATATATATATATATATATATATATATATATACAGTAATAACGTATATGTCACGGGTGACAAAATCGCTTGGCGATCGGAACCCTCCTCAGAGTCGCAAGTTCCCTAGGGGAACGGATTGTGTGCAACACACCACTGCAGCTCCGGGCGTGATGGAATCATGCCCGCACTGATTAGCGCTAATGCACTGCAGGTGCGAGAGAGAGAGGAGCGGCACTCACACAGGTTTCCTGTTTGACGAGTCAAGATAAACAAGATAAAAGGACACAGACAGAAGGGAGAGGAGGGCTCAGACGGGGGAAACACAGACGGGGAAGACACAGATGGAGGAGGCTCAGATGGAGGACCCACTGACAAGGAAGGGACAGGGGAAAGGGAGAGACGCCCATTCAAGCTTGCTGGATCAGAGTGATTGTTTGTAGGAAGCCTGCTGGTCTGAGCTATCGACTGGATCTGTGCTGGGAAAGGAAAGAGCAAAGATAAGTGAACTGATTTTAACTTATGAACATTTAAACCGCTTGAAGAGGATACAGTGAGTGTGGATCTGACTGTTGGAGGAGCTATGTGTTTCAGAGTGTGTGGAGGAGGAATTGAAAGTGAAACCCCATGTAAAGTGAGCACAACAAACAGAGCGAGGCCTCTGATCAGCCCTACCGTGTGAGTGAATTGCAGTGCTTTTGCCTTATTGATGCACATTGATTTATTGCTGTGGAATTGAAGTGAACACAAGTGTGCTGTGTCTTTGTTGAGAAGTGGCCCTCATCAATGCTTACACGTTCGTGGAAAGTTATTATATCTGCCCCCGTCAGAAGCCCAGAGTGATACAGTGAACTGAAGAGAGAGTACTTTGTACTGTGGAGATCCCCACCTGTTCTACTTGCTGTTTGAGTCCAGAAGCATACAGCACCACTGGTAAAGTAACATTATGACTCACTGTCTTCCTATTGTGAACTGAAAAGAGTACTGTGTACTGTGACTATCCTCACCTGTTCTACTTACTGTTTGAGCCCAGAAGTATACAGCAACGCTGATAAAGTAATCGTTTAACCCACTGTCGCCCTACTGTGAACTGAGGAGAGAATACTTTGTACTGTGAAGATCTCCACCTGTTCTACTTACTGTTTGAGCCCAGAAGTATACAGCAACGCTGATAAAGTAATCGTTTGACTCACTGTCTCCATATTGTGAACTGAAGAGAGAGTACTGTGTACTGTGACTATCCTCACCTGTTCTACTTACTGTTTGAGCCCAGAAGTATACAGCAACGCTGATAAAGTGATCTTTTAATCCACTGTTTCATTACCGTGCCATACCAATCCTTACCTGCCATACTTACTGTCTGAGTCTGGAAGTCTGCAGCACCGCTGGGGGAAAAGTAAGCTTTTAATCCACTGCTTTATTATCGTGCACCAACGAGAGTACTCTGTACTGTGAAGAATCCTTACCCGCCATACTTACTGTCTGAGTCTGGAAGTCTGCAGCACCGCTGGGGGAAAAGTAAGCTTTTAATCCACTGCTTTATTATTGTGCACCAACGAGAGTACCCTGTACTGTGAAGAATCCTTACCTGCCATACTTACTGTCTGAGTCTGGAAGTCTGCAGCACCGCTGGGGGAAAAGTAAGCTTTTAATCCACTGCTTTATTATCGTACACCAACGAGAGTACTCTGTACTGTGAAGAATCCTTACCCGCCATACTTACTGTCTGAGTCTGGAAGTCTGCAGCACCGCTGGGGGAAGAGTAAGCTTTTAATCCACTGCTTTATTATCGTGCACCAACGAGAGTATTCTGTACCGTGAAGAATCCTTACCTGACATACTTACTCTTGGGTCTGGAAGTCTGCAGCACCGCTGGGGAGAAGTAAGCTTTTAATCCACTGATCCATCATCGTACATCGACGAGAGTTTTCTTTAACTGTGAGAAACCCTTGGTTGAATAAAGATTGTTACTCCTTTGAAACTTGTCTCTGTCTCCGGGTCCTCTGTTGTGTGCCTGTGGTGTCGGCTCCTCACGGTGGTGACTCAGTTAGAGGGGGGGTGGTTGGTCACCCGAGCGTTCCTCCCCTCGACCTGTGACATATACAGTAATAACGTTAAGTCAACGTTATTCATAAACACGCTGAAAAGAGATTATGCGTGTTGATAGCATGCCAAAAATACGTGATACACGTGTCATACATACGCAATTTTTGAGCATGGATGTTGTTGTGACTTAACGTTCCCTTCAAAATTATGCAAATACTGAGAAATGTAATATTTAAACCCCTTCTCTCTTGCTCTGGGGAGCTGGAGAAAAATCATTAGCCAGTCGATGAACATAATCGACTGTAATATTCGGCAAATGTTCAAGACATCTGGAGAAACATACATCCTCTACGTCGTCCATCAGGCTACCGGAAACTAGACACCCCATATCGGTTTCGCAGCCGGAACTAGCATACGCTAACGTGCACATAGTCCATTTTTTTATCACTCCATAAACCAGAAAGTACTGTCAACAGACAGAAACATATATGCCTTTTTAGGAATAAAATGTTGCATAAATCACGTGAATGATATCTGATCAAACATTCGGAATATAGATAAGAATAAAATGGTAAAGATTGGTGGATGTATGAAGTGAAGATTACTGACTTTAAATATATATTGTAATTGAAACCTACAGATGCAAATAGATGAAGAGCAAAAAAAAAATAGATATATATATATACCCTTAAAGTCCCTGTGAAATCAAAATTAAACCTATTTATTTTGTTAGCGCATATTACTAGTCTTGTGGTGAACAATTAATCCGTGCAAGTAAATATATATTAAAAAAATGTTTTACCTTGGTAATCTTTAATCAAAATCCGAATAGTTACTTCCGGTCTGGAACGGTTTCTTTTTCTGATGACGTAGGTTTCACAGCTTGGGTGGGGAAACGCTTAACCACTCCCCTCAAACCGTTAGTTTGCTATGAGCGAGAGATGGAGAGGAGGAGCGCTAGAGTAAAACCCTGCCCTCTGTTCAATATTCCGTTTCACTTGGAAATACGTCACAGCACTGGAGAAAAATCGTTTGCAACTTCCGGTTCACGGGGACTTTAAAATGTGTATATTGCATGTTTCCAGTAGCCCAAATCTCAAAATCGAATAGGCAAGGGCATCAAAAGAAAAGCTCCAACAATTTGCCTGCAGTGTCTTACCTTAAATTAATAGATTTATCATTATATTTATTTTCACATATATATTCGCAAATATGCTCTATGTGAAAATCACAGCCCGTTCTCATCCTTTAACGTCATATAGAACGCTATATGCAAAAACGGCGCTATACTACGCACATGGCACCCTTTATCGTTAATATAACACGCGAACCCAAGACGTTATAAATCCTTTAGTGTGAATATGACACGCACACCCTACCCCACACCTAAACTTAGCCCTCACAGCACCTGTTATATTAAAGATAACGGGTGCCATGTGCATAGTATAGCGCCGTTTTGTCATATAGCGTTCTATATGACGTTAAAGGATGAGAATGCGTTGGAAAATCCCGACATCTTCTTGTGAGCATAACCATGTAAATCATGTCCTAGATAGTGCTTCTCCTGACAGCTCAAATAAATAGTCTGGCTGCTAGAGCATGACACCAGCAACACCAAGATCATGGGTTTGATTCCCAGGGAATACACATGCTGATAACATACAGGCCCTGAATATAAGACACTGTAATAGTTGAGATGAGCTGAGAATACAATGTACAGATTGTGCTGTAGATGTGAGCGTAAGACCCTGCTGAGACTGATCTGGAATGATCTTGGCTGTATTGATTAAATCTCTGTTTTCCTACTGGATTTAGAGACAGTGGTCAGTAACCTTTAGTGCCGTGTCAGTCTAAGTTATCACTGACTGCAGATGTCAGTCATTATTTCAGCTGTAATGTTTGCTAGTATGAGACATTTATACAGTAGGAAGAGCTGTATATATATCAACGCATTCTCATCCCAAGGCGTCATTTACTGATGCTTTTGCCAATGCGTATACATCCAACACACATGGCACCCTTTAGCGTCAATATAACAAGCTTCGGTTATGAGAAGGTTTAGGTCTGGGGTAGGGTTAGGGTTAGACCACTAGGAGGCGCCTTCTGCCCCATATGTCTGTGTCTCACATTTTTAAAGGGCGCCATGTGAGTTGGATGTAGACGCATTGGCAAAAGAGTCAGTATATGACGCCTTGGGATGAGAACGGGCTAATATATATATAAATATGTTTCCAGATACCTAAATGTTGTATTTATGATAGTTGTATTTTACTTTTGTTTCACATAAACTCGGCTGCCGCCTTTTTTTCTTTTTTTTTTTTTGGTCAAATTCATCGATTGTAGTGAAAATGGTATTTATATTTGCCACGCTGTTTAATATATATTATAATGTCAGTATAAACAGAAGACGTTAGTTAGTGTTATCTTGTCGTCAGTGTTAATTGAATAACAAGTGTTCTATCTGTTAGTCCCTGGTTCTTTAAGGGGCGTAGTTTAGTGGGGTTTAAGGGTCTAGAGGGTGTGAGAGCGGTAAGCGGGAAGTCAGAGTCAGTTTTAACAGCAGAGACAGCAGTCGACTTATATTTCTTTCTTGATGTTGTACAGCGTGGGTTACGGCCATAAAAGTAACCCTGCAGTTCTTGAATAAAACATTAAAAGGAGGAAAAATTAGTCCGTTTACTTTCAGTAGCAACGCTACGTTTGGTGTCAGAAGTGACGGACTTAAACGCACGAGCTGAGCATTCCGCCGGGATGGATTACGGAGCGCGGCCGAAAGTGAAGCAAGAGATGAAGGAGACAGAAAGTGGAAAAGCGACTGCTTGTGGACATACGGACCGACGGCAGAACCGCGCTGGGTTTCGAGCGAAGTGGCCAGGATGAGAGAGGCTATGATGTTACAAGCTGCTGAAGCTGGCTTCGCGCCCCCACTTTACCCTGCACAGTGAGTTTGCACATCAGCAAAATGGCTGATGGCAAGACAGACTCTAGTTATGACGTGATGACGCGGGATGTAAACAAACATGGTGGCGCCCAGGCCTGCAGTGAATACATCAGAGACTCAACCACGCTCGCTATTAAAACACCGCGGTTCACTGGTAAGACTGATTGGGATGCATTCAAAGCCCAGTTGTGAGCTGATGCTGCAGGTAGTGTTGTTTTTGGCGGCCTGTTTTAATTTTAGTTTTAGTATAGTCTTTGTGTCAAGCTGACATTTTAGTTTTTATTCATTTTAGTCACGTTCATACTCTTTTTAGTCTAGTCTAGTTTTAGCCGACGAAAACTGATGACATTTTAGTCTAGTTTTAGTCGACGAAAACCGATGACATTTTTAGTCTAGTTTTAGTCGACGAAAAACATAGGCTACGTCCACATTAATCCGGATACATTTGAAAACGGGGTTTTCGTTTAAAAACGCTCCCCATCCACACTAGCGTTTTCAGGTGTTTTCCGACGTTTCAGTGTGGATGAGGAACTTCTAAATTCACTTTAATGCGCATGCGTGAAACTTCACAAAAGCTCACTGAGATGATACAGATGGGAAAACAAATAATAATGTCATCACACAATAACAGGATAATTTTATTTAGCAAAATATCTCACCATCACGGATGCGTCCAGGTCGCATTCAGTCACCATATAAAAACGCAACTGCTCTCCTGTTTTGCCGCAGGACAGCAAATGTGAGTAGACTGTTATTATCTGTTATCTTTGCAGTACTGTGCTATGAAGAATAGCATATATTAAGTAACATAGAAAGTAACATATTTTAGCAATAGTGTAAAAATGAATAACACATAACAGGCACAATACCGATAAACATGAATATCTATTGGTACTACATGGATCACATGACTAAACTTGAAATACCTCCGGTTTCACTGTCCACACTACAACGCGAAAACGGCGTTTTCAAATTTATCCACTTTGGAGAGCGTTTTCCAAACGATACGTTTTTGTTGACTTAAAACGGCGTCTCAGTGTGGACGGAAGGCCAAAACGGAAATGACTGAATTGTGTCCCAGAACGCCCACGTGGGTGGATAATTATGCGAATGCTGTGACGATGCACCAGGGCCACTCCACCTCAGAGCCCAGTTCATGCCGTCGACCTTCAGTTTGCTGGGGCTGTGGCAAGCCAGGTCATCTGACCAGACACTGCCCTAGGATTGGTCAAATGCAGGGAAACGCCCAGGGCCCGTGTAGACAGGGGGACACGGGCCCGTGATAATATTTCCCATACCTCGCCCCAAGCTGAGGATGAGGAGCAGCGGGGGAAGAAAGGGGTTAAAATGCAACCTGAAGAGATGTTGTGGTAGTGGGCTGGTCTTATGCTGGCAATTTTTGCCACATACCCATTGTAGTGGCAGGAGTCTCTTGCACAGCCCTTGTTGGCTCTGGATCGAATGCAACCCTTGTTCGTCCTGATCTGGTCCCAGTGGGGACAACTTTGGAATCAACGTCTGCTTGTTTGAAAACTGTGACTGGGGAGTTTTGCACCAATAAAAGGGAAATGTCTCTTCCTGTTGGACATTGGGTGTCTGTCCGTGTCGTTCCACGCGTGGGTGGCTAAAGTGCAAGACCCATGCATCCTGGGACTTGATTTTGTGAGGGCTGTTGGCTGTGTGCTGGACCTACGTAAAGACTCACTTATCCTTCCTAATGAACGTTCGGTGCAACTGACCCATCCTACTCCAAGCTTGACCCAGGTTTCCCTGGGTGTACTCCCCAGACGCATCCAGGCATGCCCTTGGCACAGAATACCCAGCCCTTGGGGCACCACCTCACTCAGTGAAATCGCCTACCATTAGTTCGAATCTGTGTACACACTACGGCCCCGATGGTGGCGCCCCATCCCCTTCCCCCATTTTCCCATCGGCAGGGAATAGCTGTTGTGTGAACAATGAACTGTGCAATGACGAGAGAGAGACTCGGATATTGGCTGTGAGAGACATTTGGTCCAAAATCTGTGAGGCCTTAAGTGAGCAACAAAAAGGGTGCTTGTGGGAAGTCATGGAGGACTTCATTGACATTTTGCTCTTGATGAGAAGTAAGTGGGCTTAACCCACTTAATGCACCATGTTATTGACACTGGAGATGCCTGCCCTATAAGAGTAAGGCCACGTCGTCTCCCCCTGGCCCAACAAGAAGCTGCGGATAAGGAGTTGGAAGAAATGCTACAGGCGGGTATAGTGGAGCCCTCGGAGAGCCCATGAGCTTCAGCAGTCGTCATGGTACCATGGAAAAACAGTTCCAAATGGCAGTTCTGTATAGACTATAGGCACCTCAACAAAGTCACAAAAAAGGATTCATACCCCCTGCCTAGAGTGGACGAGTCACTCGACTTGGTAGCTGTTTCATCATGGTTTTCCACCCTTGACTTGAGGAGCGGCTACTGGCAAGTGCCGTTAACCCCTGAGTCTGCTCCCAAGACCGCATTCCGCTCAAATGGAGGCCTCTGGCAGTTCAGGGTCCTTCCGTTCGGACTCTGCAATGCTCCTGCCACGCTCGAAAGGCTCAAGGACAAAGTGTTGGTAGGAGTGCCTCGCCGTGAATGCCTTGTATATCTGGACGATCTCTTAGTCCATGGTGATTCGTTTGAGGTAGCACTCGATTCCCTCCGAGGGGTGCTTGGAAGAGTGGCAGCAGCTGGCCTGAAATTACATCCAGATAAATGCCACTTTATGAGGCGGGAGGTTGAGTTCCTTGGACACAAGTTGGGGAGGGAGGGCATAGGCACCCTGGAGGACAAAATACACACCATTAGAGACTGGCCAATCCCTACAGACCTGAGCCAGCTGAAGAGTTTCTTGGGGCTTGCCTCTTACTATAGGAGGTTTGTAAGGGGATTTTCATGCATGGGGCGGCGCTCTTCCGCCTCCAGCAGAATGACCATGGTTTCATGTGGACTGACGAGTGTCAGAAGGCATTTGATACCCTACGGAAAGCATTGATTGAAGCTCCAGTCCTTGTTCCACCTGACACCTCACTGCCTTTTGTTCTAGACACGGATGCAAGCAATGTCGGCATGGGGGCAGTTTTATCGCAGAACAGACCAGATGGGGAGACGGTGGTGGCATACTTTAGCAGGGTCTTTAACAAGTCTGAGAAACGCTATTGTGTTACCAGACGTGAGCTCCTTGCAGTGGTAATGGCAATGAGACACTTCAAATACTACCTGTGTGGCACACCATTCACGATAAGGACTGACCATGCTGCTCTTCAACGGTTGATGTCCTTCAAAGAGCCTGAAGGTCAAGTGGCCCGATAGCTGGAAGAACTCCAGTCATATGACTTCTCAGTAGTTCATAGACCCGGGGCTAGCCACACCAACGCCGATGCTTTGTCTCGTCGCCCCTGTGCCGCCGAGGGCTGCCGCCACTGTGAAAAGAGGGAGACACAGGAGAAGGAACTTTGTCTGGGGAACGAGCCAGCACAGCCTGTATGTGGAACATTAAGGGTGGTTGATACACTAGAGTGGAAGTTGAAACAGGAGAAGGATGAGGATCTGAGGCCTGTTCTATGTTGGCTGGAGGCACAGCAGAGACCAGGTTGGAGGGACATTATGGGTTGTTCGTTGGACACAAAGGGACTGTAGTCCAAATTTAAAACACTGAGGCTCAGTGAGGGAGTTCTCCAGCAAGCATGGAAGGAGCCTGCCACGGGGGAGGACAGGTGGCAAGTAATAGTGCCAAAAGCACTGAGGGAAGCAGTGCTAACCGCTTGTCATGGGAGTACGGGGTCCGGCCATTTCGGGGTGTCCAAAACGCTCTGCTGCATTCGCCAGGGGTTCTACTGGGGCCAGCATAGCAGGGACGTGGAGGATTTCTGCCGCAGATCTGATGCCTGTGCATCTTATAAAGGCCCTCTCGACCCAATGAGGCCCTCTCATCATGGGCCCCTTCCCTCTCACTGTAGCAGGTAACCAGTTCGTCCTCACTGATTTGGACTACTTCACTAAGTGGCCTGAGGCCTATGAATTACCGATCCAGGAGGCAGAGATGGTGTCTGATGCACAGGTGGAAGCGATGTTCACCAGGTTCGGAATGCCAGAGGTCATTCATAGTGATCAGGGGAGAAATTTTGAATCCAAACTGTTTGCAGCCCTGTTTGAACGGCTTGGCATGGAAAAAACTTTGGCATGGCACAACGCCCCTGCACCCCCCAAAGCAATGGCCTGGTTGAAAGATTTAATAGGACTTTGGGTCAACAGCTAGCTATCCTTACAGCTGACCATCAGCGGGATTGGGACACTCACCTCCCTTTTATTCTCATGGCCTACAGATCTGCTGTACAGGACTCCACATGGTGTACCCCTGCTCTTCTCTGCTTATGCTTGGGCATGAGCTTCGGACCCCCCCAGAGTTGTTGTTCGGGAAGCCTCCGGATATGCCGGCTATACCTGCTGGACCAGAGTATGCAAGGAAGTTGCAGGATCGAATGGAGACAGCCCAAGCATTTGCCAGGGATCAACTGGAAAAGGCTGGCATGAGGCAGAAAAGGAATTATGATGTTAGGAGCAAGGGAAGAGACTTTGTTAGGAGCAAGGGAAGAAGTCCTAAGGGGTATACAGCCTAAGGAAGAAAAGAGGACGCTCCCCGAAGCTTGACTGCCACTGGATGGGCCCCTGCTTAGTTCTAGAGAAGTTGGGAGAGGTAGTTTATAGGGTGCAGTTGCCCCCTAGAGGTAGGAAATTAGCCTTGCATAGAGATAGGCTGGACCCGTACAGAGGTGACTCGGCTGTCTCTTTTGAAAAGAGGCCCGTCAATTGACATTGACCCTTGGCCCGTGCCCCTCACCCCAGTGGCCCTTAATTTACCTGCCCTAAACACCCCACATCGGCGCATCCCTAGCCCTTGCATGGTATCTCTCTGGTCGATATGGAGAGTTTGTATACAATTATTCATAATTGATAATTAATAATTATTCATACAGGTTTGGACCAGATCAACTGTACATTTTATTAAATCTCCCGAGAAGGGATGATATGTTACCTGCATCTGCATTCATGTGTATCTCGACAATCAACCACAAACTGATTATAATTAGTCGCATTTGACCAGCAAACTAATCATGCGATCATTATCAATTCTCATACAGGAATATTTTCAGAGACAGGAAAGGTAATTTCTGGCCATGAATATAACCTTCCTGTTTACAAAGATAGCCTAGTTTACGTTAGTTTAAGTACTAATGTTTTATACTTTTAAAGCTTGTAGCTTAAGGGATCACATCATTAAAGTGACTCCTATAAGAGCAAGAAACATGAATCAATTAATGAATATAAAGGAATTGAATAAAGGCAGACTAAATATTCAATTACTAAGGTTACATGGGATATACAAACAGATAACGAACAAAACACAAATAAGAGTTTTAAAGTGAAAGAAAAAGGGTGAGTGAGAGAGAGAAAGAGAGAGAAAAGAAGTTTGGCAAAAATTTACCTGGACAGATTAAACCTTTAAGACAACACAGAAAAACACAATCTTAACGCTCTGAAAGCTCTATAAAGAAATATACTTGCAAGTGTATATGGTTCTCTTGTGTTGCTAAATAAGTCCGCACTTATTGAGCGGCCTTTCAGTGTGTCATTGGAGCGGTTTGATGATGATCCTGCGCACGGACGTTCAAACAAAAGTGTAAAGTTCTTTGAGGTAAATTACCAAAGAAGTATTTCAGCTAAATCCATTTCCTTGTCTATGGAAATGAACTAGGTAGAAATACTCAAAAGAAAAACAAAACTTAAGCAAAATAGAAGATTCCCCAGGGAGGGGAATCACGAAAAGTTACATGACGAAGACGGACATAACAGGGCGAGGACAAGATAGAGAGGAATAGAGGGGAGAGATGCCATTTATAACCTTGAAGAAGTCCAACCTCTTTGTGTTGGCCCCCTGCAGAGCCTGTTCAACCCTGGAGGCTTCCTGTTCTGGGAATGCCACGCCCTCGTCAGCCTCCAGAATGCATGAGAATTTGTCAGTACATCCAATTGGCCTCAAAACCACAGACCATGTGTAACCACACCAGCCCAGGACCTCCACATCCAGCATCTTCACCTCCAAGACCAGCCACCCAAACAGCCGCTGCAACAATTGGTTTGCATAACCAAAGACTTTATGCACAAACTGTCAGAAACTGTCTCAGGGAAGCTCATCTGCATGCTCGTCGTCCTCATCTGGGTCTCAAGTTCTGACTGCAGTTCATCGTCGTAACCAACTTGAGTGGCCAAATGCTCATATTTGATGGCATCTGGCACTTTGGAGAGGTGTTCTCTTCACGGATGTATCCCAGTTTTCACTGTACAGAGCAGATGATAGCGTGTATGGCATCTTGTGGGTGAGCGATTTGCTGATGTCATCGTTGTGGATCAAGTGGCCCATGGTTGTGGTGGGGTTATGGTTATGGTATTGGCTGGCATATGTTATGGACAACGAACACAGGTGTATTTTATTGATGGCATTTTGGATGCACAGAGATACCGTGACGAGATCCTGAGGCCCATCGTTTTTCCATTCATCCACAACCATCACCTCATGTTGCAGCATGATAATGCACGGCCCCATGTTGCAAGGATCTGTACACAATTCCTGGAAGCTGAAAACATCTCAGTTCTTGCTTGGCCAGCATACTCACCAGACATGTCACCCATTGAGCATGTTTGGGATGCTCTGGATCAGCATATATATGCAGGTCCTACCTATATCCAACAACTTCGCACAGCCATTGAAGAGGAGTGGGCCATTATTCCACAGGCCACAATCAAAAACCTGATCAACTCTATGCGAAGGAGATGTGTTGCACTGCTTGAGGCAAATGGTGTTCACACCAGATAATTACTGGTTTTCGAGGTTATTTGAGAGAAATAGTCCTTTTGTATACATAGAAAAAGTCTTTGAGTTGAGCTCATGAAAAATAGGGGCAAAAACAAAAGTGTTGTTCAGTGTATTTTACGCGGAGCAAATTCATCAATTTGCATTGACAGTGCCCTGTATGTTGTACACTAATGGAGAGGCATCCTTAATTACATTCTAACTAACATGCAAAAATATTGTAAGAAAGGAGGAATCTTCAGTAGACCATGTTAGTAGATCAGGTGCTGTCCAATTTGCACATTTTGGCTTGCAAACCTTTAGTAAAGCTTAAAAAATTCTCATTGCTCAGACATTGTAAATTTAGTACAAATAGCAAGTTATATCTGTAGCTATATCTACAACGGTATTTGTGCAAACAAGTTGCCTCATGTTGCTATAGTGCAAACATAATCTACTGCTATTTACACTGTTTGTTTGTTTTTTACACATAGAGCAAATATCCTCCTCCTCCACTATTTTTGGCACAATCATTAACAATACAGAGGCTTTTGACTTGGCTCAGTCATCAAACATCCTAGCAATACCTTGACAATCACTCAGAACTAGGGGTGTAATGGTACATGTATTCGTTTTGAACCGTTTCGTTTACGCATACAAACCGAACGATTCCTTGGACCATTTTTCCTGTCGACAAAATCCGCGCTGGCGCGGCCACCACAACGTTGCGCAACATCAAATGGCAAGCGTAATGAAAGCGGAACGAAACTGCGTTATTCATTATATGCTTCACAGATCGTTTATCAGTTCGGACCAGCAACATCTGTGCCGAGCGAGCCGATCTCGATCAAGCGACACTGTTACTACACAGCGCTAAGAGATCCAGAAAAAGAAAACATTTGAATTCGCCACTGACGTAATAACATAGCTGCGAGATCTAGTGAGAAGCATTCACATTTCTCCTTTATTAACCGTAGATCTCTATTAGATCAAACAGCGCTGACGTGGAAACCAGGAGAAACATTGTGCCGTGAATGAACTAGTAATACTTTACGCAGTGTTGTAGTACTCGAGACTCGGACTCATATTTTAATGGTCTTGGTCTTGTCATGGACTCGTGTGCATTTGGACTCGGAATTGACTCGGACTCGAACATTTTTTTTTTTTTTTAGGACTCGGACTTATTCCCGAGTCCACTCGAGTTCAATTCAAAATATTTTTCATGATTATTAATGTATGTTAATTAGGGCTGTCGCGATAACCGCAATATTGTAGTAGCTACCGCGCTTCTGACAAGACAACCGCAGAGGATTGCACGTAACCGCAGCAACCGCGATATTCACGTTTTTTTTTTTTATAAGGCTATACCCTTCTTGTTTTGAACGTAATGCATGTGTATTGAATGTTAAACGAGTTCATAATGATAACAAGACTGTTTATCATGGTGATGTGTAGCCTACAGGCTTCACACAGACAGTGAATGAGAGAGATCGGCAGAGCGCGTGCAATTACCTGCCTCTGTCTTTGAAGTCGTGAAAAGCTTGTCGTGTCAAAGGGAAGCGAAATATTTGTTGCATCATCATTTTAACGTTCTCTTTACGTGTATTTTCCCATAAATGCGCGTCAGCAGCAGCGCTGTTCAACATCCCACAGCACAAGGAAGCCAAAATAAAATCAGTGAGTCACGCATTGAATCAATGGGTCTCTAATAAGTGAAGCATCAGCTTCAGCGTTGCCCATGCGACGCATTGCTGCTCCGCTTAGCCTTGAAAAGTTGAACATTAATGTTAGAAATAATTAACATATTGTTTCTTTACATCTCTTTTAATGAATCAGCTTTTTTAAACGTGTTCGTTGAATGAACGGTTCAATGACTCGCTCAAAGTCTGTTGTCATAACAATATGCGCGCTGAGTGAAAGTTTTTCAATGCGCATACTGTAGACGCTGTTTAGTTTCGGTTACAATGCTTACTGAAAATGTCCTCGTTTTTGTCCACATCGTAAACTTTATTTATATAGCAACAAAAACATATAAATTAAATAAATAAATGGCGGTAATACCGCATATCGCGCTATTGAGCCACTCAATATTACCGCAAGGGAAATTCCATAACCGCGACAGCCCTAATGTTAATAAAATATTTCTTTAAATTGATTGACACATCCAGTGATTGGTGTTTTTCTAGTGCGCAACTCCGCATGACAAATTGTAATAAAATTACTTTTAACACCACCTACTATGTGGACTTTTTACCCTAAACTGATCATATTTTTTAAACTCTAAGTAAATTCAGTAAAAAAAAAAAAAAAAAGGATTTCTCTAAGTAAATAAAAATAAAAATTAGGTAATCAACCCTCACTGGTCTCGGTCTCGACTTGGACTCGACTCTCTATGGACTCGGTCTTGTCTCGGACTCGACTCTCTCTGGTCTCGGTCTGGACTCGGACTCGAGTGAGGTGGTCTCGACTACAACACTGACTTTACGTCCACAGACCAGCAACATTCACCAAGTATTTAATATAGTAACACTAACTGTAATCAGTTTGGCTGGAATAGTGAAATGCTTTCAAGTACTTCATACATCTTTTTCCAGCACTTCAAAACTCAAATATTATATAAATAAATATATATTTAAATGTTATTTTTAATGTGATGACCAAAACATTATTTGTATATCCTTCAAAGATGACTCCAATTTATAAAACTAAAAGTTTCAAGATTTAAAACCGAGGTACGTACCGAACCATGATATTTGTGTTACAGCCCTACTCAGAACACATTCTCAATTGCATAGCAATTGCCATCCAACTATATCACATTGAGGTATTGTAGCTTTGAGTTTTGCACAGTCAAGCACCGCTCAAAATTTCTTCAGAAATGGACACAGTTATTCATGGCTCACCTGTCCTCTCCCCTCACAAGTCATCAAGTCTCATCTATTCAATAATCCTGTTGGGTTTCACATCTACCCTCATTATGTCACAGACAGCAGCTGTTCTACACCCGTCTGAGCCTGAGGCGGCTCACTCCAAATATCACATGGACCAATTAAACATGGTCTCTGTCCCTCGTGTGAGCTGATGTGCCGGGATTGAGAAGGGTTAATGAGTGGGCTCGAGAACCGCGGGTCTCGTCCCTGCCTTATGCTTGTGTCATGTCACCCGCTCCCTTAAAGCTCAGCCATGTATTGAGACGCGACCGGCGCTGAGCAGGTCATTACAATATTCATGAGGGCCGATCAGGAAGCTCTGGCCGTTCTCCGCCTGTTGACGTGTAACCCACAGTACGAATGTGAAAGGTCACGGACCCGGCGCATGTCTGTCTCGAGAGCGTGTGATCCCGTGATGGTTATTATGGCTGCCTTGAAGTCGTATAAGCCATCTCTCTCACTAACACCTTTAAATTTTTTAAACTACAATGTCCAAACCAATTAAATTCCAGTTGATCATTCTGCAGAAGCACATGGAGCATGAAATATGTATTGTGTTTCTTAGGAACTTTTTTTCCTTGTCGTGCTTGGAAAAAATTGATCTGATTTACATATTAATGAGAGGCTTTGCAGATTGGCATGTTGGAAAGTGTCACAGTGGTTGAACCCGATGAAGCCAGAGGCCTGTGTACAGACAGGTTTAAACTGCATTCTCGTATATAGCAACCACTGCACTTCATGCAAACTGTGTGTATAATATTACCAGGCTGAACATGGTTAATATGAGGAATGCTTGTGCTCAATTCTTTTCTTATATTCAGCATTGTGATTTTTCTGTATTTTCTTACCTGACCAACATGAATCACTAAATGACCTCAAACAATTTTGAAGCATACTATAAAATGCTGTGTTTGTGATATATTTCATGTAAGGATTTCTTCTGACACCACAGCACAAATTAACTTTTCCATAGCTGCCGTTTGCGAGACAACTTTAGAACCTCAGCCAAGGTCCAAAATTAAAGTCGACATCAAACAGATGGGATATTTTCTAGGAATGCATCAATAAAGTTAGCCCACAGTTCAATACATACTGGTTTTCAGTTCTCTGCAGAGCAAATGACATCCAATTCCCCCTCTCTGTCCTCAATGAGTGGAGGACAGAGAGTATACCTAATCTGTATACCTAATGGTTTAAGTTATGGGCTCATTTAAGTTAAGGGGCTGCTTTACAGCTTATGAGTGGGTATGCGATTGAAGTGCTTCCTCTGGGCAGGTCACATCCCTGGTACGTGGCAGACCACTTCTTTGAGGCAGGGGGCTACTCATGCCACGCGAAGAGTAGGCGACTAGAGCTTTTACACGGCAGACCGCTGCTGTGAGACAGTGTGCTGGGTATTACCGTGCTATTGATTGAGCGACAGGATCTTTTTCCATGCCCTGAGTCTGAACACAGCAGACCGCTGCTTTGAGTCCATAAAGTCCACCGCTGTTATTGAGGGCAGACAGACTGCTTTTGAATGGGGATGCCCAGGCAGAAACTATATGACAGATCCTAGTGATGACATATGATGTTTTATTAACAAAGTTTGGGAGGAGCACATTAATTAACATGGGTGGAGAGCACTCAACAATCAATGTTAAGAGTTATATATAGACTCAGCAGTGGGTGGGGGTTCTGGGTTCGGTCTAAATTCTGAACTCGGAGCCATCCCTTCAGACACCATGCCAAATACGCCTAACGTTTTCTCCATTTAATTATATATAAGTGTGAACTTGTGAAATAAATATGGAGAAGAGAAGGCACCCCAGTAGCTAGATGTTGCGACTTAGACAACTCATCCTTCCACGACACTCTAAAGGACCGACCTGAGATGTTAGACTTGAACCAATGGAGTGCGGTTTCCGGGATGCCCTTCATCTTGAGGGTTGACTGGAGGATCTGGTGGTTAACTGTATCGAAAGCAGCAGACACATCCAACAAGTTGAGTACTGGGGATTTGGAAGCTGCTCTTGCCAGTCTCTCAGAGCTTCAATAACCGAGAGCGAATCACTTTCAGTTGGGTCTCAACTTTTGAAACAAAGTGGCTGTTGTCCAGGAGGCTGTTCTGTGTAAGAAATGTAGAGAGTTGGTTGAACACGACTCATTAGATTTATTTTTAAGATGGAAAAATGCAACTTTACAGATGCTAGAAATGAGGCTTTCAAAAGAAATATTGGAATCAAAGAGCACACACAGGTTTCTAACTGACAAGCAGCCATCAAGTGTTATAAAATATTCTAGGTTACTACATGCTGAGGTTTTGGTCCAATAATTTAAACCTCTGTGTTTTTTTTTTTTTTTTAAGAATTAAGTAGGAAATTACCAGTCATCCATTTTTTTTTTATCAACATCGATTCGTGACAATATTAGAACAATATTAGACAGACACCAAGGTATGATCACAACATTGAAAGGGTCCTGACATAATTCCATTAGAGTATTCACCTTTTTCCTCACTTCTTCGTGGGGGGCGCCATAGCGGCGAGTGACTTCCGGTAAGATGCTCTCAACTTCCGTTAAGTAATTGTCGTCAGCTAAACGCAGTTACGAGTGATGGCAAATAGTGGCGGCTCTGGTAGAATTTGTGCCGTTAAAGGCTGTCACAACAGCTACAGAAAACTAAAAAAACTTTTCTGTTCATGATTTCTTTTGGTCCCTGCATTCCATCTACGCTGTTCATCAGTGCAAGATATCCCTGTCACACCACTGGCCACTGCATTCTGCACCTTTCAAAAATCAGAATATAATATAAATAATATATTTATTTTTACATGTATTATTTTTTATAATTTACATTTATTATAGTTTAAATATTGCTTTGTAAAAATGTACTCATGTTGAATCATGCTGCACAGACTATTTAAATGTAACTTAGTTGCTGTTTGTTAAGCCAGGCTAGCAGTGTACGGTATTTATAAATACCCACCTTCCACAACACAGCAGCAGCATGGCTACAAGACCTACCAGGGCCAGCTACACAGGAGCATCCAGCTGTTTCCACTACTCCGTTAGTTTGTACCATAACCCACGCGATGTGATTGGGTTTATTTATTGTCTGACTGGGCTCTACCTCCGCTTTTAAGAAAGTGAACTGCTGATGATTATGGGACAGAATTCGACCAATTTTATTACTGTGTAAGTAATTGTATGCCTTCGTGCTTTTATAATTTCTAAGCTCCTCGCCGTCGACACCCTCAGACAAAACAAGATAATTAATTATGTCAACATATGTGACTGCTGGCCATTGACTCATATCATCAATCCAGGAGGTGGCGCTTGTTAGCTTCGTAGGATGAGGGACAGACAAAGTTATGTTGTTTACGGTCTTCGTTAAATAGTCTTGCCCGTGCTGCCACCGCGAACTAATGTTACCATTGCTTGTTGCCATTATGGATATTGCATATATATATATAAAACAGATTACAACCTTCGTTTCAGAGCTGTCCAATAACGCCTAAACTAAACGCGTCAACATGCGAACCGGAAGTTTCGAGCATCCTGCCAACGCGCACGCGCAAAGCAGGACGGGTAGTTTCGCGTCCCGTGAAAAAGGTGAATAGAATGTCTAAAAATGCCAATCCCAGTGTGTGTGTGTTTTCATTACCTACATGGATATTAAAATCACCAACAATTAAGACTTTAACGATAGGACAGGAGGAGCTAAATAAACTTATCATTGCATCTAAACCAACAACTTGTTTATTAGATCCAATACCCACTAAACTACTGAAAGAACTATTACCTGTAGTGGAAGAGCCTCTCCTCAATATTATTAACTCGTCTTTATCTTTAGGTCATGTCCCAAAA
Organism: Pimephales promelas; assembly: GCF_016745375.1. The sequence goes on along the minus strand of NW_024121108.1, from coordinate 1,183,299 downwards.
ATATACAAGCTGGCTGTAATAAAACCGCTCATTAAGAAACCGCAATTAGATCCAAATAACTTGGCAAATTACAGACCCATTTCAAATCTTCCATTTATGTCCAAAATACTTGAAAAAGTAGTGTCCGCTCAATTGTGCTCTTTTTTGCAAGAAAATGATATCTATGAAAAATTCCAGTCAGGATTCAGACCGCATCATAGTACAGAAACTGCGCTAGTTAAAATTACAAATGATTTACTTTTAGCTTCTGACCAAGGCTGTATCTCAATACTAGTCCTACTTGATCTTAGCGCTGCGTTCGACACTATAGATCATATAATACTCTTGGATCGACTACAAAACTTCACCGGTGTCCAGGGACAGGCATTAAGCTGGTTTAGATCGTACTTATCGGACCGTTCTCATTTTGTCTGTTTAAATGGGAAAAAATCAAAGATAACGTCAGTAGACTATGGAGTACCGCAAGGATCAGTTTTAGGCCCTCTGCTATTCTCAATATATATGCTGCCACTTGGTAATATTATAAGAAAACATGGAATTAATTTCCACTGTTACGCTGACGACACTCAATTATATATTTCATCACGACCAGATGAAAACACTAACTCATCTAAAATGACAGAGTGTCTCAAAGATATAAAATGCTGGATGACGCGTAATTTCCTGCTATTAAATTCAGATAAAACGGAGGTATTACTTATTGGTCCAAAAAAACTACTCACAAAACCTCTCACAATACAACTTTAATATAGACGGATGTCCTGTTACTTTATCCACAAAAGTAAAAGACCTGGGTGTTATACTAGACCGCAACTTGTCGTTCGAAAATCATATTTCATATGTTACAAGAACAGCCTTTTTTCCACCTTAGAAACATTGCTAAGCTACGTAACATGCTATCTATTTCTGATGCAGAAAAATTAGTTCACGCATTCATGACCTCGAGACTAGATTACTGTAATGCTTTATTAGCCGGTTGTCCTGCATCCTCAATAAACAAGCTACAGTTAGTACAAAATGCAGCTGCTAGAGTTCTTACTAGGTCAAGAAAATATGATCATATAACACCGATTTTATCATCTCTACACTGGTTACCTATTAAGTTCCGCATCAACTACAAAATACTACTACTGACCTATAAAGCCCTAAATGGTTTAGCACCTATGTACTTAACGGACCTTCTTTCGCCCTACAATCCACCGCGTTCCTTAAGATCACTAAATTCAAGGCTTCTGGTCATTCCTAGGATATCGAAGTCCAGTAAAGGAGGGAGGGCGTTCTCGCATTTAGCTCCAAAACTCTGGAATGGCCTTCCCGATACGGTCCGAGCCTCTGACTCGCTGACACAGTTTAAAACTAGATTAAAGACGCATCTCTTTAGTCAAGCATTCACATAATGCTTACCTTCTAGTCCTCTGTTATGCCATACGGAACCGTTTGCCACTGAAACTGCTTAACGCACCAGTGGGGCTCGACAGCCTTTTAGACAAACGGGTCGGCGCGTATGGTTGGGTTGCGGAGAGTTCGGGTTACGGAGAGTTTGTGAGTTATAACGGAAATTATTATGAACATCAGCTATGCTAATTATTTCCCATCTGCCTTTCTGCTGTTATCTCGGGACGCTTGTCCCGAGAAAAATGGCGTTCGTCAGGTCCAGTTTTGTGTCCAGCCTCTCACGGGGATTTCGGATGCCCCAACGCCTGTGATGAGACGACTCAACGCCTGTGATGAGACGACTCAACGCCTGCGATATGTTATGGCGCCGTTTGATTCATAAACAATATTTATATTTAATATTTATATTTAAACAATATGAATGTAAGCCAGAGGAGAACTGGCCCCCGACTGAGCCTGGGTTCTCCCAAGGTTTTTTCTCCATCCAATCTGATGGAGTTTTGGTTCCTTGCCACTGTCGCCTTGCTTTTGGCTTGCTTTGAGCTTGCTCAGTTGGGGTTATTTATTTAGTGTTTAGCAATGTTGTTGATCTGTGTTGTGCTACTTACATGTTATCACTGTGAAGCTGCTTTGATACAATCTGTATTGTGAAAAGCGCTATATAAATAAATGTGACTTGACTTGACTTGACTTTAACTCCAACCAGTAGGCTACTAACTCTGATAGAAAATCTGAAAAGTCTTTGATAAAGTCTGTATGGTACAATGGTTGCCTGTATAAAGTAGCCAGTACAACTTATCAAACTTGATGTATTACTTACATACAGTAGCATTCCATTCCAAAAGAATATACTTGAAACTAGATCCAGTATGTCCTGCATACATAACCAGAAAGAAGTTTGTCGTTTCATGGAAGATCCAGCAATGCCATTTTGCTTGAAAGTTACAAGCTCACCTCCTTTCTTTTTTGTCCTGTTTTTGCCAGGTCCTTGCTTATTTACTTATTTTTTAACAGTTTTGTAATACTACTACTATTGTCACACCCGTAAACAGAAATAACCAAAACGCAGAGTGCAATTAAAGAGATTATTCAGTCCAATAATAATAATTCCCTAAGGCATAGAGGATGAAGAAATATCCAACAAACTTGAGCAAGGAGAAATCAGTCAGACAGTCCAATCTGTATAATCCAGGCAGGTTGTGAATAACAGGAAATCCAACGTGGAACGAATCGAATCACAAAGAGATGGGAACAATGAATACAAACTTTAACAGAAAACAACAAGGTGAGACAAGAACAACAATCTGAGAGTGAATGAACGCAACACTGAGTTAGGTAAATGGGAACTAACTTATCAACAGTTGAGCACAGGCTTGATTAACCTCATCAGCTTATGCAATGAGTCTGAATGAGTCAGTCAAGCCACAAATTGACAGATCTTTGTCATGTTTAATCTGTGATCAGTGATTTCTGACATGGAATGATTTATGTACAGTCAGACGTTCTTTGTCTCAAATGTATTTATTACTGATTATCCATCAATAAATCAAACCAATGACTAAACAGTCAACATCACATTGTTTCTCTTAGTTTAATTCTATAAATATAAACAAAAGGCCTGATAATATCTGTGGCTGGTTAGTTAAATCATGTTCAAAAGACTTATATCCTGTATTTCATTATATAATAAGTAATTACAGACACATCTCACCGAAAGTCATCAAGCTCCAGCAGGAAAACTACAATTGATCATCAAGCCAAATACCCATCCGAAACAAGCTATCTGCTGAATTCACCATCCGCACTGGAGTCCGCCAGGGAGATGTTGCCTTACCTCTGATCTTCAACATCGTTGTCGACGCAATCATGAGGAAAATCTTCGAGGGTAGGTGAGGAGTCCAGTTCGACGAAAATGGCTCATCAGTAACGGATCTTATGTTCACCGACGACAGTGGCATGCTGGCCAAGGACGATGCCGAGGCCACGGACATTCTCTACGAGACCGCCCGTGTTGCCCAATCATATGGTTTGAAAATGAATGCTGACAAAACAAAGGTAATGACAACAGAAGGATCGCCGGCCGACGTCCGCCTCGACAGCATCCAGATTGAGCAAAAGTTCAGAAGTTCAAATACCTGGGCTCACTGGTTGAAGAGAGGAGAGTTGCGTCTACGGCGGAGACCCACAGTCGAATTGGCCAAGCAACCGCAGCATTTGCCTCCCTAAACTGGTGCCTGTGGAAACGAACCAATATTTCAGCCCGTTCTCATCCTTTAGCGTCACAGAGAACGCTATATGACAAAACGGCGCTATACTACGCACATGGCACCCTTTATCGTTAATATAACACGCGAACCCAAGGCGTCATAAATCCTTTCGCATAATATGAGACTACCCTACCCTACCCTACACCTAAACCTACCCATCACAGCGCGTTATATTAACGATAACGGGTGCCGTGTGCGTAGTATAGCACCGTTTTGTCATATAGCGTTCTATATGACGCTAAAGGATGAGAATGCGTTGAATATTTCCATCTCGACCAAGGTTCGCCTGTTCCGGACGCTGATCCTGCCGATTCTACTCTACGGATCCGAAACGTGGACGGTGCTGAAGGCGGACCTCAACAAACTCGAAGCTTTCCAAATGCGATGCATGCGCCAGATCTTGCGAGTATCACTTCAAGATCGCCTTCGAAATGAGGACATCTGGCACAGATGCCAACAACAACCTCTGATCGAGGAACAAATCCAAAGACGACGACTGCGATGGTTTGGTCATGTTTGCAGAATGAGTGGGAGCCGACTACCACACCAACTCCTCTGGCATAACCGACCCTCCCAGTGGAGAATCAAGCGAACGGCACCAAAGGACACATGGCTCAAACAGGTTGAGGAGGACATCAGAAATCGCAGATTAAATATCAACGACGCCAGAACGACCGTCTTGGATCGCCCCGCATGGAAACGCCTCGTGAATGAGATTCGACAACCATTGGCACCCACAGCAGCGTACGGGCTTAGGAGCCAATCCAGACCAAGCGCCAGCTGGGGATCAAAGAAGAAGAAGTGTTACAGATACAATATGTACCAAACTTCTGGAAAGATGCTGTGGTACTATTAAGGATTTCCGGCTTTGACTTCAGTTTTAATGAAGATTTTCGAGAAATTGGTCAGGTCGGAGATCATGGGGCAGACTGAACAGGCACTGGACCCCTTGCAGTTTGCATGTAGACCACATAGAGGAGTGGAGGATGCTAATAACTGCTTAATTTGCTTTTTAGACATTTGGATGGGAAATATGACACATGACAGATTTCTATTCATAGACATTTCATCTGCTTTTAATACAATTTAACCAACCCCACATTTTAACCAGAAGGCTCTTAGAACAGTTTGAGTTGGGTAATAATCTGGTGGTTAGATTCTTGACTTAATCAATAGAACACAGAGGGTGAGGGTCAATGATATTTTATCTGACCGAAAAAGCTCCTCTACAGGGTCTCCTCAAGGATCCGTTTTGTCACCTTTATTATTTATTCTTTACACAAATATTAGTGATGGCCGGTTCGTGAACGAATCGTTCTTTTGAACCGGTTCTTTTTAGTGAACCGGTCGAACCAGTACACTAAATCGGACTGAATCGTTCAAAACAGTTCGCGTCTTGCGTCAGCGCTAAACCACAAGTTACTAAAGTTACTCACTTTCAGACATGCCTGACAGTCAATCCGAATCGAAATAAACCAATATCCATTAGTACATTTTATTCCAGTAACTCAAAAAGTTCACTGAACGGAGACATATGTTGGTGCTGAGAGAAGTGATGAGCACGAGCAGCTGATACTGCGCATTGGTGTACTACCGAACGTACAGGTACAGCGGTCGGATAACCAGTATGAACTGTTTCTTTCGGACACGTTCGACATACTGAGAACTGACAGTTGATGAGCTGAGCATGCGTGCATTTTTTCTGAGGGACGAAATGTACGTTTCCAAGTCTTTAGTTGAACATCAGTAAGTGTAACAAAATAAAACATTTTGGAAACATGTTTATCACATAATTACTGTATTATCACTGTATTATTTTAACGATTGGAAACAATGATTGGATTCTAAAAAAAACTGTATGGGCTGTCGAAGGCTATATTGGAGACAGACATGCATCGATTTTTTTAGTTTTGTCGACTGTATATTCAGGTTTCAGCGCAGCACACACAGGCTATGGTTTTCGAGTCGAGAACTGGTTGTTGCAGTTCTTGAAAAACTAGTACAGAACCGAGAACTGTTTCTTTCGGACACGTTCGATACGGAAAACCGATGAGCTGTAGATACTGCGCATGCGTGATAGCACCGTCTCTGAACAGAACTTTCTTTCGGCCGGCTGATCCTGTGCTGATACATGAGCACGCAGTAGTACGGGTGAACCCAGGACTTAAATGAGAGAGCGGATTGGCGAAATGTAAGTTTATTTAATAACAAATAAAATGATGAAGACCATTTATGCATTTTATATATTTAAAACATGTAAAACATCCGCGTTAGCACCGTCTAGGCTGCAGCAGGGTTCGTTTTCAATATGTCAATGTAAGAAACTTATCCAAGATGATTATGACGATGTGTACTATTATTTAACTGAAGTTATGATTACAAATGCCTTTAATTTGAAGTATTTTTAACCGCCATGATGATAGAATTGACGTCATTACGTGATGACGTAAAAGAACTGGTGAACCGGTTTTTTGAACCGGTTCATTAAAACGAACTGTCCGAAAGAACCGGTTCGCGGAAAAGAACCGGACTTCCCATCACTAACAAATATGCATTTCGTGAGCTTAGAATTATAAGGTTCTATCTCCATTTAGGGTAGTTCTGAGATATTGAGCATCAAAGTTTTTACATCCCAGCTGGCAAAACTGTTATGTAGTATAATCTTCTATTATAGCTTTATCTATTAATCTTTTTTTTTTTTTTTTTTACAAAAATAACACCACACACAGGCATTAATAAACACCTAATGGATGAGATTATGTCAAAAACTCAATTTCTACCAAAAGTGGAGATAGAACCTTATAATTCTAAGCTCACGATTTGTGTCAGAGCAGTTATGACAATACAACCACCATAAAATATGCAGATGATTTAGTTATTCAATTTGATTATTGTTATTGCTTCAGGAGAATGAGATCAGCCACGGCCCAGTTATTGATGATTTTGTTCACTGGTGTGAAGAATCTTACCTCCAGCTTAATATATCAAAAACTAAATTGATTTTAGGAGGAACAATCACATGAACGAAGCTACTTTAATGAAAGGTCAGGCCGTTATGAGCAACCCTATACCTTTGGACTGTTATTGATAAAAAAATGTAACTTTGAAGCTAAAAGTGCAGCCATGCGTAAAAAGGGTCACCAGTGCTATATTGTTTAAGGAAACTACACTTTCATATTGACTGAACGATAATGAACATGTTTTCTCATGCTTTTATTAAATCGGTTTTGTCCTTTTCCTTGGTGGCATGGTTTGGTCATTCATCCTTAAAAGCAAGAAATTTCTTAAATCAGAGTTAAATGGTCCAGTCGATTGGTTGGTGAGTGACAGTTATATCCAGCATCCCTGTATAGTAGACAGGAGTATGTCTAGTAGCGAGTTGATCTAAACATAATGCAACAATAAACACTTTTCATGATTAGTTAATCTTGACAGCTTTAACAGTAGAAACGTAGTATACTTTTTTTGAGAGAGTACCACATGTAGCTCTAGGCCTACTTATTTCATATGCAAAGATATAAGCTAATCATAGCAGTGGACGTTTGCATTTAAGTCACACGGCAAACACTCCTTTAAACAGTTCAAAACAAAAGGCTAAAATCAGGTAATAATGGCCTTTAATTTCAAAATTATGGCAATTTTTGATGTAGAACATTATCAGTGCACCTCAGAAAACATTATAAAATAATAATTTAAAAAATGCAGTTGATGACCCCTTAGAAATGTAATTCATAAATAGCTGCAACTTGCAAGCGGCAGTTATCTGGGTCCAAGTACCAATGGTCCATGTAAATAATTAGCGATTTTTACAGCAAATTCACACTTGAATCTTCGCTGAAAGATATGGCTTTATGATTTTCAAAATATACAGCCGATCACTGCCATTATAAAGCTTTGAATAGCGAGGACATTTTTTAATATAACTCCGATTGTATACGTCTGAAAGAATAATGCCATATACACCTAGGCTAACTTGGGTGAGTAAATCATAGGCTAATTTAAATTTTGGGGTTTTGTGACTATTCCTTTAAAAGGCATTGAAGCTGTTATAAAAAAGATTAGGACTTATCCTGTGGACAACATTAAAGGTGCATAGCGCAAGAGTTTTGCAGAACTATGCCCCCTCTGGAGACAAGCGAAACTGCAACCAGAGGTGTGCATGCACACGCACGCTTGCACGAGCTGTTCGAACCGCACAAATCTTTTGTTACAGTCATAATGTCTTCAGAGGTTATACATTTATAAATCAGCAAGTCATTTTAAATAAATGAATGGAAAGGCATTTGAGTAAATTACACACTAATGTGTGTGTGAGGGGAAAAAGGTGGTAGTAGAAAACTTCGGTTTTTGTTTCCATCTATCTCCATGTTGAACTGTTTTATGTGTTTACTGTATCCACTTATGATTGTATTATTATGGAAACACGTTCATGAACAATATAAATTATTACTTTGTATAGGATCCCGTTTGAGCCCTAGAGCAGGCCGGAGATCTCTCCATTTGTTGAAAGCCTTCCCGATGTTGACTCTCGTCTTATTCCGACGCCTGGCTCTAGACAAAAGTTTTATTTTGTCTTACGTGGAGTTTGGTGGGGTTTGGAATGAACTACAAGCTCTCTTTGAATCGATCTTCTACTTTTGTCGAATATTGACTAAAGTTTTGCCGCTCGAGTTATCTTCGCTGATACGGAGAATGGCGGTGAATACGCAAACCTGCCAGACATAAGCTAGGTGAGCATGAGTAGTGGTGTATGATTGGGACCATCCTGACGAATTTGGGGTCCCTATGATTTACACTCTCTGACTCCCATATACAGTACTTTTAGGGCAGAGAGATGAAGAAGAAAAATAAGAAAATCAGTACAAAAACAATAGGGCTCTAGCACCTTTTGTGCTTGGGCCCCTAATTACAATGTCAGAGATACACAAACACTAATAATATTGTGAGCATCATCATCAGCGTTACAGTAGAGAAAATACAACATTACAACATGGAGCAATCAAACCTATTTTGGAGTGATTATTTCACTCAATCCATGATATGTTAATGGTCTTCAGATGTCCCCTAATAAGACTGTGATGTGCATATTAAAGAGTTAGTTCACCCAAAAATGAAAATTCTGTCAGTATTTACTCACCCTCATGTTGTTCCAACCCCGTAAGACCTTCGTTCATCTTCGGAACACAAATTAAGATATTTAAGATATTAAGATCGCTCCTGCATACAGTCCATAGGCTTCTTGAGGGACTGGCTCTTGCTGTCCCCGAAAAGTCATTAAAGACATCGTTAAAATAGTCCAAGTGACTACAGGGGCTCAATCTTAAGTTTATCAAACGACGAGAACACTTTTGTGCGCAAAAAAACAACAAAAATAACGACTTTATTTCAACTATTCGTTTATTTCTCCCTCTGCGCGAGTCAGGTTACTAGTTTAATAGCGTAAGCTTCTGTTAATGTACGTCACACGCATCACACACACATGACCAGCGTCGGCCAATAGTGAGCCTACGTGTGACGTAGCTCTACGCAATCACACTACGTTAACTGACTTACAGGCTCATGGAGAAGGAAGTGAATAGTTGAAATAAAGTCGTTATTTTTGTTGTTTTTTTGCGCACAAAAGTGTTCTCGTCATTTGATAAACTTAAGATTGAGCCCCTGTAGTCACTTGGACTATTTTAACGATGTCTTTAATGACTTTTCGGGGACAGCAAGAGCCAGTCCCTCAAGAAGCCTATGGACTGTATGCAGGAGCGATCTTAATATCTTAAATATCTTAATTTGTGTTCCGAAGATGAACGAAGGTCTTACGGGGTTGGAACAACATGAGGGTGAGTAAATACTGACAGAATTTTCATTTTTGGGTGAACTAACCCTTTAAAGCTTTTCGGTGTATTCAGATCCACATTTATCTCACTATCATCTCGTTTTTACAACATGTTTGTCACTCTATCGCCAACCACAGATAAGATGCCCATCCACAACAAACCAGCTCTTTCTCTCTCTATTTCTCTGAGAACTGAAGCAGAGGACCAGCGGGCAGCGAAGACTCAAAAAGCCTGAGCATGGCAAACAGCAGCGGCCGTGTTATCGCTCTCCCGCACACTCTCTGTGCAAAGTTTAAGCTGATCCATTGACAAGCTGCATGCTGTTGGGCTGTTCTAATCTGGCAGCGAGCGTGTGTTAATTTGACAGAGAAACGACGCTAGCAACTGCACAATTAAAAAAGCTACTGCTGTGTTTACACTTGCTGGCCTGTGTAACCGCTGAATGAGAAACATAAACAGCTTAACTGTCGGGAGAGCACGGATCTGATGGCGGTTCGGGTTACATGCCGTCACAAACTCCCACTGATGGAATCCCAGAATCGGCATATTGTTCCGAACACAAAACCGAGCTTCTTTTCGCGGCTCGTTGTTTGAGGCGAACAAAGGCAAGGAGAGGTTTGGGTAATAAATATGATCTGGTCGTAGCTCCCGTGATTGCCAATGTAAATCCATCCATCATTTTTTTACACTTGGATAGGAAAATCCTCACAAAGCATCATATGAATGCGTTGGCATGTTCTAGTATCAGGTGGCATCAGTAATCTCAGTAATCTCCAGGACTGTGAGGAAAGCGTCCAGCTTTTCCAGCTTCACATTCAGGCACAATATTAACAGAGTGCCGTTTATCTGGAGTCACAATAAGGCCGTGTCTCTGCGATTGTGATTAAAGTGCCCGGAGAGGTCACGTTCCCCCGTATGCGATTCATTGTTCGTATCTGTTTTGCTCCTCGAGTGTTGAGAACACTCACAGTTTCATCGCCGTCCAGAAAGCCAGATGAGAGGCGTTCACACTGTGAGCCGTGTTTGGATCTCTGATCTGGCAGCGATGAATATATTTTGCTACTGGTAAACTGATAAACAAATCATCAGGGCCAAGTGTAAAAATGCTTTCAGTGCTTTTTTCTAACATCAGGAATTTAGATTTAGCCATGTATTGTTCTCTAAAACAGCTTTTGAACGTGCTGTTTTGTGTGTGTGTGTGTGTGTGTGTGTGTGTGTGTTTTCTGATGCTAGACCAGACAGCTTACTTTATACTTTGAACTTCACAAAAAAAAGTGTCCTTTTTAAGGAAATGTCACTCGAGTGACATCGCTCTGGTAGTGTGTTGGTGGACTTTATGGCCTCGATTCTGTCCTCGAGCAGAATTCTGCAAATGGTTTTACTCTTTCACACTTTTAAGGTAATTTTGATTTGAACACAGATTTGAATGATCACTTGATTTGTAATGTGAATGAGTTTGAGCTAATTGTTTTTTTTCAGGATCAAGAAGGTAGAATAGTGTTGTTCATTGTTCATCATGGTAATTTATACTGTATATGACAAACTTAGTTGTGTTTTATTGGGTAATAGGTCACAAATAAAAACTGGACCAATCAGCAGTGGGTAAAGTATATTTATGTCACGATCACCAACTTCAATGCTCTTGGGAGCCACCAGAGGGAACTCCTCAGAGACTTTTGCCATTCCATCAAAGACTTTCCCATCATCCTTTGTCCGGACTAGTCTAAGCTGTGTCTCATTAGTCTCATTGGCTCACCCTATATAAAGTCTGGTTTATCAATCCCTCCTTGATAGATCCCCATAAATCAAAACTGCTGTGTCCCAGATCCGGCCCACAGTTCACTTTCATCTGGCCCACTTGATGGCACTTGGGTGGTCCGCTCCTGTGCCACAATTACTGTAAGCCATAGCAATGCCGCATGTCAGCCATAAAAAAAAATTAAAAAAATTAAAGGATTAGTTCACTTTTGAAAAACCTTTAGCTGATAATTTACTCACCCCCATGTCATCCAAGATGTCCATGTCTTTCTTTCCTCAGTCGAAAAGAAATTAAGGTTTTTGATGAAAACATTCCAGGATTTTTCTCCTTATAATGGACTTCCATGGGAACCAGGTCCAACCGAGGTCCAAACAACAGTTAATAACAGTTTCAGATGCAGCTTCAAATGTCTTTAAACGACACCAGACGATGAATAAGGGTCTTATCATGCGAAACGATCGGTTATTTCAAAGCTTATTCCAAAAATGTAACTTTTCTAAGGACAAATACTAGCCTTTCTCCATTCTATGAGGCGCGTTTGCAACGTCACGTAATACGTAATTACGATTAAAAGGTCACGGGCGATGTAGCCAGAAGTACAGAGTCAGAGTGTTTACAAGTTGAATGCATAGGTTGAACGTGAAAACTAACTCAAACGCCGTTTACAAAAAAGGAATTAAAAGGTAAAACAACGATGTCGGACGATTTTGATTCTGTACTTCCGGCTACGTCGCCCGTGACCTTTTGAACGTAATTACGTATTACGTGACGTTGCAAACACGCCTCACAATATATTACAAGGCTAGCATTTGTCCTTAGAAAAGTTACAATTTTGTAATAAGCTTTGTAATAAGAAACCTGGAATGTTTTCATCAAAAACCTTAATTTCTTTTCGACTGAGGAAAGAAAGACATGGACATCTTGGATGACATGGGGGTGAATAATTTATCAGCAAAAGTTTTTTCAAAAGTGAACTAATCCTTTAAGCAGTTCTGGCCCAAATCTTGCATGTCTGTTGGTACTTCTGCTCCGAGCCTTGTATCTGTTTCTGAGCCTTATATTTGTTTCCCATGTTTGGTTTTGGATTATCTGCCTGGTCTTTTGGTTTTCTCAGTTAACCTCTACCCTTATTTCAATCATTGTTTGGAATGTTTATTTAAAGTATGACTTTTGCCTGTATTTTTTTTTTTACTTTTTACTTTTTTTTTATTGCAAATGAAGCCCCATGAAGCACTGAGGCTTTCCCCTGATTGTTCTGGGAACAGATTTAAAGCATCAGGTGTGTCGAAAACAGCGCCAATTTGTGGCAGGTCAAATTTTTAGCAACCATAAACCTGAGTGCGCAGCCCCGCTGTTTTATCTATTAAGCACAAATAAAAGCCTGACAATGATAAATGTTCAGTTTTCTGATAATATAATTCACATAATTCACAATTAAATTAATACTAATTTAAAAAATACCAACAGAGTTGATTGATGCAAGTAAATTGTGGTCTAATTATTTTATGGTTTCTATGGTGTTTATATGGCAGAATAAATGATCATATAACATAGGCTACAGGCGTATTCATAAAAAAAAAAAATGTAAACGTAAACTTGTAGAGTAATGGTCTGGGTTCAAACATTTCGACACGCAAAGTAAAACATTCACGTGACTGGAAAGAAAGTGATACTTCTTTTTTTGTTGACCAAGTGTTTCTGTGACAACAATGTGCGCTCCAGCACGGACCTCCATAAGATATTGCGCTGCAAACTCGATACGTGCTTTGAAGCTTTAGGGTCATTTGTAAAATCCCTACTGCCCGTGGATCTTCAAACATTGTGTCTCTGAGCATTACATAACAGAGGATCTAGCCAACAATAGACCTCAAGTTAGCAGACCGTTCGAGGACCATACTCAAAATTTCTTGAACCTTGCCAATCTCACAGACTTTCCTGATTTCACTCTCATTGACTTCGATTGTTATGGACACAGTGAACAATATCAATCTAAGCTTTCCTTGGTGGTCCTTGAGGGTCTTTAATTCAATTATTGGACTAACAGCTTCCCCTATACATCTTTTTGGGGGTGCCACAATGGATCACAATCACCAGGAGGCCCACAAGATGGCTGCCACACCAGAGCCAGTTCAAAACATGGCTGCCACGTCAGAGTCTTCTACTAACATGTTAGAACATGTCTAACAGCTGCCACTGCAGAACCTCCGGCCAACATGGCCGCCACTGCAGAACCTCCGGCCAACACGCCGCCACGCCAGCCGCCATGGACGCCAAGTCAGTTTTCCCGGTAGTCATGAACGTTGCATATAAAGACATGAAGGCATTCCCTAGGCAATTGAGACTGGCTTCAAGTCTGGAGGACACATCACTTATTTCGGTGCGAGCAGCTGGCATCTCTGCAGTAATGTCAAGTCTGGAGGGTCTCAGTGGTGGTCCTGCTGTCAAGTGTACTCCCTGCTACCGTGGTTCAAGAGTCCGTTCCAGAGTCCACTTCCTACCCCCTGGTCTGCCTACATTCCGGACTCATCTTCCATGATTGTTTTCAGCTGTGTCTCATCAGCTCACCCTATATAAAGCCTGGTTTATCAGTCACTCCTTGTTAGATCTTTCATGTCTATTGGTTCTGCTACTCTGAGCCTTGTATGCTGGGTTTCCCATGTCTTGTTTTTGATTCTCTATCTGGTCTCTTGGTTTTCTCAGTTTACCTCTGCCGTTATCTCAGTCATTGTTTGGATTGGTTATTTGTGTAAAACCTTTGCCTTTTTTTATTTTGTTGATTGCCCTCAAAGTAAAGACTGCATGTGGATCTTCAACCATTGTGTCCAAAGTTACTCTTCTGTATCTTTTTTATTTGCATAATGTCTTCATTGTCTGCCTGCGAACAATGTCTTCTTTGACCTGCCCTCAAACACTGTAGCTGTATCTGAGGCCTTGGAGAGTTTGGTTGGTGTTTTCGATATGTCAAGAAGACACTGGTCTCTGCACTGCGAATCCACTTTGCATGTGCTTCCAAATGATACGAAAAAACGACGCCATCGTTACTTTTCGTATCACAATGTATATTTTGTGCTGATGAAGCATCCAGAGCTGAAATTCAGCATTTTGTTTTCAACATGGCTGTTAGCAGTAGACCAATCACAATAGACTGGGCAGTCTGACCAATTAGAGCAGAGTAGGCTCTCAGAAACGAGAGGTTTAGACAGACTGAATCTTTTAACATCCATTTTATTTGGATAAAAGTATGTTGCTGTGCATTCAGTAAGCTGTTTGCTATTCAAATCAACAATTGAGTTAAAAAAATACAACGAACGGACCAATGACAAGGTTTAGGCTTTACTAAGCTTATATGCAGAGGCCGAAATCCAGTAGGACCTGGAAAGTCACGTGCAGTCCTACGCCACTGGACTAATTTGCCTAAAATTCACCAGGGTTCTCAAGTCTCACGCATTGGCCGTGAGACACACGCATTTCGACTGGTTCACACGCTCACACGCCACACTGTGTATTTCTCACCCTGAAAAGGCAATGCCAACCAAGTTGTCCTGGCTGAAAGCTTTCTAACGTTGTATACGAGGCGCAGGCAAACAAAGTGAAGTTTCCTGCCGCCAGCGCGTATCTCCGCCAGATTGCGTTCGTTACTAGGCAACATATATGCGCGCTGCGTGCACCACTGATCTATACATGACATGTCATTCAGTAGCGCGAACACACGGAAATGGACGGAACATCCTCGGCCACCGTACGTTCGTTACTAGGTAACCAACAACATCGCGCGAACACATGTGTCGTGATGGAGAAGAAGGTAAGTTGGAAGAAGCTCGTCTAACATTTTGGGGCTAGAACATTTAATATGTAGCCCATCGTACATTATTATTGATGCAGTCAAAAACTCTACAACTACTTTGCAACCAGGCTCAGTTTGGCTATCTTACGTTATCTGAAACTAAGAGAAATGTTAGTGGGTATGGAAAGGAATGAAGATTTACTGATTTTATTTTAAATTATATTATACTGTAATATTAATAGTCTTTCTAGTTACATTAAGGATGTATTACAGCAGATTGCTCTGGGTAATATTTAATCATGGTCATAATGTTGCATTTGTATTTTTCAAAGATGTCAGGAAAAAAGCAGAAATATATTTTGTCATTTTGGGCACCAAAGGGTAAGCCCCCTAAAAAGGTTGCCAGATTAGAGGAGGAGACAGTGGAAGAGGTGGTGCACTCTAATCTGTCCATTTGTTCTCAATGTCCCACCACACAATAAATCATTCGTCTAGATAGAAGACGCATTCAAAAATCAAAATGCAATTTTTAAAGATTTGTTTGAAACTGTTTGTAGCAATTTCTTATATTTTTGGTTAGCTATATTTGTAATACTGCATTAAAGAGTATTTGATGTGATGAATTGCTCTGTCATTTATCAGATTTACTAATTGTTATAATTTTAATTTGTTCTGGTTAATTATGAACAATGGGTAAAATTGGGGGCGGGGATGGGTGGGGCGGGGCTTCATTATGGCTCCTCCCCTAACCACGTGTGATCTCACTCCAAGCTTTTGCTCAAACTTGAGAACCCTGAATTCACGCTACTTTAGAACACGATGGAAACGCAGACAGCTACAGGTCTGGAGAAAAAAGATCCTTGGAAAAAAGTTCCTCGGACAAATTGTCTCGGGTAATTTCAGTGGAACTACGGCTAATATTTTTCTTTTATATAAGCACACTCACATGCTGAATCATGTTTTTTTTTTTTTTTTTGCATACACTTGGTGTGGCAAAGAACAATTATTCAAACTTCTGAAAGACACACACACAGCAATTTGACCCATTGACCCATTAATTTAGAAATTGCAAATTGACCCATTAATTTAGAATCTGGGATGTCCATTTATATAAAGTCAAATCTTTTAGATATTGCAGATTTGTCAGCTGCACATCCATGATGCAAATCTCCCTTTACACTACATCCCAAAGGCGCTCTATTGGATTGAGATCTGGTGATTGTGGAGGCCATTTGACTACAGTGAACTCATTTTCATGTTCAAGAAACCAGTTTGAAATATTTAAGCTTTGTGACATTGCACAATATCCTGCTGGATGTAGCCATCAGAAGATGGATGTACTGTAGTTATAAAGGGATGGGTGTGGTCAGCAACAATACTTAGGTAGGCTTTTTGTGTTTAAACTATATCTTCAAACCCAAAACACACCATTACACCTCCCCCACTAGCCTGAACCATTGATACAAGGCAGGGTGGATCCATATTTTCATGTTATTTAAGTCAAATTTTGACCCTACCATCTGAATGTCACAGCAGACATTGAGACTCATCAGACCAGCTAACATTCTTCCAGACTTCTATTGTCCATTTTTGGTGAGCCTGTGTAAATTGTAGCATCAGATTCCTGGCAGGAGAGGCATCCGGTATGGTCTTCTGTTGCTTCCCATCTGCTTCAAGGTTCGATGTGTAGTGTGTTCAGAGATGCTCTTTTGCATAACCTACCTTGAGAGAGTTACTGTTGCCTTTCTATCAGCTTGAACCAGTCAAGCCTGCATTTCTCAAAAGCATCGTGAGCCTAAGTAGATCGTAGTGGTCTTTACGATTAGCTCACAATGCTTTCGAGAAACGCAGCCTTGGCCATTTTCCTCTGACCTCTGGCACCAACAATATACCATTCACTTTTTCAGACCATTCTTTGTAAACCCTTTGGTTGTGTGTGAAAAAAATCCAAGTAGAACAGCAGTTTCAGACCATCTGACACCAACAAACAAGTCACTTAAATGCTCAAACAAGTCTTGACCATGACTGCATCGGAAATCACATACTTTCATATAGTAGGCAAAACAAAGCCCTGTGTGTGACAAAAGAAGTATGTCCGAATTCACAGTACTCATTAAAAAGTACCCGGATGAGCTACTTCTTCCGGTGAGATTCTGAAGTCTGCATATGATGGGCACTTTACTATCCCATGAGGCCACTGGAGAGGATTTATGACTGGAAGTGAAGCGACGTAACGGGTGCAGGTTGGTCCCATGATAATGACAACATGGCAAATGTAGTACGTATTACATTCATACTGCAAACATTCATTCTATATCGGAAATACATTTTTAGAGGTCAAGAAGTAATTGCTTATTCAAAATAAATACATAGTCCTACTCAATAAATTATGCAGTTTTCTGACATAGCCTCCCTATGTCAGAAACATATATATATATATATATGGCAGTTCTCAACAATGAAAGTTGTACTTTTCAAAGAAAAACTTACAGCTATGTCCAAACAGCAGATGCCTTCAACTGAAAGTATAGTTCAGGTAGAGTTTCTCTCAACCCTTTCTCAGCATGTCAGAGACCCTCGGCTGGCCTCACAACACTTTCGTTTGATGCCTGTGACAGCGAGATGTTTTCATTCATAGGAACAGAGGAAAAAAAGCTCACAACAACTCAACAACAAATATCAACACGCTGAAGTACATCGGAGTGCAGTGCGACTATAGTTCGTGACATGCTGTCAGAAGCCTTGGTGTGAAACCATCCCTCCTCCCTCTATCCCGAGGCCGTCGGGGGAAACCTCTGCCTCCAGGACGGAAATGATCAGCTCTGACAGGCCTCACCCCGTCCCGTTCCGCTCTTATTAAAGGGGCCCCACAGGTGCTCTAATCTGCTCACCTGAGTTTGAGCTTGTGTCTTGTAATGTTCAGTCAGAGGTCTGGCACTCGCTCACCCAGTGCGGTCACAGTCAATGGCGCCCGCAACTCAAAAACGACTGGCCGGCAGTTAGAGAGTCGCTGACATGTGCTGTCCGTCCACTTGAGCATTCTCAAAATATGATGAGGGAAGAGCTGCACAAACTTCAAATGCTCTTTAAATACAGACTAATGTTTATTAAAGCAATAATTAATTTGTTACGAATGCTTTTACCACAGGTAAGGGGAGTTCTTACATCACAGTGCCTAAAATCACTGTAACACTGTAACTTGAGTAGACAAAGTGTTCAAGAAATGTTTTTTTTTTTTTTTTTTTTTTTTTACATTTATTCATGTAATGTGACTTCTTACCCCATATGACATTATAATATTTTTGAACAAATATCTGTATTATCATTTTTAACTATTTAGTGGTTAATGCTGTTGACCGTTAAATTTAGACACAAACAAGAGATATATGATGTTACACATTGTTAAATGTGTATTTTAGAATGTTATTTTTCTAAACAAACGGCAAAAATATGATAAAAGTGTCTCAGCCTTGTGTTTACTCACTGTGAATAATCAGGCAGTTCATTGCATGAGCTTCAACTGAAATTTCCAAGCAGCCTGTTATTCCAGCTCTGAAAGAAAGAGGTCACTGTTGATTTACTTTAGAGTGTTAATGCCGCGTCTTCAATGCATTGTGTCCTTCACCACAACTTACCCAATTCCACTCATAGTTTTGAAGAATTTGCATATTTAATGTTGTTAAAAGCAGGAAGATACATCACATGTGCCGGTATTCTGAATGCAAACAGCTTTGCTGAACTGTGTTTGTGTGAGTGTTTAGGGACGGTGTGGTTCTGCCTTTATTAAGTGTTATGCACAATATGGCCAATGAGTGTTGTTGAGATGTTCTTTTGGGTTTCCCACCCAACACTTTTTGAGTTAATTATGTTTTTTCTGTGAAAGGCCTAATGCTGCGTCTGCACTTGAACACGCATGCGGTGGCAGCCTGTCATCAAAGCATTCCCCTCAATCGCTCTTTTTCCCGATCGAAACACTGTGAGTTTGACTGAAAACAGGAGCAGGAGGATTATGAACGCCTGTAATTAGTTGGTTCAGGACAGGAGGAGTGAGGAGAACTCGAGGTGAAGTGGCACGTCATTAAGGGCTGGTGCTGCTCCTCTCACCGCAGGTTTTAACTCATTTTGGCGTGTAATTACTAAAAAACGCTATATGAGAGATGGGGGAGTGAAGTCTCTCTCTCTCTCTCTCTCTCTCTCTCTCTCTCTCACACACACACACACACACACACACAAATACTTTCTCTTGCTTTCTGTTCCTTTCACCTTCTTTCCAACACTCATCCATGTGCTCTCATGTCATTACTAACTCTGAAAGGCCTCAGTTTATTTATTCATGTTTTATTTTAAGAGATTTTTAAGAGATCCTTTAGAGATTTTCTTGTTAAAGGGATACTCCACTTTTTTTGGAAATATAGGCTCATTTTACAAGTCCCCCAGAGTTAAACAGTTGAGTTTTACCGTTTTACAATCCATTCAGCCAATTTTCTGATATTTAGAAGACTCTAGACTCTATGGAAGTCAATGAGACCAGAAACTGTCTGGTTACTGATATTCTTCTAAATATCAGAAAATCGTCTCAGTGGATTTTGAACTATTTGGAGTTGTAAAATGAGCCTATTTCCAAAAAAAGTGGAGTATCCCTTTAAGCCTTCATGTTATAGTGATAGCAAATGATGGTCAGTGACTGATATAAATCTTACCGCTAAGGAGCCGGAGCAGCTTTTGTCACAGTCTTCGTCTGCACTGTCCTGTCTTGTCATCAGCACTACACTTCCCAGGATCCTCTTGTCTCCACACCTGAACTCACTCCCTCATCAGCCTCCCGTTCAGCGTCCTGTATTCATCTGTTTCACCTGTTTTCACCTCGTTTAGTTTGATTCCTGTGTGTATTTAGTTCCTTCCCATTCAGTCTGTCCTTGTCGGTCGATGTTGATGTTACCCTTCCGTGTGTTAATGTTACCCTGTGGTCCGCCTGCCTGTTTCCTGTTCTTTGAGATTAAACCTTTTGTATTGGAGCTTTTCTGGACTCTGCCTGTTCCTTCTGCCTGAACCCGCCCCGTGACAGATCGACCGACCTCCAAACATGGATTTAGCAGCCGTACAACTACTCCTCCTGGAGCAGGAGGATCAATCCCTCGAGGCCCACACACAGAGGTATTTGGACTTGGTACCTCATGTTCACTATGATGACACAAGCCTCTGTGTGTTCTTCCGGGCAGGCCTAAACGCTGAAACCCAGGCACGCCTGCCCGGAGACGGGCCTCGAGGGGACTTTGTGGCCTATGTGGAGTGGGTGCTGGTGTCATGTGGATCTCCCTTTACCATGTATGACGTCACCAGCCCCACTCCATCGCTCGAGTGCTCTTCACCGCTGGTTCCGTCCAGCTCTCCAGAGATTGAATGCTCTTCACCGCTGGTTCCGTCCAGCTCTCCAGAGATTGAATGTTCTTCACCGCTGGTTCCGTCCAGCTCTCCAGAGATTGAATGCTCTTCACCGCTGGTTCCGTCCAGCTCTCCAGAGATTGAATGCTCTTTGCCGCTGGTTCCGTCCAGCTCTCCAGAGATTGAATGCTCTTCCCCGCTGGTTCCGTCCAGCTCTCCAGAGACTGTATGCTCTTCACTGCTGGTTCCGTCCAGCTCTCCAGAGATTGAATGCTCTTCGCCGCTGGTTCCGTCCAGCTCTCCAGAGATTGAATGCTCTTCCCCGCTGGTTCCGTCCAGCTCTCCAGAGACTGTATGCTCTTCACTGCTGGTTCCGTCCAGCCCTCCAGAGACTGTATGCTCTTCACTGCTGGTTCCGTCCAGTTCTCCAGAGACTGTATGCTCTTCACTGCTGGTTCCGTCCAGCCCTCCAGAGACTGTATGCTCTTCACTGCTGGTTCCGTCCAGCCCTCCAGAGACTGTATGCTCTTCACAGCTGGTTCCGTCCAGCCCTCCAGAGACTGTATGCTCTTCACTGCTGTTCCGTCCAGCCCTCCAGAGACTGTATGCTCTTCACTGCTGGTTCCGTCCAGCGCGCCAGAGACCGTCCAGACAGCGCCAGAGACCGTCCAGCTAGCGCCAGAGACCGTCCAGCCTGCGCCAGGGACCGTCCAGCCAGCGCCAGTGACCGTCCAGCCAGCGCCAGAGACCGTCCAGCCAGCGCCAGAGACCGGGATCCCACCCAGCCTCCCTCTCCCGCCTCCTCTCAGCTGTCCTCCCTCTGCTCTCCTGCCCTTCAGCTCCCCGAAACCAGCCTGGTCCGTGTTTCCCCGGCCTTCGCCTCACACCTCCTCCTTTTGGACACTTCCTCGGCCCTCTGTCCCATCAGCTTCCCCGTGGCTCCTACCTCCCTCAGCTCCTCCATGGCCCCTCAGTCCACCAGCTCGACCAGGCTCCCTCGACCCTCCAGACTCCCTTCGTTCCCTCGTCATCCTCCCTTCACCTTTGGACTTCCTTCCCTTGGCTCCGCCCCGTCATGTCACCCCCCCGGTTCTGTCGGACTCCTCACTCCCTCCAGTCACCCGTCAGCCCTCACTCCCTCTGGCCTCACTGTGTCCCTCTGTGCCCCTGCCGTCACTTCTGTCACCTGAGCCTACGGTGTCACCATGGTCCCTCGGTCCCTCCTCAGCACCCAAAGTCGTCTGTCCCTCTGCTTCACCCTGGTCCCCTCTCCCATCTGCTCCGCCCCTGTCAGTCGGCCCCCTGGTGTTGTCAGCCCCGCTTCCATCGGCTCCACCAGGGGTCCTCCCTCCATCTGCTCCGCCCTGGTCTCGCCCTCCATCTGCTCCGCCCTGGTCTCGCCCTCCATCTACTCCGCCTTGGTCTCGCCCGCAGCCTGCTCCGCCCTGGTCACGTCCTCAGCCTGCTCCGCCCTGGCCACACCCCTCTCAGCCCCCAGTTCGTCCCCCCTCCTTCCTCTGTTCTGCGGCGTGAGGTCACGCCTCCCGGGAGGGGGGAGTTCTGTCACAGTCTTCGTCTGCACTGTCCTGTCTTGTCATCAGCACTACACTTCCCAGGATCCTCTTGTCTCCACACCTGAACTCACTCCCTCATCAGCCTCCCGTTCAGCGTCCTGTATTCATCTGTTTCACCTGTTTTCACCTCGTTTAGTTTGATTCCTGTGTGTATTTAGTTCCTTCCCATTCAGTCTGTCCTTGTCGGTCGATGTTGATGTTACCCTTCCGTGTGTTAATGTTACCCTGTGGTCCGCCTGCCTGTTTCCTGTTCTTTGAGATTAAACCTTTTGTATTGGAGCTTTTCTGGACTCTGCCTGTTCCTTCTGCCTGAACCCGCCCCGTGACAGCTTTATTTTGGATGTGCAGCTCACAGAATTTTTAAAAGTTTTCTTTTCTGACACTTTTATAATGATTTTTAAATCATGCGCAATACATATTATTTTGATTGCTTATTATTTATTGTTGTATAAGCATCACTGTAAAAAAATATATATTTTCATGATTTGTAATCACAACATTTTTTTTTCTGTTGTCAAATCAACTTAAATAATTTATGTAGTTCAGATAACATAATATTTTGAGTTTCTGGTGATTAAATCAATCTCCTTCATTGCATTAACTCAATTTTTCCATTTCAATGAACTTAAAATTTTAAGGCAACCATGTTACTTAATTTTTTAAGTTAAACCAACAATATTTTTTACAGTGTGGCAAATTTGTATAAGAAACGTTGAATACATTTATTTTTGTCTGGGGCTAGTTGTCACACATGGAACTCAATGTTACATTAGAATAATCTTACTATACATCAGGTATAACATTATTTGGAGGCAAGTTACAATTTTATAGAGGTAAATGGACACATGTATTTTATTTATAGCCAGTTTATAAAGTGCTTTTGTCCAAAACAATTGCTCCAGTTTTCACTGCCATTCTGAGTTTTGGGTCGATACGTTTTTTTTTTTTTTTTTTCTTAATAGTTTTATTCAGCAAGAATGCATTCAGTTGATCAATGGTTACAGTACAGACATTTATTATGTTACGAAATATTTCTATGCCATAAATTCAGCTTTGCGTAAGAGGAATAAATTAGATTTTAAAACACATTTCAAAAGTAAATAGTAATTTTAAATTGTAATAATACTTTTAGAAATAATTATTCTGTATTTTCAATCAAATTAATGTAGCCTTTGTGAGTAGAGACTTCTATCAAACAATTCAAATTTTACCAATTTTAGCAACCTCACACTTTGGAAGTAGTGTTGTACCATTTATGTTTTTCCTATTTCGTGAATTTTGTTTCATAAATGTATACTGTTTAAATTAATCTAAAAAGCTGATAATAAGCTAAGGGCAAGTTTCCATTGTGACTCCTTCCCCCATGCTATTGGTAAACAATAAATGTGTGTTTGTGAAATGTAGGGTAGAGCGGGGCAGAACGTAACACTTTTTGACTTTGTCAATTTGTGTAAATCTACTTAGGGTTTAGAGAATCCCCCCCCCCCCCCCCCCCATTAATTTACCACATGTCTAGTACAATTATGTGGTTTTGTTTTATTAATACAGTCTATACTTTTTTTTCTTGATTTACCCTGAAAGAATGAAAGTGAAATGTGACAACATGCCCTAGGTGGGGTACATTGTAACATGTGAGGGGCACATTGTAACATCACCATATAACAGCTTAAAAATGCTATCTGATCTAATAAGAAAAAATATAAGTCAAACCAAAATATTTTCATAATAAAATACAATTATTAACTTTTTCATATAAAATAATGGCATTTTTTAATAATTAAAAATATACTCATTTTTGAGTTTGACAGCAAACACAACACAGCTATACAGCATAGTTCAAATCAATATAATACTTAATAATTTCTGAACATTGACTCTCAGTCTTTATTTGCATGTTTCTCTTGTTTTTTTCAATAGAATTCATAAAGTATAGAACATAATAGCATATTTCGAATAGGGGCACATTGTAACGCAGTGTTACAACATGCCCCACCATGCACAGCTGGGGTTTACACCCTGCTAGTGTCTTCTGCTAGTTAGCGAAGTCTCATTTTAAATAGTCATAAAAAATAGAGATGAAAAATAACTTAAGAAATGAAGAGTTCAGATGCAAAAGCCTCTAAATGCCATTTGAAATTTTCTTCTTTAATGATGATTTTTATAAAACTTGTATATTTAAGTTCAGTAATTTCACTTAAATAACAATTAATAGGTAATTATCATTGTCATTTAAGTGAAATCACTGAACTTAAATATACAAGCTTGATAAAAATGATCATTCTAGAAGAAAATTTCAAATGACACTTAGAGGCTTTTGCATCTGAACTCTTCAAATGTACTTTTGCTATGGTTAAATAAATGTTCAGTGATATCTTACAAAGATTTCGGAATTTTGGCGCAATTTTTTCTCTGTATAGTGTTGAAATGGCAACTAGTAAATACACCAAGTTTCGTCATGCTAGCATGTGTGTAAGTATTTAAAACAAGTGTGTTACAACGTTACGTTGTGTCCTGCGCTCCCCTAAGTATTCACTAGAGTATGAGAGACAACTGGCCCTAACATAATCTCAGACCAAATAAAATCACACAATGAATAACCCCCCAGTGCCTTATGTTTTAAAAAGACACTATTGATTTGTGCCTGATAATTTATATAGGATCTTTATTGGAAATCTTTTAAATGGCAAACTGATCTAAAGGCTCTGCAGCAATATTTTGTGTTTATATCTCTTTCAGCAGAAGTGAATACGTGTCCCAGACTTGAAGTTCTGCCAACACAGCGGGACACCGCACAGCCACAGACAGGAAGAACAAATTTGAATTGGGTGTCAACGGCCAAATCTGATAAGTCAATACAAATGTTATTTTGGTTTTCAGAATCAGCAAATATATTGACAGACTCGCAGTGTTTTCTGTCTATTATCTGGAGCATTCAAACACAATCTAGGATAAATAGACTCTGGATTATTTTAGAGCCTACTGTCACTTTCAAGCTCTTGTTTGTCAGTTTGTTCCTTTAGGACAGGGACAGGGTGCACTATTATCAACTATAAATCACAAATGCCATTTTGCTAGTATCAAAGATTTGACAACCAAAACAGATCTTTGAAGATCAGCAGAAAAAAAAAAAATCCCCATTTAAGAATTCAGCGACTACTGCTAACTGAGGGACAAGCGTCATTTTTATTTCATAGATGAAATTCTCCATAGAGCTGGTGATCCAGTCAGATGTCCAGTGATGCATGTCCCGATTCCAGCGGTTCCACATGGAAGTTTCTGGGAAAAGGCCCATCGGCTCGATTTAATTGCTGTTGGTGACACAACAAAGAGCCCGTCTAATGACTACAAACATTCATGTGCTCAATGCCGCCGGAATATAATTGAACGGGGAAAAAGATCAATATCATTCAATGAAAACTAATTGTGTCGGAGAGAGGAATGTTAGTTTACACATTATATCTGTGTGCCACTGTGCCGGCCGGCTCCATGTCCTCAGCTCCATTTTTTAGTGAAACTGAGCGTGACAAAATGGATGCATAAAACACACTCCTCTTCTATTATTTAAGAATGGAAACAGTGTGGAACAATGAGAATGACATGGGGCTGTGGAGCGTACTGAGAAAACCAAAAGAGATGAAAAATAGAAGTTGGACTCTGAAATCATCAGTGTTTCAGGCGATTCCTTTCATCGGCCTGTTCAAGCACGACCGTAGAAAATATTATATGTGTACAGGCACTGATCGATCATTGTTTACATTTTCACCATTTCTTTGCTTATAGTTTTGATTCCTATATATATATATTTTTTTTTTCTGGTCATATTTATTGATTGTGAAATTGAAGAGAGCAGAGATACCAACTCATCAGGGTTTTGAGATATTTTTTTTTTAAAATATTGATTTTGGCATGAGGATATATAGGATATACACCCCATTCATTGGCTACAGTAGCTATTTTTAGTAAAAAAAAAATGAATTTCACTTGTTTCAGGCCTCATTCAAACTTTTTTTTATGGAACCTTGTCAATACATGACTTATAATTTAAAAAATAATAATAATAATAATACATTTATTCAACAGTAAACTTACACTCACCTAAAGGATTATTAAGAACACCATACTAATACTGTGTTTGACCCCCTTTCGTCTTCAGAACTGCCTTAATTCTACGTGGCATTGATTCAACAAGGTGCTGAAAGCATTCTTTAGAAATGTTGGCCCATATTGATAGGATAGCATCTTGCAGTTGATTGAGATTTGTGAGATGCACATCCAGGGCACGAGGCTCCCGTTCCACCACATCCCAAAGATGCTCTATTGGGTTGAGATCTGGTGATTGTGGGGGCCATTTTAGTACAGTAAACTCATTGTCATGTCCAAGAAACCAATTTGAAATGATTCCAGCTTTGTGACATGGTGCATTATCCTGCTGGAAGTAGCCATCAGAGGATGGGTTCATGGTGGCCATAAAGGGATGGACATGGTCAGAAACAATGCTCAGGTACGCCGTGGCATTTAAACGATGCCCAATTGGCACTAAAGGGCCAAAAGTGTGCCAAGAAAACATTCCCCACACCATTACACCACCACCACCAGCCTGCACAGTGGTAACAAGGCATGATGGATCCATTCTTTTTATGCCAAATTCTGACTCTACCATCAGAATGTCTCAACAGAAATCGAGAATCATCAGACCAAGCAACATTTTTCCAGTTTTCAACTGGCCAATTTTGGTGAGCTCTTGCAAATTGTAGCTTCTTTTTCCTATTTGTAGTGGAGATGAGTGGTACCCAGTGGGGTCTTCTGTTGTTCTAGCCCGCCCGCCTCACGGTTGTGTGTGTTGTGGCTTCACAAATGCTTTGCTGAATACCTCGATTGTATACTGCCGCATACTGGATGTTTTTCCCTTTTCACACCATTCTTTGTAAACCCTAGAAATGGTTGTGCGTGAAAATCCCAGAAACTGAGCAGATTGTGAAATACTCAGAGCGGCTCGTCTGGCACCAACAACCATGCCACGCTCAAAATTGCTTAAATCACCTTTCTTTCCCATTCTGACATTCAGTTTGGAGTTCAGGAGATTGTCTTGACCAGGACCACACCCCTAAATGCATTGAAGCAACTGCCATGTGATTGGTGGATTAGATAATTGCATTAATGAGAAATTGAACAGGTGTTCCATAATCCTTTTAGGTGAGTGTACAATAATAATATTTGATTTAATGTCTTTGTTTTATAATGTTAAACCACAGAGCTTTTATTTTGAAAACCACAGTGAGATATTAAATTCAACATGAGAAGTCTTTTTTCCCTCTTGAGACGTTTAACCCGTTTAAAAATTTTAGGGAGGGACTTTGTCCATGGGGAACAACTGATGATTGGATTGTTGTCTTTTGCTATTGGTCAATCTCATGTGAGTGGCAGGTTGCCCCGCCCTCACGCCAGTAAACACCAAGGGGGTAATCCATTCGCCAGAACTTGAAGCCTCGCGGGAGCCGCCATTTTAGCAGAACTTAACCTGCTGTTAGCATCCCATTGACTCCCATTCATTCTGGCGTCACTTTGACAGCGAATAACTTTACATCTGAGGCGTCCAAAGATTTAATTTGTCCATTATTTATTTCTAAAGAAACACGACAATGTATAAAATGCTCCATTACTTTGTATCTTACGTTACGACCCCGTAGAAGGCGTTTTTTGTAAAAAATAGGCTAAAGATTGCGTCATAACCACGGAACTTTCTGTCGCACAATAGAGACATTACCGTATAGACAGGAGAAGAAGCTCGCACCCAATCTTTTACCGTCTATGAGGCAATCGGGGGGATATGGAGGCACAAAGTCAAGGTAGAAGCCCATAAATAGAGAGTCCAAAAAAGCAACGGAACAAAATATTTCAACAATGTTTTTTCAGGTAATTCAGATTTGTCTTGGCACAGAAGATGTTCAACTGTCAGACTTTCGTCACGCTCATTTTGAGCCTGCACAGTTGCTCAGAGTCAGACATCAGACAGGAAGTGCAATAATCGGGCCTCAGTCTTCTCCGTTGAAATCCATGGGGTCGCTGTGCCCATTTCTTTTACTGTCTATAAACACATCATCAGAGAAGATCAGAGACATCGCTGCAAGAGGGAGCGAAGGTTATTTTGATTAAAGATTACAAGGGCACATACATTTTTAAAAATGATGTGCATGGATAAATAATTTAAACACTGCAATATTCCATAAAAATAATATATTTCATGGTGACTTTAAAGCTTCTCAACAGATTTAATAAACAATTCTCATTACAAGTTAAGCAACCCAAACTTAGAGCAGATACAGAGGTTGAGTTTGTGTGCAGCAGAATAATGCTCTGAGAAAAAAAACCTGAAAGCAGTTTTTATGGTTGAGGGGGCTTCTGTGTATTTCTTTAGGGGCCATATACACAACACTATTTTCAACTAAAAGCTGATTTTTTTATGTGTTTTGTCCGTTCATTTACAGGACAATGGCGTTTTGGCGGCCTGAAAATGCAAACTTTTAAAAGCAGGTTTCAAAGTTTTTGAAAATGATACCACTTATGTATTACATGTTCAGATCATTTTTGCGGTTGTTCCTATTAGTTTCTGAAAAATTTTCTGAATATTCTAAACATTCAGGTTTTTTTAGTTTTTTTTTATATAAATTAAATAAATTGGTAACACTTTATGCTTATAATGAATCATAGCTCCTTTTATACTTAATAATTACTATATATATATATATATATATATTTAATAAAGACTCATCATAAAATAGTTATAGTCACATTTATATTATTTTTATAATTACTTAAGTTATGCAATTGCTTTTTTCAATGCATTTGCTCATATTCCATTTTACACTGGCTTATAAATATTAATTTGTCTAATTAAGATGCAACATGCATTGTTATAATGTTATTATATTATAGTTACAATAAATTTTAATTATTATTACAGTCTGTTAGTAATACAGATTTATTTATGTCAAATAAGTTAATATTTGTATTAATAACTGTGGTGCAAATAAATAAATACTTGTATATACTTATAAATAAATATACTACTTATTGGGAAAGATTATACGGTTACTAACCTCTATAATTGCATAATTGATGGCTTAAAGTAAAGTGAAAATATAGGATGCAATTTTTCTAAAGCAATTGGTAAGAAATCATGAAAATGTGCTCATTATACATTTTAAGTTGTTTCATTGTAAATGTAACTATCCTGCAGAAATCATTATTCCAAACAGTAGAAAATAATTATCTTTTTAATGTTATTGCAAAACACTGCAGCAATATTTTATAAAGTATAATTCCAAACTGCTATAAGCGATCCCATGCAAATGGCTGAGGATATATAGATTTTAACAAATCAAAATGACCATTTATGACCTCTAATGCAAATATTAGCCATTTGTCACAGGGTGTTTGCAGGCAGACAGATGAATAAAGTTCTCAACTAGCAAGTTTACTCAGAAACAGAGAAAACGCCTTTAGCAAATACAACTTAATGTGATCATGACCAGACAAACAGTGAAAACAGGGGTACAACTATATAGCGAACTAAACAAGGTAATTAATAGAAAACAGCTGGTATAAATGAACTAATAATTATGTGACCATCACTAAAGAGTGGCAGGAAATCAAACAAAGGAAGGCATGAATTGAAGAAATACAAGTTATAAGTCCTTTAACTGAATAAAACGACATTAAAGACATCATTGATAACTAATTGGTACAGAAAACAAGTGTCTCTGGAACCATTTTATATTTGGACATTTATAAATCAGTGTATAATGAGCATTCATTGAAAAAAGCATGACTTGTAAGTCATTAAATAATATAAATGTAACTGTTCTTATAATGCAGTATACTTCTTAATGAGTCTTTATAAATATTTATAAGTATTACTATTCTATAAATATAAGTATAATTGGGGCTATAATTCTAGTAGTAATATAAAAAAGAAAAAACAAGAAAAAAAGGGCAAGCAACCAACTAAAAAGTTTCAGGAAACAAACAAAATAAAACGTTTCATAAACCATGTAGGCCTATAAATAACATTTTGTGCTAATGTTTTGAGGAGATCATTAAAGACCTAGGGCCAGTTGCATAAGCACAGCCACAATGTAAAGACTGTGTATTAAGAACTAGTTTTGCCAACTAGCAGTTAGATAAGAAGTAATCTGTCTTTCTTTTTTAGATTCAAATTTATGTAACTGACTTAAAAAGTTAGGACCAGTCTTGAAGAAAAACATTAAAGGACTAGTCTAAGCTGTCTATGCAACCAGCAGATAACAGATAACTTTGAATGAATGTTCTAGTAATGTTACTGGAAGAACGTCTGTTCATAACTTTGAGATAGCCTTTCCAAAGCGTTAGCCAAAGTTCTGAGAATGTTAGCTGGGTTAGGGTTAGTCCTGGAACCAGGATGGAACATGCTCTACTTGACAAAATCACATTTTGAAAAAGTCTCAACACCACTGAAATTACAACACCTGCAACACATTCATTACCATAAACAATAATACACATTCTTAGAGTTACAAGGGATCAGCTTATGGTATTTAAACACGGATTCAGAGGCAGCAATGATAACTGTTTTATGTGTTGTGCATTAAAAAATGCCCTGCACACCTTGAATGACACATTTAACCCAGTTTGTTTGATTATATGTTCAAACGTACAGACTGCAGTTAAGCTCACTAATCTGGTTTGTAAAAGCATCTGTGGCTTTTAAGGAACGAGCTGTGAACGCACACACATTTTTCTTTTAGCTTCGGAGCTGAACTAAGAGTCCTCTGAGTGATGAGCTTCAACTAGTGGATGTGATCAACTTCTGCCTCCGGCTGATGGTCATGATCGCTGTCTCACGTGCTTGGGCATCGCGCACGCTGAGGAAGCGCTCGTGGATGAGTCATGTTCTCACTGCGGGAACATGACCATCGCGCTGTTGAGACTAAGACTGCGATCCCTCACCAGAGGGGGAGTCCCTTTGGAGATTCCCCGATCTAGTTCTTCTTCTGGTTCACACCAGAAAAAGACTACTTCGGCTAATCCCATTGGTGGTCTGAGCGTTACAGTGTTGAATTATCTTCCGGGTGAAAGACACCCTCGGACATCCCACTCCTCTTAAGCCGTGCCACTGGGGTCTTTGGAGGAGCGCACTGGGCCATCCCGTGTGGCTCCAGCCGTTTCCTTCAGGGCCCCTCCAGAGGACCAGGTGACGATCACGGAATCAGAGGGAGATCAGTCGGGCTCTGGGAATGATGACTCGGCTGTCGTAGCATTGTCCGATCCGGACCCGGAGATGACACTTATGCTCGCCCAGGTGGCCGAGAAGGTCGGGCTCGTGTTGAACCCTCAACCGCATCCTGAACCTCCCCGGCTCAATGATTGGTTTCTTGGAGCGGCTTGTGCTGGTCCTCAGCGCCCCGCTCCGTTGCCTTTCTTCCCGGAAGTGCATGATGAGGTGACGAAGTTTTGGTCGAACCCCCTGGTGGCTAGACTGAGATTGACTCCCTCCTCCTCCCTCACCACGCTCGATGGCGGGGAAACTTTGGGATATGAAGGCTTCCCCCCAGTGGAGTGCGCAGTGGCGATGCAGCTGTCTCCCACCTCCGCTTCCTCCTGGTGGGTAACCCTTCACTCCCGTCCAGCGCTTGTAGGTTCTCTTCCAGTCTGACTGGAAAGGCCTACACTGCATGTGGAGAGGCTGCCTCTGCCCTGCATGCCATGGCGCTCCTGCAGGTCCATCTGGCCCAGGCGCTCTGTGACTCTGTGCTCTGGGTGGTGCTGACCCAGGGGTGCTCCAAGAGCTGCTCACGGTGACGGACTTTGCCCTATGGGCAAAGTAAGTCACCGCGCGTTCCCAGGGTCGGGTGGTGGCCACTCTCGTGGGCCAGGAGCGACATCTCTGGCTCACCCTGTCGGATATGAGAGACTCAGACAAGAGCAAGTTCCTTGCTTCTCCCAAATCCCAGGGTGGCCTCTTCGCCTCCACCTCCGCCCCCGCTCACTCAGAAGCAGTCAAAGGTGATAAAACACATCATGCCTCGGAACCAGGCTATGGCTTCCCTGCCTCCGTCGGTCGCGCCTCCGGCTGCTCGTTGCCGAGGGCGCCCTCCTGCCGCCGCCTCCGCCCTTGTTTAGCCCAAGCAGCAGGCGGCTAAGCGACAGGGTGCCGGCCGCAAGAAGGATGCCCAGCCCGCTCAGGCCTCGACCAAACCCACCAGCAAGAGGAGATGTGACTGCTCTTCAGAAGGGTACCTCTGCACCTCTCCTTCCCCCGGAGGAGGGCCAGGTGAAGAATCTTCTTTTTCCATTTGGTTTGGTTCTCAATTGCCTCGTCACTTTCAGTATCCTCCGTCCAAGAGGGCCAGAATGACAGTGTGCGCTGCCATGTTGCCTCGCCAATATCATTCCCCTCGCCCCAGCGCTCAGATGCCAGTGATGCCGCCTCGGCCACATCACTCTCGTTTGTTGTTGGGCAAGGAGGCGCGGAAGCCAGGACTCGACGCCCCGCAGCCTCGCTCCTCATTTGACTTCCGAACTTCGCCACGGGACAGTCAGCAGACGTATGCTCCAGAGAAAGATGGGCCTTCTCTTCTGCTTGCCCCCCGGTGGAGGCAGGTAAGTGTTGCATCCCACACACAGACCCCACCTTCGGCCGCAGCAATGCCTCCAAGGGTGGGTCCCTGCCTTCCACCTCGCTGCCCCTCCGGGTACGCCAGTGGTCTGAGTGGGCTCATTGGTTCAGTCTCTCGAAGCCTGGCTAGCACTTCCGAGACCGACCAGGTGGCTTATCCGCACCATCCGGTTCGGCTAT
Organism: Pimephales promelas; assembly: GCF_016745375.1. The sequence continues at coordinate 1,150,476 of NW_024121108.1, read as the reverse complement.
GCAATTCAGTTTTCCTTCCGGCCTCCCAGTTACAGGGGTGTTCTCTTCACCCAAGTGTGGAGTGGCGATGCCCCTGTCCTAAGAAAAGAGATCGTTGCCCTTCTGGCAAAGGACACAATCAAGCTGGTCCCTCCAGCCAAGATGAGGTCTGGGTTCTGCAGCCCTTACTTCATTGTACCCAAGAAAGGCAGTGGGTTACGACCAATCCTGGATCTGCATGTTTTGAATCGGGCCCTTCACAATTCAGTTCAATTCAATTCAATTCAAGTTTATTTGTATAGTGCTTTTCACAATACATATTGTTTGAAAGCAGCTTTACAGAAAGTGCATTACAGAAAAGTACATGGAAAAATACATTTAGTTAATCATGTAATATTAAGGGCATAACAAATCGCCAGTGTTGAGTCGTCTCTTCACAGGCGTTTAGTCTTCTCATCGCAGGCATTGGGGCATCTGAAGTCTCTGTGAGAGGCTGGATACAAACTGGAGCTGTCGAACGCCATTTTTCTAGATAACAGCAGAATAACGATAACGGGTGCCATGTGCGTAGTATAGCGCCGTTTTTGCATACAGCGTTCTATATGACGTTTAATGATGAGAACGGGCTGAATATTTTTGGAACATGACCTAGATAAAGACGCAGTTAATAATATGAGGAGAGGCTCTTCCACTACAGGTAACAGTTCTTTCAGAAGTGGGTATTGGATCTAATAAACATGTTGTTGTTTTAGATGCAATGATAAGTTTATTTAGCTCTTCCTGTCCTACAGTTGTAAAGCGGTGTAGTTGTTCTAGAGGGGCCATAATTGAGGCTGAATCATAAGACACCATAGAGGATTGATTCACATTTATAATTTGTTTTTGGATGAATTCTGTTTTCTCATCGAAGTAATTCATAAAATGTTTACAACTAAACTGTAACTGAATATTTTGCCCTGGTGATGTCTGTTTATTTGTTAGTCTAGCCACGGTGTTAAATGAAAAAAAAAATGCTCCTTTCAAAATGCTTACGCAGAAACGCATCTTCGAGTGCATCCGCCCCCAGGATTGGTTTGCAGCGATCGACCTGAAGGACACATACTTTCATGTCTCGATTCTGCCTCGACACAGACCATTTTTTTGGTTTGCGTTCGAGGGTCGGGCATATCAGTACAAGGTCCTACCCTTCAGCTTTGCCCTGTTACCCCGTGTCTTCATGAAAGTCGTGGAGTCGGCCATTGTTCCCTTGAGAAAACGTTCGCATTCTCAACTATCTCGACGACTGGCTGATAATAGCTCACTCGCGAGATCTGTTGTGCGATCACAGGGACTTGGTGCTCCGGCACCTCAGCCGTTTGAGGCTTCAACTGGGACAAGAGGATCCCCACGCCCCACGCAGAGGGTCTCTTATCTCAGTGTGGAGCTGGACTTGGTCAGTCAGACTGCCTCAGGTCCTTTTGAGGCAGGGCAGCGGTTCCACTGAAGCAATTTCAGAGGCTCCAGGGGCATATGGCAGCCACAGTAACGCCGCTCGGCCTGTTGCATATGAGGCCGATTCAGCGCTGGCTTCACGATCGAATCCCGAGATGGGTGTGGCAGGGCGTCAAAGTCACCCTGCACTGTCGCCAAACCTTCATCCCTTGGTTGGACCCTGCATTTCTACGGGCCAGAGTGCCCCTAGTCCTGGTGTCGGGGCATGCTGTAGTCTCCACGGATGCCTCTGCCATCAGATGGGGGGCCAGGTACAACGGGAATGCAGTCTCAGGTCTGTGGACGGGGCCTCAGCTGAATTGGCACATCAACTGCCTAGAGTTGCAAGAAGTACCATAACCTTGTGCCGCCTCAAGGGGTTGCTTCGTCACAACACTGCACTGGGGCCGCAGTGTACAATAATCATCAAGGTGATCTACGCTCCCGTCGTATGTCGCGACTCACCCGCCATCTCCTCCTATGGAGTCAGAAGTTTCTGAGATCGCTTTGTGCCTTTCACATCCCGGGTGCGCTCAAGCGTGTGGTAGACGAGCTCTCACGGCAACCGCCCCTTCCGGGAAAATGGCGACTTCATGCCAAGTGGTCCAGCTGATATGGCGAGTCTTCAGAGCCACTCAGATAGATCTGTTTGCCTCTCTGGACATGACCCATTGCCAGTTGTTTTACTCCCTGACCGGAGGATCTCTCAGCATGGATGCACTGGCACACAGCTGGCCCCGGGGCCTACACATATATGCGTTTCCCTCAGTGAGGCTTCTCGCACAGACACTGTGCAAAGTCAGGGAGGACGAGGAACAGGTCTTGCTAGTTACCTCTACAAGGCGCCTCGTTGAAGTGGAACCTGTTCATCATTTGGTGCTCTTCCCGCCGGGAAGACCACCGAACTTTCCGGTCAGTGTCGTGCTCTCCTTCCTACAAGACGGGTTGGAGCGAAGACACGAAACGAGCGGTTTGTGTGAGAAAATTAACAGTATTTATATCGTTTTACCTCTTGTAACCACAGCCACGTCCAAGTGATCTAAAGGTGTGGGCGTGGGCGCTTCGGTCTGCATATGTGCCAGAAGTAAATAAATATGGTTGGGAAAAAAAAAATCAACGTTGTCTGTTGATGTATCGAAATCGTCTTCCATTGCGATTTCCTGTATATCTAAATATGTTTAGATCTTCACAGTAAAGGTAACACTTCACAAATCTCTGTGTAAACAATGAGTGACATTCACACGCGAGAGATCCAACGCATTTTCATCCCAGGGTGTCATCTAATTGACACTTTTGACCATGCGTCTAAATCCGACACACATGGCAACCTTTAGCGTCAGTTAGATCAGTGTTTCCCAACCCTGTTCCTGGTGGCACACCAACACTGCGCGTATTCCTTGTCTCCCTTATCAAACACACCTGATTCAACTCATCAGCTCATAATCACATGGGTTAATGAGCTGATGAGTTGAATCAGGTGTGTTTGATTAGGGAGACAATTAGACAAAGCATACACGCAATGTTGGTGTGCCGCCAGGAACAGGGTTGGGAAACACTGGGTTAGATGACGCTCATCCTAGGGCATCATCTAACTGACGCTTTTGACCATGCGTCTAAGTCTGACGCACATGGCAACCTTTAGCCTCAATTAAGTTTGGGTCTGGGGTAGGTTTAGGGTTAGACCACTAGGAGGCACGTCTCATATTGACCCTAAAAGGTGCCATGTGCGTCAGATGTTGACGCATGGTCAAAAGCGTTAGTTAGATGACACCTTGGGATTAGAATGGGCTGAGAGATCACTTCCGGCACTTGTGCAGACCGAAGCGCCCGCGCCCTCAAATCACTTAGATGTGGCTGTGGTTACAAGAGGTAAAAACAATATAAATACTGTTCGTTTTCTCACACAAACCGCTCGTTTCGTGTCTTAGGCCATCAATCTGTACTTACATTTACGAGTCATTAAATCATGTTTAATTTGGACTTCTCTCTGCATGCTCTTTGAGGTGGTGACCTTATACCTCCATTATACTGTATGACTGACAGACAAGAATGATTTGACCTAAAAATATCAAAATTGAACTACTGCGGAAACAAAGACACACACACATCTTGCCCTTGAGGTAAGCTAAAACATACCAAAATTTAATTTCAAAATGAACTATCTATTTAAAACAACTCACCTCAAGCAACATTTGATTGACAAGATGCATGCCAAGTTGTCTTCTTATCCTCTTCCACTTGCTTTCTTTTTTAAGCGCACATAAAACATCTCGGTTACGTATGGTAACCCTCGTTCTCTGAGTAAGGAACAGAGGCATCTCGTCGGAGGAGTTTCCAACGAATTGGGATCACGCTAGGGAGCCTTTGAGTGAATTAAAACGAGCCAATGAATATTGGCATGCGGGATTTGCATTCGAGTATAAAAGCGGAAGCAAACGCACACACATTTTGCTTTACGCTTAGGAGCCCGGACGGTGTCTATTCCTCTGCGAAGGTACAGCAAAAATGGCGACGGGACGAGACGTCTCCATTCCCTACTCAGGCAAAAATGGTTACCATACTGCGGAAACAAAGACACCTACATCTTGGATGCCCTTGAGGTAAGCTAAAACATACCAAAAATTAATTTCAAAGTGAACTATGCCTTTAAGTTTTAGCACCATGTCACGTTGATCAATGCACCATTTCATGTTGCAGTTTTATTGGCTAGTCATTGACCATTGACAGCGGCTGTCTTTGAACCTCTCTTGTACAATGGATGACCACCGTTTAGTACATGACCACAGTAATCGTCAAGATTGGTCAACTTTTGTCTGGGACAGACCAAAATCGTACAATGTGTACCTTTTTTTCTAAAGTCAGCGACTTTTACTGTCCTATGTGGTGTACTCTCCATTTCTCGATTGACAGATGTCTCTTCCAATCAATGGTAAGTATTCCATTCAAAAAATATAGATGTATTTTCCATTTTGTCTGAATTGTCGTTGTTTCTTCTGACTTGCTATTTTTTTTTTATATTTTTGTGTTGGCGCAGCTGACCCCCTGGGAGGTACGGGAAGAGACCATGCTGGTAGTGGGGGAGGATGGAGGGGAAATAACCATCATGGTGGTGGTGGTGGGGAGGATGGAGGTGAATGGAAGCATCAGCATCTGCAAACTCAAAGATGTGTAAGTACCAATCTTTTATACTACAAGTAGAACACGATTGGGTGGATGAGAAGGTAATAAGGGACATATCAATTGAGTCTTCTTGTCAGAACTTACGCTAAAGCTTTAATTGTCTTATTACTCTAATTGAATATATTGATTATTTAAAAAAATGTGTAAAGTATGACATTTACTTAGATGCATTTAATGAGGTTAGAAAAAATACATTTCAAAATAGTTGTGCATTAAACAAATCGGTCTTGGCTATTTTTAGTTGATCTAGTAAGGCTCTATAGTTAATAAAAAAACAACATTACTGGTAATTTGTTTCTGTGTTATTTTATTAGTGACATTGTACTTGACTTTTTGAAGCAATGCTTACTTTATTACTAAAAAAAAAAAATGTTTGAAAGCTGCATGCTAAGTCTATTGTATTTTCTTTGAATTGTTGGTATTGATAGTTTATGTAATGTTTAGTTAAAGGGAGTATGTTCCAAAAGTTTTTGCAATGTTATTGAAATTGATACTGTGACATTTTACATATTACTAGTATTACAGACTGAAATATTTGTATAGTAACAACAATGCACCAGACAGGAAGAAAGCAACTAAACCACCCAGAACACCCTAGTTGCTTATTAATAATGCACTAAAAACAGTTTAAAAAAGGCCTTTTCCTGCTTGTTATGCAACAACTGGAAATCAAATATTTTATGGAAAATACAAGAGTTATTTTTAGTTAAGATTTCGTGCAGACAAGTCTTAGTCTGTAAGAGTGTATCCTATAGTGGTTGTTCCCTAAAAGAGCAACATTGTGGAGGCAGGGTAGGAGTTTGTAAATAATGTAAAGGCTTTAAAGTGTTTTCTCATGCCTGTAGCTCAATCCTGACCCAATTAAATGAGCCCTTCATTTCTGTACACTCTCCTTTCATGCAACGTGTGCTAAAAAAAATCGAATTTGATTAAAAGCCCTTTGATTTGAAGCAGGTTTTTCTAAGCAAATCATATTATAAGGTGGCACGCTGTCAGACTGTCCCAACGTTGGGCCCTCTCAGATCAGACAGCCAGGACCTCCAAAACATTTAATTGCCCGCCAAAATGTTCCACATCCATCACATTATCTTGCCACAATCCGCCAAAGGTATCACATCCGCCCGTCTCCAATTACCTGCGTTTTCTCTGCATAAAGTCCCCTGCATTGCAAATGTGACCTTTTGCGTAAGTGCTGATTGCTTGTTCAGGGGTGAGTGTTGCTGAAGTAGGGGAATATGTGTGTGTGTGTGTGTGTGTTTCTGAAGACAGTCGTTTTGTGATATGTGAAATGGCTCTTGTGTGTGTGTGTGTGTGTGTCTGTGTTTCAGACGAAGGCCCCTCTATGACGCTCCACCCTTTGTGAATGTTAACTCACTCTGATAGCCATAACACAAATCAGTAGACTTGACATCATAAAGGAGGCTTGAGTGCCCTGACGTGGATGCTTTAACGAGGGCTGGGCAGCCACCCGGATGCCCCTGTAGTCCAGACTCATGCATAAGAAGCAGACTTCACCGATTCCCCATCCTTAAACAGGGCAGAAACCCCTCGTCCCCTCTTTTCTCCTCACCAGCTCAACCAGGCCAGGCATGTAAAACAGGACCGCTCGCATGGACGCTTCAGCCCAAATGCATGTGTGTGTGCAGTAGGTGCATCTTCCTTTCTGAGTTCATGCTGTGTGAAACTGAAGCAGGCCTAGTTAAAGCTGGCTGTCACAGCAACACAATCTGATCTCAAGAAGCAAGCAAAGAAACTGACATTTATCCAGGGGCAGCACATTTTGTGTTGATTTTGTTCATTTTGTTCAATACATGTGTTTTGCCCACCATCTACATAATGACAATTTACACAAAAAGTAGTGTTCACAAAAGTATATTATTGCAGTATATTAAGTCAAGTCACCTTTATTTATATAGTGTTATATACAATAGATATGGTTTCAAAGCAGCTTTGCTGAGACACAGGGAAATTATGACTCAGTGATATCAAACACAATTCAATTCTCCTGTAAAGCAGCTCTGAAAAAGAATTTCAGATGAAATATTCAGATGAAATCAGTTCAGTGTTGATTCAGTTTGGTTCAATAACTTTGTAAAGTTCATCACATATGAAATGAGTTCAATTCATCTATAAAGCAGCTCTTGAGAATAGTGTTGGCATCATTCAGCTTAGTTCAGTTCTAATCCAATAGTGTCACTGCATTCAAGTCAATAATATTGATGAATATTAAGTGTCCAAAAGAATGCCAACGCATTCTCATCCTAGGGCGTCATATAGGTGATGCTTTTGAAATTTTGTCTAAATCCAATGCACATGGCACCCTTTAGCGTCAATGTAACATGCACAGAGCTTTGTTTGGTTTTGGGTAGGTTTAGTTCTGGGGTAGGTTTAGGGTTAGACCACTAGGAGGCGCCTTCGGGCCCATATAGTCTGCGTCTAAAGGGTGCCATGTGCGTTGGATTTAGACAAAATATCAAAAGCGTCAGTATATGACGCCTCGGGATGAGAACGGGCTGAGAATGCCCAAAGGCGACACTGACAAGGGACCTAAACTCCATCAGGTGACGGAAAATGTAGAAACAAACCTCGGGAGAAACCAGGCTCCGTCAGGGAATCAGTTCTCATGGTGTGATTTAATTCCAGGCTACATCATTAAACAGATTGTGATTTGATATCATTCAAAATATTTCAGCCAGTTCCTTCTGCTTGAAGATTGGGATACATCACGTCAGCATATGGAGGAAGGAGAAGTTGAAGCTGGCCAAAGGGTCTGTGCAGAGGACTTATCTGGTTCTCGTTGTCTTCACTAAAGATCTGTGCTAACAGATGTCTAGTCAACGAAGTCTACACAGGGGATCTGTGTCACAATCGCCAGCTGGAGTGCCCTTGATAGCCACAAGAGGGCACTCTACACCAGACTAATGTCACTCAATCAAGGACTACATTTCCCATAACTCACTGCCTGGTTTCAATCATCCATGATTGTCTTCAGCTGTGTCTCATTATCCATGTTACAGTAGCTCACCCCATATAAGCCTGATTTACTCAGTCACTCTTTGCAAAGTCTCGCCTAGTCTCTTGCTTTTCATTAATCTTGTTTTTTTGATCTTCCACTTGTTATTCTTGGATTTATTTGTTTTTGCCTGTGCCCCTTTGACTGTGTTTTTATGTTTGAACGGTTTACGGATTACGATTCTGGATTACCCTCCAATAAAAGCTGCATTTGGATACTTAACCAAAGTCTCAGTGCAGTTTTGTGAAAATCCGTCTCTAGTGCTCATCTAGTTGTCATGGTTTCCGCTAACATTCAGGGCTGTTGTCGTGCTAGGTGCAAGTCCACCATCTGGCTTGGATACGGACCAGATCCAGCTGACTAAGGTAACCTCGGAATAGAAATGAGACAGACAGACAGACTAAACATGCTAATTGCATTGTTTGCATGTTTTATGTAATACAAATCAATGTTATCAGAATACTTGTAAAAGCAAAAACTCTTTGCTATTGAACTGCACACAAACGTCTGTCATTATATCACAATATCATAGCCTGAGGAAGACACCGTGGAGACTAAGACCAGAGGAACCAGTGAGGAGATGAAGGTGGGAGGAGGTCAAGGACTCCAAGGTGGATCCAGAGAAACAAGGGAGCCCGGTGTATCCATAAGGACGATGGTTCCAGGAGGAGCCAAGGGAGGGAGGAGCCAAGATGGAGCTGACTGGTTGACTACCTGAGGGGGAGTGATGGCCTCGGTGACTGGAGGCAGAGCCAGGGGATCCTCTTGCCAAGGTAGAGCTGGAGACTGGAAGACCTGAAGCAGATCCATGCAGCAGAGTGGATTCAACAGAGGAGCCGAGGGACTGACGGGAAACAGTGGAGAAGGCGCAGAGGAATTTGCTGTTATAGGCTGAGGAGGTGGGATAGGGAAGCTAGGCGGGATCTTTGGAGACACAGGAGACTTGGAGCTGGACAGAACCAGCAAGGATGGGAAACTCAGGGAAATATCCTCCTCCAAATCTTCATAACAATATGCAAAGGCCAGCAGCAGCTCATCCTCAGCAGCGGGAGTGTGGGCGGAGCTCCATTCCATCCCCTTCAAACTTCACGAGTACACTCACTGCCACAGATAATATTGCCGGCTCGCAAACATGGTCAAACCTCTCGTTGGGTTCAGGCTTACAGGCTTGTTCGTTGCAACAGGCTCAGGCTCCACGTCTGTGGTGGGCTCTGCCATTAGTTCTGTGCGGAGTGGGTGCTGGGCTCTGGGTTTGAAGTGTGACTGGCAATGTCCTCATCCATGAGGCCAATGGACATGTGCAAGTTATTGTTGGCCAGCACCCACTCCATGAACGTAACGAACACATGCCAGGTGTAAGAAGTCATTGGTGTGGTCCTCGAGATTACGTTGTTCTTGCTCCAAACAGTGCAGGCTGATAGCTGGTAAAGCCTTTTTATATAGGTTTTGTGTTCTGTTCTGTCTTGTTATGGTGGCTCACACTGGCCCGACAGTGGAAGCGCTGCTATTGACTGCACGGAACCCTGAACAAAGGAAACAGAGGAGTTAATTACACAAGGAGCGCTAATAAACTGAACATTTACCTTTAGCGTCAGTTAGATGATGCGGTTAGGTTTAGGTCTGGGGTAGGGTTAGGGTTAGATAGCGTCATCTAACTGACGTTAAAGGTAAATGTTCAGTTTATTACTGAACATTTAGGGTGCCCTAAAACGTAGGATGTTGACGTATGGTCAAAACAACTATGTATCACACGAAATACGTTCTGATGAAACTATTTTGCAAATCGCAATTACGTTACATGCCGACATATAACCAGTGCTATTACGTTGGTCCTTAACCTAATACTATTGCAGTGCTATTACGTTTGTCCTGAACATAATACATCCAAAACAGGTTTCTTTACTATTTATGCATAATCGTGGCATTAAAGTTTTGACTCTATTACATTCAACTGTCATATCAATTAAGTTTTCATTCGCATTTATTAATATAATAGGCCAACGTTACTCATAAATATATTTACACAAAAAGCATTTTCTCCAATAAAACACAACATACTGATACATTCACAAAATACATACATTTTATTAGCTTGATGTAAACCAAATCCTAGAATCCATACATTGTTTGCAAGAAACAGATCAGAATTCAGCCTTTTATCCAGTGATCTTCATCTTCATTTCTCAGCAGCGACCGCGCGTAAACGTCAAATCCGCGCTGGTGATTAATTCAAATTCAAAAAATGCGCCTTCAAGAAGCGTTATGACATGTTTTACGGCAGTGATATCAAACGCTCATTGGCTCTCGCCTGCTTCGTCACAGATTGCGACATGCCGTTTTTCAGTCGGTGTAGTACATTTGAAATGGAGAAGAGGGCGTGCCTTCAGACAGAGAGCGAACCGAAATCAGATTGACATTTTCATGGATTAAAGGGTTAGTTCACCCAAAAATGAAAATTAAGTCATTAATTACTCACCCCCATGCTGTACCAACCCCGTAAGACCTTCGTTCGTCTTCGGAACACAAATGAAGATATTTTTGATTAAATTTGAGAGCTGTATAACTACCACATTGGCTCCTAAAGGACTGCCTCTTGACGGCCCAGAAAGTCAATGAAGAAAATGTTTAAATATCCCAAGTGACTACCGTGGCTCAACTATATGTTTATCAAGCCACGCGAATACTTTTTGTGCGAAAAAACAAACAAAAATAGCGAGTTTATTCAACTATTCCTTTTCTTCCTTGTAGGCCAGAACGAGACTTCCTTAGATTTCCACGACGCATGCGCGAGAATTGCGATCTGAAGTGGTGTAAGCTGGTGTGAGCAGATCGCAAATCTCGCGCATGCGTCGTGGAAATCTAAGGAAGTCTCGTTCTGGCCTACAAGGAAGAAAAGGAATAGTTGAATAAACTCGCTATTTTTGTTTGTTTTTTCGCACAAAAAGTATTCGCGTGGCTTGATAAACATATAGTTGAGCCACGGTAGTCACTTGGGATATTTAAACATTTTCTTCATTGACTTTCTGGGCCGTCAAGAGGCAGTCCTTTAGGAGCCAATGTGGTAGTTATACAGCTCTCAAATTTAATCAAAAATATCTTCATTTGTGTTCCGAAGACGAACGAAGGTCTTACGGGGTTGGTACAGCATGGGGGTGAGTAATTAATGACTTAATTTTCATTTTTGGGTGAACTAACCCTTTAACGTTAATAACTTTAATTCTGATCTGTACCTCATACACAACTACTATAATACTGCCAGAGGACTGCGACTGCAACGCATCATCATGTGAACGACTTTTGGTAATGTTAATAATAAATAAATAAATTATTGTGAAATTTATACTTGTCTGTCTGTTATGTTTTTTCTTCTTCATAATTGTGTTAGCCTACGTAGTTTTAAGGAATGGTTATGGTTAGGTTTAGGGGTAGGAGTAGGATTAGTGGCTCTAAATATATTTTATTGCTAAAACTCATTTACCAAACATCTCTGTCCATTACGTTTTATCCTTTTTATATTCTGTATAAAATAAATATGTTTAGGTTTTTGGAGAAGGATTAAGGGGTCTTGTTACATTTATCTTTAAAAGTGAAAGTATACAGATATCGTTATGATATGAAATATACGTAAATAGTTAACGTTTTGTAGCTGTAAAAACGTAATAAGGTTACGTTTAAATGTTGCAAATACGTCCATATTATACGTTTTAGCATCAATCCAAACGTACAAAAACGTACATTTCATATCTTTGAAAATAATACGTATTAACAATGAGATTAGGTTAAGGACCAACGTATTAGCACTGCTTATATGTTGGCATGTAACGTAATTGCGATTTGCAAAATAGTTTCCTCAGAACATATTTCGTGTGATACAGGGTTGGGTCAAAAGCGTCAGTTAGATGACGTCTTGGGATGAGAACGTGTTGGTCATTCATTTAAACTATGGAAACTAATAAGCAAAGGTAACACAGGCAAATGAGAACAGGGAAAAACACCTAAATAAAAAAGAACATAACCCTGTTGTTGGAATGATCTGTCTAATTCAACCAGAGTGGATGAGTCTGTAGCCATTTTCAAGAAATCTTTTCCGGTAACACTTGATCCATTAATACTAACACTTTCTCTTGTATTCTATATAAAGATAGCAACAAAAAAAGTACATGTACTGTTAAAGGGATAGATCACTTTGAAATTAATTTTTGATATGTTTTAGCTTACCGCAAGGGCATCCAAGATATAGGTGTCTTTGTTTCCACAGTATTTTCAATTTTGACATTTTTCAGTCAAACCGTTGTTGTCTATCAGTCATACACTGGAGTCTAAGGGGGCCCACCAAAAAGCATACACAGAGAAGTCAAAATTAAACATGATTTAATGACTCGTAAATGTAAGTACACATTGATGGCCTAAGACACGAAATTAAGCGTTTTTTTATGAGAAAACCAACAGTATTTATATCGTTTTTACCTCATGTAATCACAGTGACGTCCAAGTGATCTGAATCAGTTGTGCAATGTCCAACTGAACCGGAAGTGATCGCTTGCCTGTGACGTCACTCAATATTTCCACAGACATTTCGGAAGTTTTACCTTTTACTAAACATATTTAGATATACCGAAATCGTCTTCCATTGCGGTTTCCCATATATCTAAATATGTTTAGTGAAAGGTAAAACTTCCGAAATCTCTGTATAAACAAAGAGTGACGTAGGCGCGCAAGCAATCACTTCAAGTGCATGCGCAGACCGAAGCGCCCGTGCCGTCAGATCATTTTGTCATGGCTATGATTACAAGAGGTAAAAACGATATAAATACTGTTCCCTTTCGTAGTCACTTCGAGTTACGTCAGAAGTGACGGAGATTGGGGGTTTCGCATAGAAAGCCAATCCTCTTCGAGTATTTAAACACGAGCCAATGGCATGCAATGCCTTGGGGCTGCGGAAATTTGCATAGCGTACTCCGCCCTACTCGGTGAGTATAAAAGGAGGAAGTGAACGCAACCGCAGTATGTTTTCGCTTCGGAGCCAAGAGAACCTCTTCACTCCTGAAAGCTATTACAAGACTCTTCGAGACGAGCGTCCTCTTCAGTGTTGGTGTGACGGCGGTACCCAGCGAGTTTCTGCATTGCCTGCGATCTGTGCAGTGGTCTGCCAGACTTTGCGCTTCTCCCTGGTCGCCTCAGCGCTGGAAGAGTGAATTTCCTCCTCTCTGTAAAAGAGCTACACGCGGCACGTCTTTTTAAAGACGGTTCGCCCGTGTTCTTCTGGATGCGGTCGATTTCTGTCGTCATCTGATGGTCGCGATCGCTGCTCTGTATGCCTGGGCATTCAGCATGCAGCAGCAGCGTTCGTGGATGACTCATGTTCCTGCTATGGGGACATGACCATCTCCACACTGAGGTTAAAAAATATATATATATATATATAAAAAGATATGATATATATATATATATATTTATATATAAAATATATATTTTATATATAAAAAAAAAAAAAAAAAAAAAAAATCTCACTAGAGTGAGAGCCCCGGTCCCCCTTACTCGATCGGCTTCCTTCACGAAAGGGGCCCGTCGACCGGGGACCCGGCGAATTAACGGTGACGGTGTGGCATAAAGCCCGACGATTTCTCGGGCCACACCTCCCGCCTCAGTGCGTGAGCCAGCGAGCGTTAGTTCGATTCAGTCGGCTGCCTCTTCAGTGGTACCGGCTGCTTCGAGCAGCGCTCCAGATGATGATGTGATGTCGATCGCAGCATCACTAGGCGGGCTACAGTCCTCGGGAGATGAGGATGCGGCTGCACTGCCCCCTTCGGGAGAGCCAGCGCTGCCCGTGTCGGATCCCGAGCTGACGGCATGCTGTCTCAAGCCGCTGGGAGTATTGGGTTAGAGTGGCATCCTCCATTCTCCCCCGATCTCTCACGGAGGGATAATTGGTTTTTGGACAAAGCTGCCGCCGCGAGGCCACGGCCAACTCCATTGCCTTTTTTTCCCCGAGCTGCATGCGGAGTTATCGCGCTCTTGGGGGACTCCTCTGTCCACTCGAGAGCGCGATCTCTCCCCCGCCTTTCCCCCCTCGATGGGGGGGCCGCCCGTGGGTGCACTGGGATGCCCCCGCTGGAGCGTTCTGTTGCGATACAGCTGTGTCCACAGGGCGCCTCCTCCGTGGTCCTCCTAGGCACCCATCCAAAGCCTGTAGGTTCTCGTCTGCCATGGCGGCGCGTTCCTATAGAGCGGCGGGACGGGCGGCCTCCGCTTTGCATGCGATGAGCACTGTGCAAGCGCAGATGCTCAGAGATATGCTCGAGGGCGGGACTGATCCAACGGCATTCGAAGATTTGCGGTCCGCCACTGACCTTGCTCTCCAAAAGGGCAACGAAAGTGGCCGCTCGCGCCGTTGGTCAGGTGATGGCCACTAGTGTGGTCCAGGAGCGTCAACCTGGCAGACACTCGGAGCGCTGAGCGGATTCGTCTGCTCGACGCCCTTCTCTCCCAGGTTGGCCTTTTTTGGCGGTGCAGTCGAGAACTCTTGCCCAGCAGTCTCCACTGCCCAGGAGCAGACGGAGGCAATCAAACATGTTCTGCCCCGACGACCAGCTGCTGCCTCCACCCAGTCGTCGGCACAGATGCCTCCCGCTGCTCGCCGCCGAGGACGCCCCCCGCGGCTCCCCTGCCTCCCGCCCCGCCCCAGCAGCAGCCTTCATCCGGGCCACGGCGTGGAGGAGGCCGCCGGCAGGCGTCACAGCCCCCTCAGGCCGCACACCCCGCTAAACGCCAGGTAAGCGATGATCCTGATACGGGCTGCTCAGTGATGGAGTGAGTTTTTCCCCAGGAGGCGGGAGCAGGCCCCCTCCTGCCGCCGGTGGAGGGCCGGGGGGAAAATCTTTCGTTTTCAGTTCCCGCTGCTCGCCCACGGGTGGGCAGCGCCCTGAGTTGGTTAAGAAAGACTTGACATCATCACTGAGCCCACAGACTGGAATGAGTGCGCTCGACGTTCCAGTGCGTCAGCCCACACCATTCCTCTCTGTCTCTGAGGGTGCGGAGGGTGCGAGTGTCGTCCCCGGCTACGCAATCCCTTCCCCCTCTGTCGCCAGACCCCCGGCGGAACGGACCCCGTGGAACGCTCCGCTTTCCCTGGTCCCTTCCGTCGGGGAGCGGGCTTCGACGCATCCGAGCTGGGTCATCCCTGCACGCGTGCCAGTCGACCCGCCACGCTGCCCCTCCGGGGGGACGTCTGTGGTTCACATGACCCCGTTGGCTCACTTCCTGGAAGCCTGGCTAGTGCTTCCCGGGATATCCCGCTGGGTCATCAGAATGATCAGATTCGGCTACGCGATTCAGTTCGCACGGTCTCCTCCCCGCTTCAGGGGAGTTCGCTCCACGATAGTTGGTGGTATGCCCCAATCCTGAGAGCGGAGATTGCGACCCTGCTGGCGAAGGGTGCAATCGAGACGGTCCCTCCAGCCGAGGTGGAGTCCGGGTTTTACAGCCCCTACTTCATTGTCCCCAAGAAGACCGGTGGGTTACGACCGATCCTGGACCTGCGCATTTTGAACCGTTCTCTCCATCGACTACCGTTCAAGATGCTCACGGCCAAACGCATTTTCGAATGTGTTCGGTATCAGGATTGGTTTGCAGCGATCGACCTGAAGGACGCGTACTTCCATGTGTCCATCTTACCTCGACACAGACCGTTTCTTCGGTTTGCCTTCGAGGGCCAGGCATATCAGTACGCCGTTCTCCCATTCGGGTTAGCTCTGTCCCCTCGCGTCTTCACGAAGATCGTCGAGGCAGCCCTTGTTCCCCTTCGCGAACACGGGGTTCGCATCCTGAATTACCTCGACGACTGGCTGATACTAGCACACTCTCGAGCTCAGCTTTGCGAACACAGAGACTTGGTGCTCCGGCACCTAGCCCGTTTGGGCCTTCGGGTCAACCGGAAAAGAGCAACTTTGCCCCGTGCAGAGGATCTCTTTTCTCGGCATGGAGATAGACTCGGTCGCCATGTCGCAGCTCACGAACGAGCGCGCGCACTCACTGCTGGCTTGCTTCGTCAGTTCGAGGGCAAGAGTGCGGTTCCACTGAAACTTTTTCAGAGGCTCCTGGGGCATATGGCATCCGCGGCCGCGGCAACGCCGCTCGGTTTGCTTCATATGAGACCGCTTCAGCTGTGGCTTCGCGATCGAGTCCCGAGGTGGGCATGGCATCGCGGCTCGCTCCGAGTCCCAGTGACTCCGGCATGCCGGCGAACCTTCTTCCCGTGGTCGAACCTCAGCTTTTTACGGACAGGTGTCCCTATTCAGCGAGTTTCCAGACATCTCGTCGTCTCCACGGATGCATCTACCACGGGTTGGGGTGCCATGTGCAATGGGCATGCAGCCGCCGGTTCCTGGACAGGAGCCCAGCGCCTCATGCACATCAATTGCCTCGAGCTGTTGGTAGTACGGCTCGCCCTGCACCGCTTCCGAGCGTTGCTCAAGGGCCAGCATGTGCTTGTCCGCTCAGACAACACTACGGCAGTAGCGTACATCAACCACCAGGGGGTCTACGCTCACGCCAGTTGTCGCAGCTCGCCCGCCACCTCTTGACATGGAGTCAGAAGCACCTGAGGTCCCTTCGTGCAGTTTACATTCCTGGAGACCGGAACTGGGCAGCCGACGAGCTGTCCCGGGTCCGTCCCATCTCCGGCGAATGGCGACTCCATCCCCAGTCGGTCCAGCTGATTGGGACGAGTTCGGGGAGGCACAGATAGACCTGTTCGCCTCTCGGGACTCGTCCCACTGCGCCCAGTTTTATTCTCTGACCCGCGCACTCTCGGCTCGGATGCGCTGGCGCACAGCTGGCCACGGGGCCCACGCAAGTATGCGTTTCCCCCAGTGAGCCTCCTTGCACGGGTGTTGTGCAAGATCAAGGAGGACGAGGAGCAGGTCTTGCTGGTAGCCCCTACTGGCCCACCAAGACGTGGTTCTCCGATCTCTTGCTCCTCGCGACAGCACCTCCTTGGCCTATTCCTCTGAGACAAGATACTCTCTCAGAGACGGGGCACTCTGTGGCACCCTCGTCCCGATCTTGGAGGCTGCACGTGTGGCTCCTGGACGGCACGAGGCAGGTTTGAGTTCGCTGCCACCTGCGGTGGCGGCAACCATCACTTCCGCAAGAGCGTCGTCCACGAGACACCTTTATGCGTTGAAGTGGAACCTCTTCGTCAATTGTGCTCTTCTCGCGGAGAAGACCCCCGGAGATGTTCGATCAGTGTCGTGCTTTCCTTCCTGCAAGAAGGGTTGGAGCGCAGGCTGTCGCCCTCCACCCTTAAGGTTTACGTCGCGGCCATTGCCGCTTCTCATGAAGCAGTGGAAGGTAAGTCCTTAGGGAAGCACGACCTGGTCATCAGGTTCCTGAGGGGAGCGAGGAGGCTGCATCCGCCTCGTCCTCCCCTCGTACCCTCTTGGGACCTCTCGGTAGTTTTAAGTGCTCTGCAGAGGCATCCCGTTGAGCCTTTGCAATCGGTAGAGTTAAAGTTTCTGTCCTTGAAGACAGCACTCCTGGTTGCATTGGCCTCCATCAAGAGGGTGGGGGACCTGCACGCATTCTCCGTTGACGAAGCGTGCCTGGAGTTCGGGCCGGCTTACTCTCACGTGATCCTGAGACCCCGGCCTGGATATGTGCCCAAGGTTCCCACCACTCCCTTCCGGGACCAGGTGGTGAACCTGCAAGCGCTGCCCCCGGAGGAGGCAGACCTCAGGACCTCAGACCAGCTCTTTGTCTGTCATGGAGGGAGCCAGAAGGGAAGGGCTCTCTCAAAGCAACGGCTGTCCCACTGGATTGTGGATGCCATTGCTTTGTCTTACCAGCAGCAAGGCCTTCCGTGCCCCCTTGGTGTGACGGCCCATTCCACTCGGAGTGTGGCCTCCTCTTGGGCTTTAGCGCACGGCGCCTCGCTAACAGACATCTGCAGAGCTGCAGGCTGGGCGACACCCAACACCTTCGCCAGATTCTATAATCTGCGAATTGAGCCGGTATCCTCTCACGTACTCGTTTCGGCCAGTTCTGGATCCGCTCAGGTGTCTTCGCTTGCTCGCCACTCCACTCCCCGGACTGGATAAGTGCGATATTTCCTCAGTTCTTCCATTGAAGCCTTGAGTCCTCCAGCACCGACGATGCGGGCACCACTGCTGTGGCTCTGGATGCTGGCTAGGTGCCTCCATGCGTACGGTTCCCCCTTGGTAACCGTCTCATGTGTATTATCCACTGTAAGCCTCTCTGAGCATGTGTCTTCCCTTGGCAAGCCATCTGCCACCCCTGGAGCTGAAATTAGTAGCCACCTGCGGTTGGTGCTCCAGTGATTCCATATGTGTTCCTATGTGGCCATATGTGTATTCGTAAGTCCTCCCTTCGGTAGGCAGCTGGTAGCATGTCCCCTTCGGGATATGTTTCCCAGTGTACCTTGGTAATCCTGTGTCTAAGTCGGATCCCCTAAGGAAAACAGGTAAGGCTCGGGGGTTTAGACTTTCGCAGGGCACTGGAAGACAGCCTGAAGTTGGCGTGATGGCACAGACCCCCAATCTCCGTCACTTCTGACGTAACTCGAAGTGACTACGAAAGGGAACGTCTCGGTTACGTATGTAACCCTCGTTCCCTGAGTAGGGAACGGAGACGTTACGTCTCCCTGCCACTTCTGCTGTATCGCTGGGTAGATGCCGAGTTCAGTCTTGGCTCCTCAGCGAAGACATACTGCGGTTGCGTTCACTTCCTCCTTTTATACTCACCGAGTAGGGCGGAGTACGCTATGCAAATTTCCGCAGCCCCAAGGCATTGCATGCCATTGGCTCGTGTTTAAATACTCGAAGAGGATTGGCTTTCTATGCGAAACCCCCAATCTCCGTCACTTCTGACGTAACGTCTCCGTTCCCTACTCAGGGAACGAGGGTTACATACGTAACCGAGACGTTTTTTTTTCTCACACAAACCGCTCGTTTCGTGTCTTAGGCCATCAATGTGTACTTACATTTACAAGTCATTAAATCATGTTTAATTTTGACTTCTCTGTGCATGCTTTTTGGTGGACCCCCTTAGCCTCCAGTGTATGACTGATAGACAACAACGGTTTGACTGAAAAATGTCAAAATTGAAAATACTGTGGAAACAAAGACACCTACATCTTGGATGCCCTTGAGGTAAGCTAAAACATATCAGAAATTAATTTCAAAGTGAACTATCCCTTTAAATTAAATTTGGAAGGGTCATATTGTTGTCCTACTTTAACTGCTTCTATTGTTCTAATTTGTAAGTCGCTTTGGATAAAAGTGTCTGCTACATGAATAAATGTAAATGTAAATATAACCATAACAGTATGGCACTTTAAGTGTATTTGAAGAATTGAAAAGACTCTCATACTATACTTCACCAGATGTCAATCCACACGGTGCATTCATTCTCATGTCTTCACTGATATTTATTTTTCAGATAATTATTTTTCAATAATAATAACAGCTATTTTTAGGTTTTAAATGTAAAAAAAAAATGAACCAGTTAACTAGCACTGTTTGCAGCAGTTTGGACAGTTGTTTGGAGTCAAAGGGTTGGGAAAATCAACATCTCAAACTTCTTTCCTTTTTTTGTCACCTTGGTAATTGAGAAAGGTCAGGCAGCATTGTGTGGAGCTCTCAGATTTATGTACATCATTTTAGGATGGATCAATAGTATATGCTGTTTTCATTCGTCAATGAAAGGCATAAGAGAGTTAAGCTTGACCTTTGCCTCCCTATCCAATTGTGTTGCAAAAGATCAGCAGTACATACAAATAAGAGCGGCATGTGTGTTTCTGTAAAACGAAAGATAAAAACAAGAGGTCGGGCACGAGGGGAATAAGAACACTGATGCAGTACAATGTAAGGAAATATTACTCCTCTGTTCCTCTGACAAATCAAAAGATGTGTTTGAATTGGTCTTTTTGGACCTTGTTGAGATGTGCCTGGCATGATGATCTCAAGTACAATATGATCAATGATCTTGTGCTGATTCAGTTGTATTGTCCCAATCGGGGACAGTTTTGAGCTGGTCTTTATACCACAAAAAAGCGTGGATTTTGAAGACTTCTCCTAATTTCTCAACAATTATGTATACTTCAATTGCTAGATGCATATGACGACTTCTGGTAAATTCGAGTAACCCTTTGATTAGTGCACAGGCGTAGTTGTGCAAGATTTCTGTCTTGAACTGACTGATAGGCACACGATTCACGAGAGCTCACAACTCTACACCACAATCTTGCACTCCTTTCTAATCTTGTAGACATCAATCTATGCTCATCGATCTATGTTATCCTCTTCTATTTACTTTTCATAATCACAAATTTTGTTGTTTGTATCTTAAAGGAATATTCCAGATTTGAGTTGAGCCCAGTCTACGGTGTAAAGGGACCCAGTCAATGTTACAGTCAAAGACCCAGAACCAGATAAGAGGAAGGAAGATCTGGAGTCAGATTTATATTAAATTAAAGAAAAGCTTTACTGAAGATAGTTTGCAGTTTCATCAGGCAGAAATCAGCTTCAAGACTTACAAGGAGTTCGTAAGCCACTCCACTTACAGTTACAAAGATCACAGCAATTATACCCTTCACCAAGGTCTAAGCTACATCCTTGCTTCAGATTGAATGCTTTTCATTGGCTAAGAAATAGATAAACATAGTTATTTTCCACACATACACAGACAGACTGACACATATCTCCATCGATTATGCAGCTGACACTCGGACCCTGAAGTTAGGCACGTCGTGACCTTCCAGGTCGCAGATTTGGGTTGCTGAGTGCCAGCCTGTCCAAAACAACAAGTCAGTCAATCTCCAATAATGCCAGTGGTTCCTTAACCTGTCGCCAAAAAGACTAACACACACACCGACACAGCCAGGCTCCAATATATAAACAGAAGACTCTTCAAAAATCAAGATAATCCATTCTTTCTCTCAAGTAAGACTTTAACAAAGAAAGTGTCCCTTAAACTACACTAAACAATGCTGGGTTGTTTGAACCCAAATTTGTGTAAAATATGGAAAAACCCAAATGTTGGGTTAAAATTGTAATTTGTTTTTTTTTAACTTTCACTTACAACTGTAATTTTTTTATTATTATTTATTATTTATTTTTATATTTTTTTAATTGTATTTTTAACCCAACATTTGGGTTTGTCCATATTTAACACAAATTTGGGTTGAAACAACCCAGCATTTTTAGAGAGTATGATTAACTTTTAAACCATGGAAAATAAGGAAGCAAAAACATATGCCCTAAATATTAAGTATATATAGCTGCATTTCCCCTCTGTGATCCATATTCTGCACTCTAAAAAATGCTGGGTTGTTTTAACTAAGTTTTGGGTCAAATATGGACAAACCCAAATATTGGATTAAAAATGCAATTTAAAAAATGTAACCCAATGGCTGGGTTTGTCCATATTTTGACCCAAAATTAGTTTAAACCAACCCAGCATTTTTTTTTTTTTTAGAGTGTATAGACGTCCATGACCCCTGTGACTATAGTTTACATTTCTCAAACAAAACATCTTTCCAAATTTAATTTCTGGAAGCACTGCATTCAGATACAGACATTAGAGAATGCATGAAAAGAGCATTTCAGTAATCACACTGCTAACTTTTATAACAAAGTAAAATCTCATAAACCTAGAGAAGTCATCAGCTTGTGTGATATTTAAAAGGAAAAATATTGATTAATACCTTGATTATACTCACTCATTACATAGGCTACTGCATACATTGAAGCAGCAGTGGATTCCAGAATCGAACCCTTCAACAGTGCTTGTAGCATTATGTTAATTACAAAATTTTCAAATTAAACGTTTTTAATTTCAATGTATCCCCCCTTTCCTGAGTTACTGAGAATGGAAGTGAATGGGACCAATTCATTCATGGAAACCATTATTGAGTAAAAAAGTGCTCAAAAAATATACGTAAGTAACCAAAACAGATTTTAATATCTACTCAAACATTTAAGCTTTTATTGTCACATTTTTATTATTTCCCTCTTACTCAGTTTAAGCATTATCACAAGTTAAAATGATTATCCTTTAAAAAAAAAATATATAAGAATTTAGGTACAATTATTTTTTTTAAAAAGTTATAAACTACAACCAAAGAAAATACAACATTTTTGCATTTAAACATTTTTAAAAAAATGTCCTGTAATTCCTTTATATATATTTTGTATTATTATTAATTTATGTGGTAATCAGCATTATCCCACAACTTGTGTCTTATGTCGATGGAGAATTAAACATGAAATATTTTTTTTTGTTGTTGTACAGGGCAAACAATATTCTTTTTCAACAAAAAGGCTCAACAATAAGTTTTAAAATAGGCTAAACGAAGGCTAAATAGGCTAAATGAAGCTAAACATTTTGACAGTAAAATTCTAAAACAATGTGCTATCTTCATGCGCAAGGTTTCTTCTTTTTTTTAGAAAAAAGTTATTGAACATTATTGTGTGTGGTGAGTTTGTAATTAAATAGACAGAAATAAAGCTTAATTTTGCTTTGAAGTGTGAATTCTATCTCATCTCATTCTATCGCATAGTTCTGTTAACTCATCTGGGCCCCGGACAATGAGCCTTTTTTTAGCCTTGTTGTATGTAGGTATAGTCTGTGATATTTCAGGTCCGATAATCTGGCAAAGTGACAGTGAATTCCTTCAGTCACATGAGCACATAACACTGGCTAACACTCAATCCAGCCTCTTCAAAGCTCAGAGAGTGCAAATCACACCAGCAAAGGCAGCTATGTGACCTCTGGAGTGACTTTAGAGTTGTGTGAGCTGGTCTATGAAGGCCGAGGGGAAGTTTGTGACACCTATGAGTGAGGACAAGCCTATCAAACAGACCACCTCGAATCTGCCCTCCAGACCCAGTCTTTTACCCGCAGTGACTAACGAAAGAAAGCAGCCGATAAGCTCTCCGCGACTGCATCGATGCCTATTACACTAGCCGATCTAGTGAACTTTAATGACATTTAAATGCAATTTTAAAGCCGCAGGAAAAACAAATGGCTTTTGCATGTGCTATTTTATGTGTGATTAATATTGACTGATAGAACAGTTGTGACACTGAATGCAAGATTAAACATATTTAGTTTGCCCACTTTGTCATTATACACAAAGATTAGAAAAAGGGGAAAATACATAATGTGGAACACTTTAAAAAGGCACATTTGTATTTGAATGAGATGTCAGCACAAAACCATTAGATGGGAGAAACAACGGTAATATATATGCACAATTTGACCTATTGTGGGGAATGCAACATGGTGAAATCTTACACAGTTTTTGGTTGTTTGTCATTTCAGTTTTTGGTAACACTTTATTTTACAGTGCCCTTATTACAAATGTTACACTTACACTGTAGTAATAACAGGAAATTATGCATAATTGCATGCAGTTGCAACCCCAAACCAAACACTATTCCTGACTTTAACCCTATAATAGCTATCATTAATTCTCAATACTGAAATGTATAATTACCTTAAGGACACAATACTGCATTTTTATTTGTAAAATGTAATAATAATGCGAATTATAATTGCATGGCTTGAGAAGCATGTATAACGGAGTTAGATCTGCAGTTTAGAGCCAACCTTCAAGCTGTATTTTGCGTCAGCATTTCACTCCTCAGACCCCAGTAAAAGTATACAGTAATTGCTTTTTATTAATTACCTTCCTGCCAGATTAATTAAGACCAAATGTTACTGATGATACAGCCAGGACAGAAAACACACAGGCGTGAGCCAGTGTTAGAGAGCTACTAATGATGTGCAAATATATTTACCGTGTCCTTTGCTCCCAGGGGTGCGCGTGTGTCACTCTTATTTAAAGGTCTGCAGTTTGGGGTCCAGGGGGAAATGTGGACAAACGTGTCTGATAAACAAGCGTCTGTTCTGTTAAGAGCTGTGAAATCTGATGTCCAACATGGTTTATTTTGGTTCTTGAAGTGGGCCTGTTTGATCCATGTGTTATCTCCTCCCATCACATGGATGGATTCCTGGATTACGCTTCATATTTACAGTGAATTCTATTGTATTTTCAACACCAATGTTCAGTGCATTACGTATATAGGCTAATAATAGGTCCAATAATAAAATAATAACATACAGTAGCTTTATTTATTTTGTTAATGTTTCGTAAAATCGTGTTACGCGAAACTGTTTAAAAAATAATCGAAAAGAAAACACAGTTCGTGCAATCTGATGATTGACAGAGCAAGTGAACAAATAGGCCTAAAACACACTAATTGGTAAGTGAAAGATCTAAATCTTTTCGCCTTTTTCTCCTCATTCGGTTAATATGTTCTATTAAAGTCTATTACCACCGCTGGACTTCCCTGTCCCTTAAGACGAAACATAAATATATAAATAAAGGGGAAAAACGGAGCCATCAGCAGAGGCTTGCGCAGGTCGATAAAGCTTTTAGATTTGGAGATGTTTTCTATTTCCTGCGGCTAAGAGTTGTTAATGGAGCTTAAGGAATTATCTTATGGCTCTGTGTTTTGAGAGCAGTTTATTTCAGGGGCCCCTCTGTCCCCTATCGAGTCTGAAATGCTGCTGTCAAAGGCGCTTAATGAAAAGTAACGCGTCGCTGATTACAGTTTGAATCGGTTTCTATGTAAAAGCGCCGTTAATTCAGCATCATCTCTCTCTCTCTCTCTCTCTCTCTCTCTCTCTCTCTCTCTCTCTCTCTCTCTCTCTCTCTCTCTCTCTCTCTGTGTGTGTGTGTGTGTGTGTGTGTGTGTGTGTGTGTGTGTGTGTGTGTGTGTGTGTGTGTGTGTGTGTGTTTGACACGCCTGAATGAGTTAGTCAAACCATCACACCTCCTCCACCCCCCCTCTGCCTCTCCCTCTCAAAACCTGCTCTTTACGATAGGAAAGTTTTTTGAAACAATATTCGTATACACACTATTTTTTTATTCGATGTGCGATGGTATTATATTCTGTTCCCGATTTGTTGATTTGAATATGTTTTTTCATTTTAATTTTTTTTTTCAGAAAAAAATCGTAATCTTGGTTAACGTTACATTATTATTATTATTATTATTATTATTATAAATATAAAACATTTTTACTAAATTATTAAGTATTAATATATATGGCATTTTTTATTTTTTTATAATTTTTGTGAGCGTGTGAAAAATAATGCTCTTTATTGAGGTTCAACACCAACACCACCATTTGCGTTGTACAGACAAAATACGGTTTTTTAAAAAAATGTCTTTGTCCAGGGAGAAGATCTCAATCGTTTTCACATTGAAATTCATCACCGAAGCCCCTCTCAACGGACCCCAGTCCTCCAGGGGCCACACTTTCACCATCACTGTCAACTCCTGCCTTTGACTGCGTGTTTTTGCCCTTTTATCTCGACCAACTAATTCTCTTGCCCTTTTCACTTAGAGACGCGCCCCGGTGAAAAAGCTTCAGAGTACAGAGAACCTCCACAAATTGAGGGGTCTATGTCAAGATGAACATTTCGAATGATCTCGCCTTCTGACCATATAAACGGCCTTTCTGGATAACTCAGGCCATCTCAAGTGTTGGGTCAGGGTAAAGGATTTGGTGCTTCGATAATATTATCAGAGGGAGAGAGAGAGTAGAAATCAATAGAGTGAAGTGAATGAAGACTGAAAACATCCCAATTACAGGCTGGTTATGGCGGGTTAATGGAGCTCATCCAGCGCTGTCTTATGGCTCCTGAGGGCCTCATCTCTCCCATCAGAGGACGAGAGGGAATGATAAAGAGTTATTGAGGAATTATTACAAAGCCAAACACAGTAAACACGAAACAATCACTGTGGAGAACATCATGCATTATTTAGAGTGGACAGTCGGGCCATTTGTATTGTTATGCCATTACTTTGACATAATGAAATGACTTGAAAAAAAAAAGACTATCTGTATAGTTAATAATGCGAAATTACGGCCGGATAAAAATCATTTCATGGTGTGACTTCAACATTTTAGTGATAAATATAAATAAAGCTTAAATTAAATCACTAAATTTAACCAATTTCATCGGGAATAAAGCTGCGTATGTTCAGCACCAGGGACAGCGACTTTAATCGATACACAGAACAAATGCTTAGGAAAATTGACCGTTTATTGTAGTGAGCAGTTTTGAACATTCCCCAGTTTCGAGGAGATCTGTGCATTTGTGCGATACTTTCTTAACAGTGACACTTGTGAGTCGTTGTAACAAGGTCCGAGATCGTCTAAAAGAATAATCATTTAAAACAAAAACTAGCAACATAGGCATGCCAAAGAATCAATAAAAAAACTAAACAAAACTAGGCTGTAAACTTTTTTTTTCAATCTTTCAGAACATAAACAATTAATTTACATAATCTGAACGTGCGTCAATCTAAACAATAAATATATCCTATATAAACCAATCCCTTTTGTGGGACCATCGCCCATTCAGATGTCAACACAGCTATAAATACATACATTTCCCCATGACAGCGCAATAATTGTATGTAACAAAACGTATTTGGGCCCATCGATTCACAGTCTGACATTTGTTATCTGTTCCGTCTGTAAACTGAAAATCGTAAACGGCTATTCCAAACAGTCCTCCTCGATTTTGAGGATTATTTGGTGTGCTAGGAACAGAATATTTTATTCACCCCCTTTGAAAATGTCATACTGTCCTTACTGGCCTCTTGCTGCTGTGTTTTTATCACGTTGCTGTTCCCTACGGAGCGTCCAAGGGCTCCAGTCTCTAAGATTGAGCCTTTGGTCGTGGTGGTCCACGAAACTGTAGTGTTCGTCTGTGCTTGGTTTAAGGAGCTGTGTCTGAACAAGGGGTCGTGAAAAACTCCATCTACCCAGTTTCTGAGAGTCGTAACAGGTGAATCCTGCTGTCTTTCCAGGCCGTTTACAGGTGAGGAGGCGGAGGGTGATGGTTGACATCTAAGCATACACGAGGAGTACTCTGTCGAGTTCAACGAGGTCGCTGTCTGGGCCAGAGACCAGATGCGGGGTTTGCTGTCCAGTAATGGATGGCCCTGCTGCTGGAAACACGTTTTGACGTGCCGAAGGTCGTGTTCGCAGTCTTCGGAAGTGGATTTCAAGCAGCTTTTGGCGAGATCACGCTCAGCTTCGAGCAGACCGGGAATGGAGAGTTTTGGCGATGGTTCTTTGAT
The DNA here is from genome assembly GCF_016745375.1 of Pimephales promelas. The sequence continues at coordinate 1,123,651 of NW_024121108.1, read as the reverse complement.
GCGATCATCGGTGGTCGCCATGTGCGCGTTCATGTGAAAGCGGTGTTTGAGTTCACACTCTGAGCTCTCAGACTCGATGGTGTCAAAGTCGTCCAAGTCACTCAACTGAAGTTCTTTGTCTTCTCGACTTTTGCTCTCTGTTAAAAAAAAAAAAGTCATGGGAAGTAAATATAGAGTAAGAGAAAGAACAATAAACAAGCTTATAAATTGCTACAAATCTTTTAAAAACACACACCGAAACAGGCAAACGCTTTGATTAATATATCATGAAAGAGTTTAATATTCTATTAACTAGTACGTTATTTTACAATAAAATAGTGTCAATGTGATATGTAAATAAACCATTTATGTGACGAAAATGTTAATACTTTGAAAAACGTTTTCCAATGTAAGTAACTTTTTTTACAGTGATGCCTGCCGCCAGATTTTTAAAAGTTTGTGCTGGCGCTTGTTCAGACAGCTCAAGGCAGAATAGTTTAACTTTACAAATTACGATAAAAAAAAGGACCCATTGATTTGTGAAGAATGTAATGGGACTGACCGTCATCATTGGTTTCACTTTTGATTTGATCTTCTTGTGACCCATCCTCATCATCATCGTCATATTTCTTATCGTCTGAGCCCTTGTTTCTTGGTGGCCATGTCATCTTGTTCTCTTTCTTGAGTCTTCTTCTGGCGTTGGCGAACCAGGTGGACACTTGCGTGAGGGTCATCTTGGTGATGATGGCCAGCATGATCTTCTCTCCTTTGGTGGGATAGGGGTTTTTCCTGTGCTCCTGGAGCCATGCTTTCAAAGTGCTCGTCGTCTCCCGTGTGGCGTTCTTTCTTCGAGTTCCTCCTTCCATAGATCCATATCTGAGATATGAAAGAAAGAAATTTACGTTGTTGTGGTAAAAGTTGATGTAAACGTTTTTGCAGTGCATAGAAATACAAAGACTTTATGTTTTATGTTGTTTACAGAAGCCATGCATCGCGTTTATTTTAGAAGCATAACAGAGCGTACAAATTGCTTGATCGAGTGCACACCGGCCAAGTATCTGGCCATTAAAGCACTTCAGGGAAACCCTGAAGGGCAAACTGTCAAGAGCATGATATAACATAAAATATGCATCAAAGAAATTGACCTGAAATTTATTTATTGAAAAAAGATGCACTAAATGCTTTTGTACGTTTATAGGGCGATTGCGCTAATTATTCCATCAATATGTTGAACGCGGCCTATGAAATTGATCCAATGAACCGAGTCCTGCACTTGTTAATTGGCAATCAGAAGACTCTAATGAAGGCCGCTATTCAATACCTGTCATACTGGTACTGTCCCAGGGAGGGATCATATGGGTAATATGCGGCAGCCTGGGTAATTCCCGCATGCGCAGACGCACTTCCATCTTTGGCATCAAATGTTCCCTGAAAATAAACACAAGACCTGTCAGTAATGACATTCATGCGATTCAACTTTACATTTATGATGCTTGTCATGATAATAAGGTTCTTGCTAACATTGTTTTCAGGTGCAATGCTAATGACCATTGTCCTAAAGTCAAACTTGGACCTAATATAATATAAAAAAATAACTCTAGCCTACAAATGCATCAGTTATGCAATCATAGGTACTAAATAAATATGAGGTTCATTTTCTGACATTTTAAGAAATTTATAAACGTTCATTTTTTCTCGGATATAAAACACGTTCGTTATACAGAATTGCTTGGATCTTAACATTAGATTCATTGCTTGAATGCATGCTATTATTCTAATGCATAATTGGATATGTTTTAAACTCACCAAAGAGTAGAAAGCGGAGGCGTCAGCTCCATAGGTAACATAATTCCCATAACCCTGACTGCTCGTGTATGGGTTCCCGTAGACTCCCAGCGCAGCGGCGGAGCTCAGCTCGTGCCTGGCGGTGGCCAACAGTCTGCTCTCATACACGGGACAGTACACGGGCGTCTGCGCGGACGAATCCGAGATGGACCTGGTGTTCGACTCGCAGCAAGATGTCAAAGAGTTGGTGGTCATGAGGAACTGGAATGATCAAGAAATGTTGTCACAGGGTAAATAAAACCAATCTGCATACCTCGGAAAAATGTGTCCAAATGTTTGCAAAAATGCAGTGAAAGTTCATTTTTTTTGGCAGTGCCCACAGTCAGCCCCCACAGGACAATGCATTTTATGGATCATGGCCAAAAACAACTGTTGTCCTCCTTCCCCCTGTCATCACATCTACACGTCTGTGACTCGAACGCGTGTTAGTAGATTTTTAAAATGATACGGGCAGAGGGAAGCCCTGAATTGCATCGCATAAATACGATTAAACCTTTATCTTTTTGTCTCATCACTCGCATTTAACCCCGCAGCGCACGTGAGCGCGATTCCCATTTGAAGTTCACATTTTAAGAAATCTGAATCAATGCAACAATACGTGCGCGATAACGACTCTTACCTGAGGTGCAGAAGAGTAAGGATATCCGAATTGAGGATAGGACATTGTAGAGTGATCCCCGTTTCCCCGAAAGCAGGCGAGACTGCAGGTCTGCTGTGTTTCACTGTACCGATTGATTGGTAAAGCATAAAGCTGCCGGACGCTTATAGGGCGAAGCGCAATACTACCATGTTTAATTTGCTTAAACGCCTTCCTGAGGATGTTCAATAGATGCCCAGTTTGGATGCTCTCTCCTATCGCTCTATTAAACTTCTACAACACTGCCGCGCACATCGTAAAGCATTTGGCGAATTGCCGCCTTTGATGTCAGAAATACATATTTTGCGTTATAAAAACTAGTATTAAACACGTCAGCCCAGATGCGGGTTGTTTTAAACGCCGGTGGCTCTGACGTCAGAAGAAACCCAGTCAAAATGACCAGACTCTAACTTTAATATGCATTTCTCTGGATAAAAATCCCAACGAATGACAGGGAGGTGGGGGTGGAATTTTAAGGCACAATGGGCTTGTAATTGAGCTTATCAATTAAACTGAGCTTTGAAAAGAGATTGCAATACTAAAATGTGACAATATATCAGTTTATAAAGCGCCTTTTCATCTGAATTTATCAGAATTTCAATAGCCTTTTCCTAAACACTTACACTTTTTATTTACCTGTTTTAGAAAACTGAGAAAGAAAATTCGAAAAAATCGTTCATATTTTTTATTATATTTATTATTATTAGACGTATTTTAGCCTCTCGTGAATTGAAATTGTGTTGTGAGCAGTTCGTTCAAACTAACGCGCCACACATGATAAATTAATATTAATTTATTTTAGTGCAAAGGACTCTGGAAGTGCAATACTTATATAAAGTGCACTATTTAATTTTTGTACGTATATAGAGTTCAATATCACTGAAATAATCTCCAATATAAACATGTTTTGCGAGGTTTAATAAAAGAGTTTTATGTGATAACATCAGCACGATATCTATCTATCTATCTATCTATCTATCTATCTATCTATCTATCTATCTATCTATCTATCTATCTATCTATCTATCTATCTATCTATCTATCTATCTATCTATCTATCTAAAGTCTGTGCATATGTCTGTTTATATAAAGGTCTTCATTTCACTATTGAGAGTGATGAAAGTGTAGGTGCACCATGGTGTGTTGCTGACTCGCTTAGAGAAGCCCAGGTTCAGACATGTGAGAAGCCCCGGGGTCACAGTCAAATTAATGATGATGTACTTCTCTTTTCCCCAGCTGGAAAACTGCCTGCAAGAAACGAATCTGCCCGCAGTGACAGCTCGATTGCGTGTGATTGATGACTATCTTGAGACCGGCCAACATAATATAATATGGGCCGCATAATTGCTTTCATTTACAGATGAAGGTACTTGTCGTTAAATTGAGTTAGACTTTTATCAGGCAAGTTTTTTCACCCTTTCCTTCTCCTTTGGCGTGCACTTGAGTTTGGAAAATAAGTGTTCTGTGAAATTAAATTAGTCAGACAATAAGCGAGCAAATGTCGGCGTGTGTGTGTTAATAGACGTGAGGTCAAGTGACTGACCCAATCTGGCTCAGCATTGAATTTTCATTCATTTACTAAGTGACGATTTGAGTGTTTTTTTTTCTTCTCATGGAAAAAAAGTCGTTAATCTAAGCAAAAGCTATTAATCTAAGTAAATAATAACCTATATTATTAGAGAGTATATGTATTCATATATTTAGCTATATATTCACTATGTTCATATTGTATCGTGCTCAAAAGGGCGCGCACATGGAGTCCTTTTCTTTCTCCCTGAAAGTAACCCGTGACATTTTATCTCAAGTAACATCAAGTCTATGATTGATTCCTCCTCACACACAGACTGCAGTGAAAACAGGTAATGCATCCGTGAAGTTTGATGGGCAAGTCTACAATAGCTTTCCGTATACATTTACATTACTTTTTTTTTTTTTTTTGCCGGTGTTATTTGGGTCCTTATTAAATATTAAGACGCACTAGTATAAGCTTTTAGAGGATAATGAAGTCTGCGCAAGAATTCCTGCTCTTGTTTTTCGTTAAAGATTTAAACGAGGCTCGGCTCTTTTGGACAGATGGATAAGATATGACGGGGTGTATTTACGTTCATAACGAAAGCAATGCTTGCAGAGATGCAGTCTGAGACATTTAAACATGATTTAAGAATAGCTTTGAACAATGAGACAAGTTTTGCCAAATCCAGATATCTGATCAGATACTTGAATGCATAAATCTAACACTAACTTCTCATCAGAATTATAAGCTGGGTGAATTACACCTTGAAAGGACATGGCATCCTTTTGTTGTTTCCGACAAAACCAAGCGCAAATCAATCACCGGACGGCATGTTTCAACACCTCCTCCTCTTTCTCCTCCTCCTCCCTCGTCCAGCTCAGAGAAATCTGGCTATCTCACAGGTACACACTTAAATCATGTATCCTCTCCAGCAGGATGACGCCCATTACAAATTGATTTAATTAGGGCAAATGAAATGCAATTGCCGAAGAAATTATATGGTTTGAACAAATATAAGGAGAGATTAATAGATGATGCTGAAGTATCAGTTGGCACATGGAATCTGTATCTCTAAAGAAAATGTTCCTCTACTTAAAAAAAAAAAAAACTAAATCTTAATCCTTTGGGTGTGGATGATTGTGATTAGAACAATTGATTAGATGAATGGTTTTCAAGATGTACCTGTAGAAATTCTTTTTGAATGCTCCTCTGTCTCCAGTATATGAAAGATTTGTCTTCATCACATGCATTTTTTTTATAGATGGTCCTTATCCAGAATAAAAAGAAAACACTGTATAGAAATAATACAGAAACAGAAAAAAGAAAACAAATCAACATGTACAACAGCCAGGAGTTACTTCAATTTAGACAATGTTAAAACTCATTGCATTTATTCATATTTTGTATATGGGGTCTCCGATATGCTAAACATGCAGCCTTTTTATGTTCTTTTTTTTTTTGTTTTGTTTTACAGACAATGTTTAAAGTGTGTTAGCAAATGTATACTTCTATATGAAAAAGTATATTTCCAAATGGACATTGGGTCTTTCAGAACCCAAACAGAACATGAGAGTTAAATTATCAAATAATATTTAGAAGATTTGCATAAGGCAGAAGTAAACACCCCTGGTCTGTGTAAATGTTCTACCATCTGAGGAAGTGTGATGAGATGATTTGTGATGCAGTCTGAGGCAGGCTCCACATTCTCCTGTAAGTGCCTTGACAAGTTCATACACTTCTATTTTAAGTCTCTTCATGGTGAAGCAGATTAGAGCCCTTCTGTTCCGAGCACAAGACGTTCAGCTTCATCTAACGCACAAGTTCGCCGAAGGTTGCCAATGAAATTTAGTCTTGCAAGTGAGGATATTCATCTTTATTTTCATAAAAAATAAGCAGTCACTGAAATTACAACATTTTCCCTCGGCCCAATTTTTAATTGCATGCTTTGTTTTTCTGTCCAATGTTGGTCAACCGTAAATAATAGCTGGTTTGCAGACAACACTTCAGAGTTGTATTCAGTCTAGGATGAGACAGGTGCAGCTGATGATCCAGGAATGACATCATGCCGCGAGCAGCTCCCAGGCTGTCTGCAGATGAAGTTCCTGCAAGAGAATCGGCTTCTACGGTACATGCATATCTCAACCGGCCTGTTCTGACTCTATCCAGAGCCAGGCATGCATTAACTGATTTATGATTTAACCCACGATAAATGCGTTTGTTGTAATCGCTGGACTGTATTATTGACACAGTGCATGGTTGTGTTATTCTCTGAAGAGTTGCTGGAGTTGTGTTCTGGAAGTTTTTCATTTTCCCTTCTGAGTGACAAATTAGAGAAAACACTAATAACTGCTGCGAAGAAGTGAGGCCAGTGACTACAGGGAGTGGAAAATAAATCAAGCAACATAAAATGCGGTACGCCGTGTTCTGGCACGCGAATAAACCCCAAATGTGTTCGAAATTACAATCGATGAGCATTTTCGAGCTTAAACCACAAAAATGTACTGCATTTGAGCTTTTTTATGAATAAATTAGTAGGGGTGCATGGGTTAAAGGTCAGGGGCTGTTTAGACTGTAAAAAAAAAGTTTTCCTATTAAAAATACAGTAGCAACATTTTAGCTTTTATAGACTTTTAACCGTATACAATTTTACAGCAATTAACCGTATTTTGTTATCTGATGTAATGTTAATTTACTGACCTTTTGAAATATTAATATCTGTTTTGTTTCATTGTAATACACTTTCATTGACAGCCAACAATCACAGCAGTGATGAGAATCAAATGATTAGCTCATCATAAGCAGATCTTCTGAAAAAACAAAATGCAATAAGCATTAATTTAACAACATTAAATGTAACATAAAATCATAATTGATTAGAAAAAAACTAAGAAAATTATGAAGAAACAGTTAGGAAACACCTAACCCTAACCCTTAAAAAAAAACAGCAGGGCAGGGAATTGTGTAAATCATACAATGGAAATTTCACTGTAAATTTACAGTAAAATTACATTAAATGTACCGTTATATATATATATATATCACTATTTACCGTATATAGTGAGGAAACTTTCTGTTCTGTTTCATTTTTACAGTCTTTTACCATTACAATCACGATAATTTTTTACAGGGAACGCCGTAAATTGCTTAAGAGCTATGGATGAAATGCATGTTTTGTTTTCTGTTATGATTTATAAAGATATTGTGTAACAATTTTTTCAGTTGTCCACTTTAGATAATACTATAAGTAACTCTATAAGTAACTACAAGTCAACTTAAGTCAACCTGCTTAATATCCGATAACTCTTTATTGTGATGCTCCACAACCGACATTCTACTCACTTTAAGTAATTTGTAACTACATTTGTAACTTTGTAAATTTCGAACTTTTTCTACTTACCCGAACCCTAACAGTGATAATGACAGTTTTGATTATTACACTTGAACAGTCAAGATGTTTAATTTTTTTAAATGCCTGTCTCAATTATGTGCATCTGTGGCAGTCAAATAGATATTTAGGCAGCTAAATAAAGAATGTGGAAAACAAAATACTTCTCAGTTCAAGGATCTACTTGTTTACTACTAACAGTCTAATGCTTTTGCTCTATGTGAGTTTGTAGACATGTAATTGACACATTACTTATTGTTTGTAGAATGTCTAGGGTTGGCCATCAAAATAAAGTGTTACCAGATATTAGGTTACACTTTAGTTGAAGATGTCTGTATTACAGTGTAATTAACCACTACTTACTATAGGTTTAGGGTTTGGTTGAGGGTTAGTTGCGTGCAATTATGCATTATTTAAAGTTATTACTATTTAGTAACTAAAGATATCTGCAAAAAGGACACTGTAACATAAAGTGTTGTCAGATATTGAAATGCAATTTAAAAATAAATAAATAAATAAATTGCAGATTCAGCCTTGTGATGTATCAGAGCCTCTAGAATGTGGGTCAAAAGAAAGTGTCAAATGTTTCATCATGTCTATCTTGGACAATCAAAGGCTCTGTGATTCTCCACATGGAGAGCCACGGTTATAAGGAGCTGGAAGAAGCTTTTCTCCTCTCCTCCGCTGCAGTGGCTAAGAGGTTTAGCATGTTACTGTTCACTCTCCATGCATTATTGATCAGAAGGGTCAGTACGCTCACTCTTTGCTCAGTTAAGCCCGAGTAGGTGTTCCTCAAACAGCTAGTTAGGGATGCAAACACTCTGCTGAGAGCATCTGAGGATCTGTTTTATGCGTATTTTATATGATCCTATACCCCTTTTTATAGTGCACAGATACAATGCACAGTAAATAATGTGTTAATTCAACACACGCTACCGTCTAATGTGCACTTGTATATTGAACATGCAGTTAAAATCAAGAAATTGGGCTTTCACTGTAAAAAAAAAATAATCTTGTTCAAAAAACAGTAAACTACTGGCAGCTGTGGTTGCCAGCTACCGTAAAAATACGGTGTGTTACTGTTTTTGAAATTAACAGCTAAATACTGTATTGTCAGCTACAATATAAAACTTTAATCTAACAGTATGCGCTAACACAAAAACAGTAAAACACCATATACATTGTTCCCACATGACGTCACAACATACGGGCATTTGCCGATCCGGCGCCATTGCTGAGGGCAAAACATTAGCAGAAGCAATACGACTTGAACGAAGTGAAATGAGTTTCGTGCTATAAAGTGAAAATGGTCATATCCTGCTGGGTCAATGGATGATAAAATCGTGCCGGAGGTTCAGTTAAATCGGGATTTTACACTATACCCGTCATTGGACTCCGTATGGATGAAGCTTTTGTCCGAACAACGACGGAGATTATGGCTGGCGAGCATAAACAGGAAAGAAACTCGCTCAAAACACGCAAGAATTTGTTTGACAAAAGCACAATGTTGTGTTTTATTGCTAGTGTAAACAAATATAAGTTAACACATTGCAGTTTGAATAATGTCCTGTATGAACTAAATGACGAGGTATTAAAAACATACAAAACAACATTGTTTCCACTGTTTGATCTCACATTCCAGCATTGCAATCTCAGATTATGTCCCTAAAGATCCCGCGTATAATGTAGTTCCGCATTACATTAATTAAATTGCACGCAAGTTATTTATTTTTATATTCATGCACCAAACCATGACGCCCGCAAGTACATGCATATAACAGAAAGCACCGGTGACTGTTTTAAGGGGAACATGGGAATTAACTAGTGCAGGCTATGGCTTTTTGATTTGATTTTTGATTCGATTGCACTTGAGCAAACGTCACCAAACCAACCCCACGTCAATCTGATCGTACACCTCCAGTGTTTTCCAGGCTCAGAATTGCTTACATGTGTAAAAACTCTTCACCAATACCAGATAATGGTACACATGAAAATACTGTATCTGAGGCAAAGTTGCATAATCAGTGCTCAGTGCTTCCTTCGTTACTGCATACGGATCCACAGCATTTATGAATGAAATTTTTGCATTGTAGCTCTCTCTGTCTTCATGATTTACATAACAATATAAACAGAAATAAATATTTGTTTGCAAAACGACATTCTCTGATAAAACTTTGTAAACGCCTATGGTAAACACAGCGGTTTTGCCCTCAAAGATGGCGTCTCCGGGGAGGTCACGTGACATTAATTCGCCTGTGGGAACTATGTATAGGCTAGTTACGGTATGATGCTAGCAACCACAGCTGCCAGTAGTTTACCGTTTTTTGTTTTGTTTTGTTTTTTTTTTTGGTTTTTTTTACAGGATTATTTTTTTACAGAATGGTTGTATTAGAGTCTTTTTGGTGTTTCCCCCCCAATTTTTGTCTTTTTATTTATCTCCACCAATGCTGCAAATATTCCGTGTAGTTTATCAGAAATGGGCAAGAAGTGGCAAAATGCTCTTAAAATAGTTAGATGGTTAGGTTGAGTCTAACATGTCACACTACTGAATATGTGAACTTTTTATGTGAATTTAAAGACTATACTTGTTTCCCAAGTGTGTGTGTGTGTGTGTGAGAGAGAGAGAGGCCCTGTTAAACCCTACGTTGTGGGGGACATTTTGGCAAAAAGATGGAAATATCCAAAATCCTTGTCCTTTTTTTGATCCCCATGAGGAAAATTACTAATAAACCATACAAAGTGATGTTTTTTGAAGATGTAAAATTGCAGAAAGTTTTCTGTGATGGGTAAGTTTATGGGTAGGGGATTGAATATGCACTTTATACAGTATAAAAATCAATGTTAAAAAGTTCAAATTTATTCCAAACCATAATGAAAGACACACATTTGACTATTACACTTGAAGAGTTTCATTTTTAAACTCCCCTCTCAGGTTCGTCTGTGTTTCTGCGGTGGTTGAATAGATATTTAGGAAGCTAAATAAAGAATGTGAAAACCCTCAGGCAATCTCGGTTCAAGGATCTACTTGTTTACCAGCGAGCAGAGAAAAATAGACAAAGGGAAGCAGAAATTCACAAGTCAGTGACTCAGTTGTTCGGCGGGAGCGGAGCAGAATAGATCAGAAAAAAGTTCCCTTGTGGAAAGACCATGTCCTGCTCATAACTGCCAAGATGATTCCTGCTTTACCTGTCCGCCTTTTCAGCTAAACAGCCAAAGCATGCTGCTAAAAAAGCAACTACATGTTAAATAGCTATTAAAATTGTATAATTTTAATACTTCCAGGTAAAAATATTCCAACGCATGCCTGTTTCCCGTTCCATGATTGAAGGGACTTGTGATTGAATTTCCACATTGTGCTCCCGTCTGCACCCCAAGAGCCTATTCGCTTTGATATTAACATGGCTCTGTCATTAGAACGCATCCCATTTGGCCGATTTATGGGGTTTATGGGTAAAATAAGATGCCGAATGAGACAATACAATGCATTTGTGTTCTGAAGCAGCATGATGAATTAATAATTGTGAGTGCCCATTTTCCAGATTATCGTAGCCTCACACGCTCTAATGTTCCACACAGGCTTAAAAATGAGGCAGACTATTGTAAAAATCATGAATAATGTCTTTTTGCTGTTTTGTGCGTTTTCATCCACTCAGAGAAATATGGGCCAAGATGGAGAGAAAACGTGACGAAAATGCATTTTGCTTCCAGACTGTTCATCCTACGTAGTCTTTCGGATGTATTTATGTTCTTTTCTGATTATTCCTTCATTGTCGTGATGAGCTGAGGCGGGCTCCGGACTGTGGGAAGGTGGTCTTGGAGGGTCCCGTGTGGCCTCGGGCCGCGCTCGGCTTCATGCTTGGCAGGGATCTGAGCTGGACCGGACTGGACTGATTGGTCGACTGGACATCTGCAGCCGGAGGGTGATCAGTGTCATTCCACCTCTCTGACACATGGCCTTGGGACACAGAGACCAGAGAGATGGCTTTGATTGACAAGAGGCTTTGTTTGACCATGTGCTTCCTTTCACACACACACATAAACAGTACATTGATTCTTATTGACATGATATGATGATAATGTTTAATGGATTGCTCACAAATGATGTAACTCAAAGAAAATGTCATGCATGTTTGACAGTTATTTTAGCGTTATTGACATATAGGCCTACTATAAAAGTTTTTTTTTTGTGTGTTATAGTTTTATTTTTAACAGTTTCATGTGTTACACATCCAAATAACAGTTAATATCAGTAAATTATGCATAATTACAAGCAACTAACCTTGAACCAAACCTATATATTTTTGTAATTTGTATTTTTTTTAGTTAATTTTTTATTATTTTAATATTTGAAGTTAAAGTAAACAAAATTGAGAATATATATTTAAATAAAACACTAATTCTCTCTCTCTCTTTCACACACACACAAACACACACACACACACACACACACATAGTATATAATATAGTATATTCTGAATCTGACATATTTATTTTTCTTTTTTCTAATTTTCTTTGTCTAAATTCCAGTTTCGACAATTCCAATTCACTGGAATTTAAGTTTTAGATATTACAGATTACTATGTAAATCGCATAATCAGTTTTTGTAATTTGTATTCGTTTTTCTAATAATGTCTATAAAAGTTTTTATTACTTATTTATTAGTTTTATTTAATTTAGTTTTAATTATTTTACTATTTCAAGTGAAATTAAACAAACATGAGAATATATATTTAAATAAAACACCATTTTCTCTCTCTCTCTCTCTCTCTCTCTCTCTCTCTCTCTATATATATATATATATATATATATATATATATATATATATATATATATACGTTTTACCTTTTTCTTCTTTTCTTTGTCTCAATTCCAGTTCAGACAATCACAATTCTGTGCAATTTAAGATCTTTTAGAATCTTAATACTTATTGTATTACCATGTAAATCACATACAAATGATCAGTGTATAAGTAATTTTGAATATATATTATACACACAAAGCTAAATGAGTGCAGAGACATTCCAATGTCCTTTGAAATGCTTTGCAGTGTGTTGTAACTGATTATTTCTTGGAAAGGTTGCTTAAATTGCTCAGCCGGTGCACTATACTGCACTACATTGACTATTTCGAATGTAATTTTCCATTCTTGCCGTTGAATGTTATTGTCATGGTGTTTTTGAGTGTGTTAAACAAAACTATATGAATAAACCGAGGTCCAATTAATAAAAGAACTTCCACAAAGGTCAGTTTGAAGTAGAAACTTCTGGCTGCTGAAGGGAGGATGGTGAAATGACATTATCTGGTGGATTTTGGAGGACAGTGTGCTTCTCCCTCACTGCCTTGTTTATTTTCCACCTGAATAAGCACATTTGAATTGATTTGAGAGGAGTGCTGATGTTTACATTAGCATGCATTACTGTGTCACGCTGCCTACACACTCACAACAATGAAGACTGGCCATCATCAACTTCCCTTTTTTCTTTAATACTGCTCCAAATAATATTCATAAGTTTGCTGCGAAACACTCCCACTCCCGTTAGGCTCTTCTGATCACTGTCTTTAAGATGTATGTGTGTGTGTGTGTGTGTTATGAGTGGCCTCTGTCTAGGATTGTTTTATTTATCTCCTACTTTTTCTTCCACTCAATAAACAACGATGGGGAATGCGGTTGTCTTGGTGTGAATCCATTTGTAATTGGATCTGTCCTCACTTTTGCTTTTTGTTGAACTTGACACAAAGTTCAATTGAAATTTTCCTAAATCTGCCAGTCTGCCCTAGAAATGCAAACCCTGATAGAATGTTTAAATTGAATTCAGTGTTTTAATCACTGTCTAGGCCGAATTGGTGGAACAAGTCCAAGTTTAAATAGAAGGGAAAAAAAAGAAGAAGATTTAAATTAGAAGTACAGAACTGTATAATGCTCAGGTTTAGATTTTGTTTGTTTATTTAAATATTTTTAAAGTTGCTTGACTTTTTTTCTCCTGAATTATTTACTCACTGTAAAATCTAACATTGTTCTTACTAAGAATTTTTTGTTAACTTTACTTAAAGTGCAATAATTTGTTGAACTTACTTAAAATTTCTTAGTAATCTACTGTTTGCATGTGTGCTTTCGTTACTCAGAAAAACCTTGTAAACATTACTTGACTGGTTAGAGTACCATTTTCAATTTGCATTCGCTCATTTCCCAGTCATCTTGAGTGTTATTGTCAATACACCTAAATATTTTTGGGAGAACATCAAAATTCTTTAGTTGACTTGGGTTGATTTCCCTTTCTCACCATTATTGTGATTGATGTTCCCTTTGGTTGGGCACTTGGAACTTAATTTATGTTATTGCTCTCTTCCAATTGTTTGCAGTGATGCAACTTGAAATCATAATTATTTGATTTCAAAGGAAGTGAAGTAATTTATATATATATATATATATATATATACAAACACACATACTTAAATTAATTAATAAATTATATATAACGTGTATTCATGTTCATATTCATGTATAATAATAATCTTTTAACATTTTATTGCTAACGCTTATGGCATAAATCTTTAATTGGGTTGATATAATCCCTCTATATTTGTGACAATATCTTGCAATTTTGGTTGAGTCACACACAGACTTCAACATTCAGCATGCAAACCACAACAGTGGTAACATTTAAAAAAAATCATTTAATTAATTAGACATTACAATTTTATTTGCTGTCTCTTTTCAGTATAACCCCAATAACGATAGCAAATACAATTGTAATAAAGCCAAAAATAGTAAAATAAAGCAATTAATTTATTCATGCCGCAATGCACTCTGGGAGTACACTTCCTCGGTTCACAGATACTGGAAAGTAATAGATCAAGTATAGTATAGAAATTATTTTAAGTTACTGGAACTCTCTTGTAAGTGTACACTACTAGGCATGCACTTGTTAGTACTACATATTATTCCTATTTCAATTTACTCAGTTTTTTGAGTGCAATCGGTTTGCATGCTTTTTGTCAAGTAAGGTGTACTAATTGGATTTTACAGTGCTGTTAAAACACTAACTTTCCATTTTTCCTTTTATTTTATAGACAGGTATTACGGGATGTCATTAGCATTGAACTGAATTTGAAAATCTCCATGAGTACCATGCGCATCATCAATATTTTTCATTCATTTAATGTAAGAGAAAAAAAAATGTAAATACATTTATCTGATTAAATTGATGAAAATAGAATTTTTATCGGATGAAATTTAAATATTTACCTGATATGATTTAGATATATAACTAAACCTATTTAGACAATTTCTAGTAGGTATGTACTATAAAAAAATATTTCAAAATACAGCAACAGTTCTGGTCTAGTCATGTAAAAAATATATGGCATAATCGTCAGGTTTATGTTCTGTTTTATGGACTTGTATTTCATTTGTTTCCCTGTGCTCTGTTCCTGCTTTCTTTGTTCCCGATTTTCCCACTTCTTTTTACATTTCCTAGGTTATCAATTACACCACTGTCTGTTTCCATGGTTACCGATTACATTTTGCACCTGTTTCCTGTTCAGTTTGTTTTCTCCTGTGTATTTAAGTCCTCAGTTTAATTTTACTGATTGTCTGAAATTGTCTTTATGTTAGTGAAATTGTTGTGTTGTTTCCTTCCTTCCACCATTTTTTAACAAAAAATTCAAGAGCATTCGAAAGCATTTAATTCGAGAGCATTTTATGCATTTTGGCCATCCATTTATATGATTTTGGGGGCCTGGAAATGGGTTTAAAAGTATTTGAAAATCATACCATTAACGTCTAAAAAAACAAATTTGTGAAAATGGTGACATCATGCACATCAGTGATGCGCGGGTCAATGTATAAACAACCCGCAACCGACCGACGTTTTCAACTACCCGCCCGCAACTCAGACCGCAAAAAAAAGTAAAAAAAATTATTGTATCCGACCCGCTTCCTGACCGCATTTTTTAAATGCTCGTCGTAGCGTCATTTGGCCATAGACGTGTAACAACACAGCATCGCAAGAAGACGTAGGCCTACACATAACAAAGCCAGCACTTTGGTTATCATCTTTCATTATTTCAGCAAATGTCTCCCACACTTTTACTCTTTCTATTTGTGTATTTGCGGAGCTTCCACTCCCAACCCGGTCTCATCCCAAGACGTCATATAACTGACGTTTTGGGACGTCTTTTGACCATACGTCAATATTCGCCTTTTTAGGGCCCCCTTAAACGTCGGTAGATGAGGTTATGGGATTCTAACTCTACCCCATACCTAAACCTAACCCTAAACCTAACCCGTCACCTAACTGACGTTAAAGGTAAAGCGTCAGTTGTATGACGGCCCGGGATCGCCATCTACCGACGTTTAAGGGGGCCCTAAACGTCAGTTATCTGACTTTTTGGGATGAGACTGTGTTACCACTCCCCAGTCTTCACCTTTTCTCTTGCCGCCTCCATCTCTCTGCAGACTGTAGTGATCATCGTAGACATGGCCGGTTCGTGAACGAATCGTTCTTTTGAACCGGTTCTTTTTAGTGAACCGGTCGAACCAGTACACTAAATAGAACTGAATCGTTCGAAACAGTTCGCGTCTTGCGTCAGTGCTGATGATCCACAAGTTACAAGTTACTCACTTTCAGACATGCCTGACAGTCCCTCCGAATCGAAATAAATCAATATCCTGAATTATATTTTACTCCAGTAACTCCAACAGTTCACTGAACCGAGACATGTTGGTGCCACTGCTGAGAGAAGTGATGAGCAGGAGCAGCTGATGCGCATATACGTACTACCGAACTCTTGTGTGTTATCTTCGTGCCAGTTATTCAGCCAATAATGTGTAGGCCTGTATATTTCATCGAAAATTGTGTCTACAAAGACACAATTTAAATACAAAGATTTAATTGGCATCTTTTTTCAAACGACCCGACCGACCGCGACCCGAATATCATTAAAAACATTTTTGGATGACCCGCAACTGCGGGTAACCGCGGGTGACCGCAGGCACCCGCTCATTTCGGATCAACCCGCGCATCACTGATGCACATGCCTATTACATGTTCAGTCTATTAGAGGAGTGTTTGCAAAAGGGACATTATCAACTGGCGGGGCAGCTTTTAAGTCATTTTCGATGATTTGAGAACGTTGTCCAGAACCTGAAATACATAAAGGAAAAACATTTCCATGTTTAGTAGCTACATTATTGTAGTTTAACCATACTCTAAGTTTTTTTTTATTTTTTATTTTTATTTTTTATAAACACTTGCAATTGAGATCCTCTACTCCTCTTCATGAATTAATGAATTAATGAATTATATTGAAATAAAACATTATTATGAAATATTCACCTCTGATGTTGTGATGCCGTCAATTCATCAACTACTTTTTATACTCGTTTCTAGTCACGCAACTAGTGCTTTCTTCCCCAGTCTTCAGGAGCGAGCGCTCCCAAATGCTCTCCCCTGGTTGGAAACTCTTGATGGGTGCTGTCTAATGGACCATAGAAAGATGTTGAAACCTCTTTTCAAGGTTAATGCGTTTAGAGTGGAGACACGCTGTAATATCCTCATAGATCAAAGGTTTGGCCAACCTCTACTCAGTCCACAGGATTCACCTGAACATTTCTCCACAAGCCCCACATTCTTAGTGTTAGAGACTGATAGCACTGTATCAAAGCATCAATACACTGTTTACTTAGACATTGTAACAGTTTGACTCTTTGTTTCCCCCTGTTTTCTAGTTTTTTGGTTTAGTCCTGTTCTGTTTTCCTGCCACTCATCGGTTTCCATGTCGACCATCATCAGTTTACCTTCATCACCTGTGTCTTGTTAATCACCTTCTTCTGTATCACCTGGTTTTGGTTCATTAGTGTCTGTGTTTAGTTTGTTGTATTTAAAGACTGTCCACGTCCCGTCTGCCCAGCGAGAGACAGCCCAGCCAGAGTCTCGTCCCGCCGAGACAGCCCAGCCAGAGTCTCGTCCCACCGAGACAGACCAGCCAGAGTCTCATCCCGGCAAGACAGCCCAGCCAGAGTCTCGTCCCACCGAGACAGCCTAGCCAGAGTCTCGTCCCGTCGAGACAGGTCCGCCAGAGACTGTTCGTGCCCCGTCTGCTCCTAATCCGGGGATTCACCCCAAATATTTTTTTTTGGGGGGGCCTAATGTCCCAGCCACGGCCGCCTGAAGGGTCTTCACCGCCGTGGCCGCCTGAAGGGTCTTCACTGCCATGGCAGCCAGAAGGGTCCTCTCCGCCATGGCAGCCAGAAGGGTCCTCTCCGCCATGGCCGCCCGAAGGGTCCTCTCCGCCATGGCCGCCCGAAGGGTCCTCTCCGCCATGGCCGCCCGAAGGGTCCTCTCCGCCATGGCCGCCCGAACAGCCTGCTCCGCCCTGGACGCCCGAGGGTCCAACAGCTCCGCCATGGACGCCCGAGGGTTCGTCTGCTCCGCCCTGGACGCCCGAGGGTTCGTCTGCTCCATCCTGGCCACGCCCTCAGCCTGCTCCGCCCTGGCCACACCCTCAGCCTGCTCCGCCCTGGCCACGCCCTCAGCCTGCTCCGCCCTGGCCACGCCCTCAGCCTGCTCCACCCTGGTCTCGCCCACATCCTTCCTCCTCCAGACCACGCCCTCCACAGCCTCCAGGGCGCCCACCCCCACACCCCATTGATGTTATACGGTGCGAGGTCGCGCCTTTTTGGAAGGGGCGTTCTGTAACAGTTTGACTCTTTGTTTCCCCCTGTTTTCTATTTTTTTGGTTTAGTCCTGTTCTGTTTTGCCGCCACTCATCGGTTTCCATGTCGACCATCATCAGTTTACCTTCATCACCTGTGTCTTGTTAATCACCTTCTTCTATATCACCTGGTTTTGGTTCATTAGTGTCTGTATTTAGTTTGTTCTGTTCAGTCATTCTGTGTCGGTTGTTAGTCTTGATTAGTTGTGTGATCTGCCTGCCTGAACCCTGCTGTTTGTGCCTGCCTGTTATTATTTGGAGTAAATTGTTGCAATTGGAGCTTCTGCCTGCGAGTCCTTCTTCAATCCACACATGCCGTGACAGACATCACATGTCATTTTGTTTGTTGTTGACTCATTTTTCACCAAGTTCTCTTTGGAGATATCTAAATGTAGGTAGTTTCCAATTTGACTTCTGACCTGTAATGCTACCTGAATCATAATCATACACTGTTTGTTCATTGGCCAGAGGAGAACTGGTCCCCAGACTGAGCCTGGTTTCGCACAAGGTTTTTTTGTTCCTCCATTCCAGTGGTTCCTTGCCACCATCATCTTTTTCGCCTTTGGCTTGCTTAGTTGGTGTGACACTTAATATTCAGCAATATTACTGATCTACCTGCATTGACACCATTATGAGAACTGAACTAAGCTGGACGATGACATCACAGATTTCTCCAAAGCAGCTATATATAAATTAATAACTTTTTTATAACAAAACTGAACCATCACTGAACTATGACACTGTTTTCCTCTAGATCTGCTGTTTACATTTACATTTACATTTATTTATTTAGCTGACGCTATATACGTATATATATATATATATATATATATACTGTATATATATGTGTGTGTGTGTGTGTGTGTGTGTGTGTCAGAGGTCGCACACCTCTGGAGACACTAGGGGTTAAGTGTCTTGCTCACATTGGTGTCTCACAGAGGATTCGAACCTGGGTCTCTCACAGCAAAAGCATGTGTCTTATCCACTGCGCCATCGCCACCCCTGTTCAGGAGAAACAAACTTTGTTGCATTATTCTTCTGTTTTCTCTTTAAAGCTGCTGTGAAACAATCTGTTATTATTCAACAAGAACTGTTCAACTAAAACATTCAACTAAAACATGAAGCAGTTCCAACTTTAAAACCAGAGGCAGCAGTTGTTGGGACACAACCTGTAAGTAGGCTAAGACTTAATCATTTTAAATGTATTTGCATTTGCATTTAGAATTTCAGATGTAATGTTTTAGTTTTATCAAATGCCAGCGCTGGCTTTATAGCCACTTAGTTATGCTATTTCGTGTCTACGACAAACGTGTACAAACATTTTGGACCTGAATTTATTTATGTACTAATGTTGTAAATGAATTTTTCATGCATATATATTTATCCTTTATGACGTTATGTTTCGATTTGATCAAGAACGTAAACCAATGGCAACGCTGTTTGTGTATATAGTAGCCAGTCAGTTCGATGCTATTCTGTAAAACAAAAATTTAGCAAATTACCATTCAGAAACTTTTTGTAAGAGCCGTGTGTGGGGAGGTTCTGCTTGACTCTCTTCATCGCTGCTTTCTGGGTCTGATTCTGGCTCATACTGATACTGCAGTTTCGACACCATTATTTACATTTGACAGGAACACACATCCAACGTTCGCCCGTAAAGGTAATGGCCGTGAAGTATCCGGACAACGTGCACTACAGGTTAGCCAATCACAACACACCGGCCCAAACTAACCAATCTGAGCCCATTTCCTGTTTCTGAAGGAGTTGTTTCATAGAATCGGGATGGAAACCGGTCATTCAAATGACAGAGGGGAAAGCCGCTTACAATAAAGTTGAAAGAAAGAAAAAACACGAATACATGTTATCTTGACTTGCACCCCATAAACACAATCATGCAAAGAAAAAAGAAGTAAACCACCCCTTTAAAAATGACAATTTTCTCTGGACTCAATGATAAACACATGTCTGACCATTGGAATGAACCAAAAAACTAGAAAATCACATCCATGAGGATTTCCAGTGATTTTATTTCCGTTAGACCTTTGCCTATTGACGCTTATGCATTCCATGATGGCGGCTCTATTGACGCATTCATTCCAATGAACTGCCGTAGCCATCTAGTGTATATATCTATGATAATCCACAAAACGGTTTTGTTGATCTACTGTAATAATGTAAATAATCATAATGATTATATTCCAAATATTGTTTTTTTATTGGAATAAAAACAGGTATATTAAGCACACTTGTTTGACATAAAGTGAAATTCTCTTTTTGTGTCAGTCATGTCCTTCATTATATAAAGGTTACTAAAGGAAGTGCATCAGGAGTTGTGGCTGCTCCTGCTTCTTTCTGCGGGCCGATTAATGGAATGGAGCGGAGGTGAGAGAGCCAGGACTGATGGAGGCACGTT
This sequence comes from Pimephales promelas, assembly GCF_016745375.1. The sequence continues at coordinate 1,103,163 of NW_024121108.1, read as the reverse complement.
CCTCTGGGCTTTACACCTTTCCTACCTCCACCTCTCAGCACAGAGTGACATTACACAAAAATGCCCCATATCCATGAAAGAGACCTCACGCACACACACACACGACCTCCCTAAGCCCCAAACCATTATTCCTCCATTCCTTCTGTAGCGTTGAGCTTTAAATCCAAACTGTGCCCTCTCTCAGCTCAGTGGAAGGCAACATATAAAAAGAAAACAATGAGAGAAAAGTAGTAACGTTTTGTATTGAAAACTATTATGTATGTTATATTAACTATTATTTGAATTTTTGCCATACCTTTTTACCATGCCTCAAATGTCTTGACCTTCATGGTTGTATAAATGCTCAAAATATTATTTAATAAGACTGAATCAACCTGACTACATTCGTTTCCAACAACAACAGTCATCGAGGGTCAGATTAAGCAAAAATAGATACTTACAGAATGTTCAGTTGTGTGTTACCACTTTGTACAACTATGCCACAATATCAATATAATATTTTGATCTTTTTTTTTTTTACATTTACATTTATTTAGCTGACGCTTTTATCCTAAGAGACTTACAATTGCTATATATGTCAGAGGTCACACACCTCTGGAGCAACTAGGGGGTAAGTGTCTTGCTCAGGGACACATTGGTGTCTCACAGTGGATTCGAAACCAGGTCTCTCACACCAAAGGCATGTGTCTTCTTATCCACTGCACCATCACCACATTTGCTATACAAATGTTACACAGGATTGGGCCCTTTCTATAGCATGGCATGAGGAATCATCTTATCTCAGTTTTACAGTGTTGATCTAAAATGTTTTCTATGTGATTTTAGAAAGATTCAGATTTTCAGCATCATCACACTAGTCTTTAGTGTCATATGATTAGGGTTGGGTATCGAGAATCGACTATCGATTGGAACTGGGACTAACTTTTAATTTTTCCCGGAATCGTTCAAAAGTAAAAATTTTGATTCTTAGTTTCAAAATTCACAGTCCGCCGAGCGGAAGAAGAAACCGCTGAACAACACCAAAGAAGAAGCGTCTACCGGAAGTGTTGGCATAACCGCGCGAGTCAAACATGAGTACCTTACGTCGGTGGTCCAAAGTGTGGCTTCACTTTTCTAAAAATAACGAAATCTCGGCAAAATGCTAAATTTGTGACAAAAGGAGTATTTGTGACAGAAGGAGTGTTTCCTTCAGAAATGATTATTTCCTTCAGAAATACCATTGGTTAGCAAGGTTAGCTAAACTTTTTTGACCCTGCCTCTTAAAAGAATCGGAATCGAGAATCGTTAGGAACCGGAATCGAAACAAGGAATCGGAATCGGAATCATTAAAAAATAAATTAAATTATTCTCATTTTCCAACCCCCATATCTTGAATCATAAATATATTTTGGGGTCTTGATGTTTGTCAATAATATGAATTATTTAATTTGGAAAGAACAAAGCAAATGATAATGAATGAACCCAAAAGGTTCCATATAGAACCCTTTTCAAACCCTTTACAAAGAACCCAAAAGGGTTCTGTATAGAACATTTAGGGGTTCCAAATACGTAACACTGATAGAACCTTTTAAGGTTTTATATAGAACCTTTTCTTCTAAGAGTGTATATTTTGTGACATTATAAAGGTCTTTACTGTCTCTTGTGATGGTATTTAATGCATGTTTGCTGAATAAATTGTTTATTTGAAAATGTTCTTTTGCTACAAACTAAAATCACACAGATTTGATTTTTTATTCTGTATTTAGAAATATTTCAGTTTTGGTAACACGACTGTAAAAGTTGCAAACCTCATATGAGACAAATATAAAACAGCTCATGCATTATTTAGTTTGACCTCCTCAGCCTGATGATCAGCATCTTCTGAAGGTCAAGCACCTTCTTTAACTGACCGTTTGTAGAAAATGATCTTCTAAAGATTTTCAGGCCGTATTTTGTTCCTTATTTGTGGAAAGCGGCAAAATAAAGGACAAAAGAAATAAAAGCAAGCCCAGGCAGACAAAACACGTTAGACATTCGTCCCGTTGCTCCCTCTAAACCCAGCCCGGCTTCTGGAAGATGTACCGGAGGCCGATGCCTCTTCCTGGCCCTTCCTGCCACAGCGAAGCCTCATGTCCCAAGGAGGGAAGTGTGTGAAAACACAAAGTCGCGGTCCCTCGACGCGACCGCCACCGAGGCCCAGAGTGTGAGAAGAGGCCTACATTTGATGCCTGACTGCCCAAATCTTCCGCAGAATAGTGGCTTGAATTCCCTGGGGCTGCTGTCTGCAGGGCCGGAGAGCAGGAGATGGAGAGGGGAAGGCACAGTAATTGTACCAAGGTCTGTTGAGATTTTCTTCAGAGCGGCTCTCAGTAAAAGGAAAGCAGTCCCCTGGTAGTGCCTGCAACTTGGGCAGAATAACCAAAAAAACAGTGTGCACTCACATATGAGTAACATTCAATTTACCACATGAAAGCCCATATGTTCAATACAACACATCAGTCTGCAGCAACCAGTGAGCTGTTCTAGTCCTAAAAAAGAAAGACAGAGCTAGACCTGTTCCTTTTGATTTCCAACGCCTCCCGGACTGCTAATCAACCACCTAATTCTGCTGTTATAACAATGAGACTCAGGCCCAAGGAGAATTTATCGTATGAAACAAATACATCTAGCGTTAAAATCCAACTGAAGCTCTTTTCATACACATGAAGCTGCAAAATAGTAATATAGGTCATTGCATATGAGTTAGAACCTAATTGCATTCATTGAATGCTTACTTTTTAAGCTTGTTGTAAGGGTGAAAATGAAAATGAAAGGGTATAGTCTATAATAAAGCTTCCAAAAAGGAGTTTTTGCACCAATACTGCACCCAGAGTTTGACATATGAGGGAAAATTAATAAAAGAAGTAATCTGTTCTATATATATTTATCACTTTTGGTGCTGCTAGTGATGCAGAAACGACTCACTGTGGTAAATGTCGTCTTATTGCTTGATTTGAGATGCTTCAACTGCTATATGGTCTCTTTCTGTGTGTGTGTGTGAGTAGCATCTCTGACACTCAATGTCAAGCCTAGCAAAAGCAACCTGATCTCTATTTCAGGAAAGACCCCTGCATCTGCATATATATGTGAATGGTGTGTATGTGTGTGTTTGATGCAGATCAGCTCTTGGTGTCTTAGATGGAGTGTCAGAGCCATGGCTGGACTGACAGGATGTGGGAAGGGGAGACAGGAAGGTCAACTGAGGGATAGATAAAATAATTCAGGGGTGATTTCTCTCATCTCTTTATCCCACAATTCATCAGAGATAAACATTCTGATACAATGAGACATCCCGGAGAAAACACTGAAATGGAAAAGACGGAAGCACAGTGGTCATAAACAGGCCTCTCTGTGCCGATGCGAGACATTAGAGATGTTTACTGTCGTAACAGGCTGAGGGTCTTATTTTAAAGTCAGCATGAAATGAAAGTTGCATTAGTCTTTTTCTTTCCTATTGTGAAGTTTATAGTATATGGTAACACTTTGGAATACGGTTCCTTCGTTAATGAATAACTACACAAGAACTAATGAGTAACACAATATTAACAATCTAGTAACTATTATTAACTTACAAGAAACTCTGATTAACGAACTAGTAAGTAATAGCGCACAGACGAAAGTGGTAGTTCACTATTAAGTAATCAATAACTACTATTTTTTTAATACTTCCCCGAGAACTACTGAAAAAGTTTATTAACAATCTAGTAACTACTATTAACTAAAAGAAATTCTTATTAACGAATTAGTAAGTAATAGCTCACAGATGAAAGTGTTACTAGATACTTTTGTGGGAATTACTAATTATTTGGATCCGTATTATAAAGTGAAGATCATTGGAACTAACTAGTAATTACTCAAGTGTTACTAAAGACATTTTCTAAAAGTATACCAGAAGTTCACCAAAAATTTCAAACGTTTGCACAAATCATGACTAGATCATGTAGTAACACTTCAGTAATTACTAGTTAGTTCCAATGATCTTCACTTTATAATACGGATCCAAATAATTAGTAAGTAATAGCTCACAGATGAAAGTGTTACTAGATACTTCTGTGGGAATTACTAATTATTTGGATCCGAAGTAAAAAAGAAGTAAAAAAAAAAAGATGTGCTTGTTGTTGATCTTTGCGGGGTTTAGCTGACTGAGGAGGACGTCCACACAGTTTAATCCAAAGACGACACTTGTCAGGATTTTACTTCGGTTTTGGGAAGGGAAAAAACGGACACCCCCTCCAACCTCTCTGGGAAACGCGTATCTGTGTTACAAATGTCCGAGGCACAACGTTTAACCATATTTTTGATAAAATTATGATGGTAATAGCCTGCCGAGACCAAAACTATGAGACGCCTGTGTTGAAAGTCAATAGAGTGCTGTGAAAAAGTGTCCGACCTCTGTGGGAGCTCGTTCTTAGCTGCGCTGTGATTGGTCAATCTACATTCTAGGGCGTGGCTTAGCCAAAGGTGAATTAATTAAAAATAATTTGGTTAGATTAATTTTTTTTTTTTTTACACAAGCAACATACACATCTCTGTTACAAATGAACACTTAAAGTTTTTTTCTAGGACCTACCATTTTAATGGTACCCTACCGGGGTTAATTGTAACACACATACATCAGTACTATTTTATTTGTATAGTTTGATATTGTTTGTGCATCTGTATAGACAGATATCCATACATCCATCCCTCATCCAATCATCCTTTTGTTATGGATCAATATCATGGATAGAGACAGAAAAGGGCAGCACAGTTTTGCAATAAATAATAATAAATACAATTATAAATATTGTAATTGCAATAAAATTAGATTTGTGTGTGACAGCTGCATGTACAATTATTATTATTAATAATAATAACAGTAATAATACAAATGATCTCAAAATAAAAATTTAAAGGGTTTATTACATTAAAAACAGGCCATATTTTTAATAAATAAACAAGTTATCATTCATAGTACACTAAATTTTAAACATTTTAAATTACAACATTGTTTATGAAAGTCCAACAAAGTTAAATGTCTATAAATAATACTCAAACCTGAAAAGTTGTGTGGCTCCGTTTCCATTTGATTATCATTGTACACTTGGCGGCTTAGTTGTAACACTGTGTTACTGGTATCGGTATCGGCCGATACTCAGAATTTTGGTATCGGATCGGATCGGTTTTGAAAAAACGGTATCGTTGCATCCCTATGTATAATATGTAGGGGTGTAACGATACACGTATTCGTATTGAACCGTTCGGTAGCCTTTCGGTTCTGTTTTCGGTGCGCATTTTTAAACCGAACGGTTCGTTGGACCATTTTTCTGCCGACCAACATTTTATTATTTCAAATGTAGGCACGTTGCGTCTGGAGGAGAAACATTGTGCCATGAATGAACTAATCAGTGTCCACAGATCAGCAACATTCACCATGGATTTACTGTAGTAACACTACTAACTGTAACCATGGAAGTTTTAGTAGGCTATAATGCTTTCAAGTAACATTACGTCAGTTTTGTTTTGATATTATGAATACATTTGCTGCCCTCAAATGTTAATCTGAACTAAAATAAACCTTTGTTTATAACTATTAGAATATTACATTTCATTTTGTCCAAGGTGCGGTTTTGTTTTACATGCTCCTAAGAAAAGTCAAGTATAGCTCCATCATTGCTCAAAGTAAAAAAATATCATACTTTATGATGTTAGTTTTAATAAAAATATAATGAAAAAAATATTATATCTATATAGTATATTATATAGATATATACATTTCTATATTACATATACATTTCTCTGGCATTTCTTTCTTTTTGCTGTCTCGAAAACGTACCGAACCGTACCGAACCGTGACACAAGTATCTCGTATCGAACCAAACCGTGAATTTTGTGAACCGTTACACCCCTAATAATATGATAAAACGAAAACGGCTATTGAAATAGATTTGAAAATTTTCAGTGTAACATATCGTAGGAAGTAAGATTAGTGTACTGAACGTGTCTGGAAACGTGTGATAGAAGTGGGATGAGTGACGTTAGACAGTAGATCTAGTACATAAAATAAAAGTTATATCCTAAAGCCAGGACACTTTTTGTTATCCTGGACACTCTTGTATTCATTTCATGTCTCATATATGTTTTAGTTTACCTTACTATTTCATTACAGTTTACCATTATTTCAGCACATCTGAAAACTTGTAATTTATCACAATAAAAATAGCGGAGGTATCTCCATAATTCAAACGCTCCGCCGATGTTGATCCGATTTTTCGTCCTAAGTCGATCCGATTCACGTTTGGCCTGACGAGCTTCAACAGACACAATTTTGTTTTGTTTTTTATAATTATGCGGAGTTAGTGTTGGAGTGTGTGTTGAGCCGGAGGCAGGAGTTTTTTTGGTGTTATCAGACTCATGTCGTCAGCTGCAGTGCCGTTGCATAGACTGTATATAAAAAGGAGAGAGGCCTGGGAGTGCGCATGCACATCACATCTGATGGATTTCGCAGAAAATACGACCCGGAGACTTCACATAGAAATAGGAATACTGGCCTTCAGAGGAAATGGCAAAACCCCACAAGTGGATCATTATAGTGTGTGATTACAACTCCTGCACACACAGAAGAAAAGTTACATATAGCACCTTTATTAAATTGTTAATCGAGTGTGTCAAGCTTTGTGCGGGATGTATTATTGATATGATGCGTGGAGTTTGCCCATGTATAAATGTTCCAAATCAGTCACTTACAAGGTAACTCTTTCAGTGAGGATATGTCTGGAAGTACACCAAGCCAGTTATCAGAACAATCAGATGTATGCATCTTAACGAGAGACTAATATGCCTATTAATAGTTCCCATAGAGTCAACTCAGCCCAACCAGGCTCAGTTCATTACGCTCTTAACCAACATGCATTAGTCTGCCCAGCTCCTTCTGTCTCTTGGGGGGAATTTAATGGTTGAAGCTTTTTAACCCATTTAAAGCGTTTGATGTCACTGGAGAGCTTGTGTACTTGTGCAGTTCACTGCAGAGCAAAGCAGAAATAAGTTGAACTGCCCAGTTTAATACCATCAACCCTGAGCCATGCTAAATTAGGCTTTAAAAAAACCTTTTAATAAACTTCACTGAAGAACATGGAGTGATTTCCACTGTAAATAATGAAGGCCTGTCAGTATGTCATGTGTCTAAAATACCACAAGTCTGATCAAATCTGAAATTATGAGCACTTAGAAATGTGCACTCTCACTGTTTTACAAAAAAAAGTTGCAGCCAAATGTAAATTCTCTTAGCATTTACTCATCCTCGTGTTGAGTCACGAATGCAGTTTTTATTTCATAGAAGACAAAATATGATGCTTTGCAGAACTTCTGAGCTGCTCTTTTTAATACATTGTAAAGGAATAACAGCAGAGACTGTAGAGCAAAAAAAACAAAACAACAAAAAATACATTGTTACATTTAGCTCATGCATTATGTTGAAGACGTTCTTGAATCGTATACTTGCGAGTGAGAAACAGAATTAAATCAAAATTGATATTCATTTTTAGAATACTCATGTTGCCACGTATTTATAAAAAGATCAAATACATTTTTGGAGGGACGTTTTTATCCATTAATCAATTGGATCAACGATTACATGTGCTGTATGTACCAATGACAATGGAATTAATATCAATGGAATAGTGAATTCTTCTAAAAAGGTTTTTGTATCCCGGGGATACAAACATTTGATCGGCTTTGGGGAAAGGCAGTGAAAGCGTAGGTCTCATTTCTTAGTTTCATTTTGAAAGTGTTTGTTGTGAATATTTTGATCTGGTGACTTCGTTCATACATTCTTTGTTTAGCTCATGGGCAGCATTGAAAAACAACATGCCCACCTGTAGTAGGAAATCTACTTGCCTTCAGATAAAAGTTGATATATTCCACATATTTACAATATTTGGAGGGGACTTAAAATGTTTAAACAGTTGGCTTATTATGCTTATGTTTAAATTTAAATTTTTGTATTTTTCATAATCTGTCAGTAAATGATGAACATTCTACAAAGCATCTTTCATCATTCACTAAAATTGGACTGTTGAGCAGGAATGGTGACAGCATTTTATTGTATATTACTTTAATTATTTTTTTGCTGTTTTCATTACGGTATCTTTCTCCAGTAAGATGACGTGTGTGGAGTCGATTATAAAACGAACATTAAAATGATGACCCGTTTAGTTAAAACAAAGTACAATATGTTATTTTGTTAGTTTCCTGTGTGTTGGCAGTCCTCATTGTAATGATGCAGATTATTCAACCCGTATCACCTTTAATTGATTGTGAGGACATTTATGCACAATGTTATGCGTGATATTGAAGTTTGCGGTGGGTGGCACTCTCCTGCTTCGTGTACTTTGGCAGCTAACAGCACGTTATGATGCATTTGACATTTTGGAATTCTCTAGATCCATTTGTCTATGCAAGTCTTGATTGTATCTTTGCACCTGGGATGGCCTGAGGCACAATTTGCCAAAATGTTGGACTAGCATTAGAAGCATTATGGTATTATGACTTACAATAAATGTAAACTTTCACACGAAAACATCCAACTGAAATGTGCTATATCTAATCTAATAGCAGTTAAGATTCATAATGAACTAATTAATAAAAAGGGATTTGGACATTTGCAATTAAGTGAATGCTCTTTCACTTCTGCTCTGTTTTTGGTTAATTATTATTATTTATTTTTTTGGCATTATCACAGGGCCTGTTGTCACTTGATAAAAATATATTTTTTTAAATGTATGATTGTAGCATAAAGTCATAACTTTACAAAGGTACTCTTTGATAAACCTGTAATAAAATTATGTTTTAGAACAGATTTTGAACAGATTCCATAGACAAAGCAGAGCAGCAAACCTCCTGATGAACACCATTTAGAAAAAGGAACACAGAACAGATCAGCATCTACAAGCAAAAATAGAAAGCGACTGGGTAAAACCTGAATGAACACTGGATTGGCTTTTCAGAAGTGGCAAGATTTAAAAGGATTTCAAAATGAAGCAGAATTTTCTTTTATATTATTCATCAGGTAAAATATTTGATTGAACTGATAGATAGTCATGGATCAGTAGTGTGAGTTGATTGTATAAAGCTTGACCTTATCAGAATTGCAAACAGATGTTAAACACTTGTAATGTAAACTTTTATTTTAAGTTATATATTTTAAAATATGAAAGTTTCCAAGTCAAACAACAGCGATAGATCATTGCAACTCTTTCGATTTTCGTGCTTACCAAAGCGCAACCAAAACAAAATGTTCTTCTGCAAGAAGCATGCATTTTGTAACCCGAAAGAGACAACATTTTATTATAATTATTGAAATTAAATTAAATGATTATTCATATTATGAAAATTTATTGTAATTATCATCGATTAACAGCACTAATAATAATATAGCCTGGGAAAACCCAGACAAAATCCAACACTATCTCACGACCAATTCGTACGAATTTGACGCATGATTAAAAAGTGTCTAATTCGTACTAATTTGTACGACCTCACTCGTACTAATTCGTACGATTTGTCTAAACCCACGTGATGGTTAGGTTTAGGGGCGGGGTCAGGGGTAGGTCATTCATACGAATTCATACGAATTAGTCAATTCGTAAAATATGTACGATTTAGCAAAATCGTATTAATTCGTACGAGTGAGGTCGTATGAATTGTTACGAATTAGCCACTTTTTAATCATTCGTCGAATTCATACGACTTGGTCGTGAGATCGGGTTGCAATATCCGGTAAATTTAGATTCGCTCTGAAAGTTAGTCTGGCAAAGAGCTCATTCAAGCCCATTTCCAATCCGTCGAAATCGAGGCACCAATCAGAAACGTTGGGGCGGGCTTTACACGATGGCGACAAAACTGGGATTTTGTCACGATTGATGAATTCACTTTTTTCTTCTTGTCTTGTGCCTTTGTTGTTATACGTGTGTGGGTGTGTGAGTAAGGGGTGACCAGCCCATCAACACTGATCAGCGCATGACTGGTTTCATTTTCAGACACCAGCTGCAGCTCATCCTACTTACCTTCTTAAGCCCTGTTTACACGAGAACACTCGAGGGTGAAAACGTAAAAATATTTTATCGGATGTGCCTTTCGTTTACACGGCGACGGCGTTTTTGAGGCTTAAAAACACAAAAAAGTGAAACCACCCTCCAGAGTTTTTTAAAAATGCTCCTGTGTAAACGGTAAAAAGGCAAAAGTTTGCTTGACAGTGGAGGTTGTACGCAGGACTTGGTGTTTTTGTAGTATGCACTCCTAGCCGCCTGTGCGTACTACATTGAATTTCACACATTTTTGCGTCACCATTTGCACGCGGATTTCCCACACAAAACGCTCGTCTAAACGCAGAATAAAAAGTGATGACGCAACGCCACTTTTGGGTTTTCTCTTCAGAATTGTTTCCGTGTAAACATAGCCTTATAATCACCGTTTGGTCCTCTCCGTTGTCAGATTGTTGTTTGGTGTTGTCGTGTGAGTGTTCCTGATCTCGGTTGGCATCCAGTTCTTGTGCTTTGTCCTTGTTCCTGGTCCCCGGTCTAGTCTTCGTCTCTGTGTTCTGTATTACATCATTCCACCTGCACTCTGTTGGCCATAGACGCCCCTGCGCCACTCCCCGTGTCCCAGTCGCCATCAGATTCTACATTTGTTAATACAGAAGAGTTTTACTTGCATATTGCTTCCTTGCCATTATTGCCGTGACCGAACGATCTGACGCACTATGGAAGCAGCAGGTGAAACGTCAGCGTCTCTTCAAGAGTTTGTTGACAACAGCATGCAGAGGATGAAGTCCTGTGAGAAGAACATCAATGACATGGGGAAAGCAGTTCAAGCTCTAATGGCGCAGGTGTCCGAGCTCACCCAGCAGTTCCAACTTTTGCGAGCTCCCACTGCGCCCCCCACACCACCAGCAAACCCTTCCCAGACAGGGCCTCGACTTCCTGTGCCTGAACTATATTCAGGTGAGCCAAGTTTCTACAGGGCATTCCTCACTCGAAGTTCCATGCATTTTGCACTACAACCCAGAACCTTCAGTACGGAACAATCCTGGGTGGCGTTTGTTCTAACGCTGTTATTAGGGAAGGTGGCGCTATAGGGGACGGCGGTGTGGGAGAACCAAGACAAATGCTGCATTCCGTTTCAGACACTCGCTGCTGAAATGAGGAGAGTTTTCGATTGGGTAGTGGCCGGGAGAGAGGCGGCTAGGCTTCTTGCTGATCTCCGTCAAGGAGAGAGATCCGTATCAGATTTCTCCATCAAGTTTCGGACATTAGCGGTTGAGTGTCAATGGTACGAAGAGGCGCAGCGGGACATGTTCCTGTATGGGCTGGCTGACTGCATCCAGAGAGAGATTTACACCGTGGATCTGCCCACATCCCTCAATGGGCTTATTGAACTGGCTTTAAGAGTCAACGCCCGTTTGACAAGAGTCGAGAGAAGGGTTCTGCCCAGTCGGTGGTCCAGTAGAGCTGAGAATCAACGTTTCAGCGGAGCGGATGCGGTCAGTCCCACTTACCATCACGAGCCCATGCAGGTGGGGCGAGCTCTGCTTTCCCTGGAGGAGAAGTAGAGGACTATGCCTTTACTGTGGTGGGACTGGTCACCATGCTTGCAGCTGCCCGATAAAAGGCCAAGCCCGATGGTAACTATGAGGCTACTTTCGGGTGGGATCTTCGCCGAGAAGACCTCATCAAGATCTACGCTCCTCCCTGTAAGACTTAGATGGTCAACACACACCCACGACTGCCGTGCACTGTTGGACTCTGGAGCCGAAGGTCATTTTATGGACTATTCGTTACTCCCGTCCCGTACTACTCGTCCGCCGCTCGGAACACGTCTTCCCCTACATCACTCTGATTGTTTTTAGGTCTATCCGCGACGTCTGTTGGTGACGCCCCTCTGGAAATGATTTGTCTACAACGCTTTGCCAGACCATAACTCAGTTACAACTGGGAATGATCTGGTTTTAACCAGTAACCATACCAAAGCAATTAATATTTAAATTAAGCCTCTGTGGCACTGATCACCGCCAGAGGGCTTCTTCAGCGGAGTACTAACTTTATTTCGGACTAAATTTCACATCAATCAGTACTTGGTGCTGATTACCCTCACACATGATCCTGAAGGAATACAAATTTATTAAATGTTTAATTTAGATTCCACAGTATTTTAACTGAAAAAATGCGTACAGTGTTTACCATTTTGAGGCCAAAATGATTAAGCCAAGCAGTCCAGGTGTCGAACTTCTGTCTTTATGCACTTCCTGACCATTAAATTCAAGATACAGCTCTGCTTTTGATAATGGTAATGGTGAACAATCTAGTCAGGCTGATGGGATAGCCTCAATGCCCTGAATAACGGTTATGCTGATGAGAGCAGACCTGGGAAAAGTTTAGAAACAAGATCACACCTAGATCATTTGCATGCTTTGTCCCTAGTCTCCTCCTCTCTTTAAATCTCTCCCCCTTGAACATGTATATTTAGTTGCAATGGTATGATGTTTAGTTAGACTCGAGATGAGGTTTCGTTGATTACAGCTACCAACAGCTTGTGTTCTCAATAAAGAAGTCTCCTGGTCTTCGCTCCTGGTCTTCTACACTTGAGAAGAAATAACTTCACCACAATCCTCATCCCATAGACTAATTATGCCAAACACACACACAGTCTTGTTTTGCTGTTGTCAACAATTCTGAGCGTTTTCTCCCATGTTTATTGAACTCTTGTGCTTGACTTTGGACTATTTTCCCTGTGACGTTGATCTTCTACCTGTTTACCTGGATATACCTCGTATTGTTTGATGCCTGCTCTGACCCTCTGCCTGTCTTATCGTTATGATTTTGCTTTGCCTTGGATTTCTCTGTTGCTGGTGATTTACCCCTACCTGTTGTACTACGTTTGTTAAAAATAAAGCCACACATTAATCCCACTTTTGTTGACTCCTCATTACAGAAGACTTCGCCAGACCCCGATCAAGCGGCTATTTACCATCTGTCTACCAAGGTGGCCACACAAGCAAGTATTTTGTCATCTCCCCAACAACAGCTCACCTGGCTAACGTCAGTGGAGGAGCTGGTTAAAACGCTACAAAGCTTGTGTCTCCCCACGTCCAAAGCAAGCACAAAAGCCGCACCGATGACGACAGCTGCCAGCCCTCGTCTAGCATTCCCAAAAAATGTAAGGGGTTTTTGCTTCAATGTTCATTGTTTTTCTCCCAACAACCCACACTATATTCCACTGACGAAAGTCGCATATCATTTGTCTGCTCATCAGGGGAAGGCAGGGAATTCTAAGGGACTTCTAATGCCTGACGGGGAAGGAATTGGAATTGGCGAGCAGGAAGAGGCTGAGGGCAGTGAGACAATGGCGCAAGGCCAGTGGCGTGATTGACAATGAGCGACACCTGCGCAACGTACCGTTCTCATATCTCTCACAGAGGAGCAGAAGCTCAAAAGGAGGAGCGAGGACAGGTCTAAACTTTAAGTTGTGTTTTGTTTCTGTCTTGAGAATGTTCATCAGTTCCTGCCTCCTTCTTCCCATCTAACTTTGTTACAATCACAATCAACAGCTTTCTGCAAAGATTTTGTGAGATCTTCAGACATTCGGAGGGGGGAAAGAAGCAATTTTCGTTGAATCTCTCACGGCTCAAATGGTGTGGGTGGATAACACTTTGAAACTGTTATTTTGCAAAGGATTAAACATGGAACTTCAGTCTGAGCTGGCTTGCCATGATGAAGGAAGGAATATTGACGCTTGAACTAGCCTTTGCATTGATAATCTGATTCGCTTGAGACCTCCTAATAGGAATCCATCTGCACTGCTCCCCGTTGTCACGACTACCTCTGATTATGAACCAATGCAGATCAGCCTCACTCCCATCTCCTTAGAGGAGAGTGTTTCATCCGTGATTAGAATGTGTCCTCATTAAATCAACACAGAATCCCATCATACTTTGACTTCCCTCGCTGAAACAACACAACCCTCAAATTTTCTGGGCTGAGAAACAAATTGTGCAATAGTCCAATTCCTGTCTTCAAAACTGTATCCAACCTATCCCTGTCAAAAACAGCACTCCTTCTAGACTGAAACCTGTGTCCATCTCCAATCTACCACCAGAGCACAACAATCTCATTTAGGCTTTTAACAAAACCAAGGCATCTCAACTACCTCCTCATTGCTCGATTGAGTGTGCCATATAACTTCTTCCACACCCCTCAAAGGCAGAACTTTCCTCATCACAACCAGTATCAGAGGCCATGAAAAACGACACAGAAGAGAAACTGGCAAAAAGGTTAATTTGACCGTACACTTCCTCAGATAGTAGTCGATGCATGTTTGCAGACTGCCGAGGTCTCAATGAGATTACTGTCAAATTTCGTCACCCACTGCATTTAGTCCTTACAGCCCAGAAAAAAAACTTATCTCACGAAGCGCGATCTACGCAGTGCATACAACTTGATCCGATTCAGCGAAGGAGACAAGTGGAAGACTGCTTTTCCACCGCAACGGGCCACTATAAATACGGGTTATCCCATTTGGGCTGGTCAGTAGTCCTTCTGTCTTTCAAGCCTTCATCAATGACATCTTCCGTGACATGGTGGGTCATCGTGTATATTGGTGATATCCTCATTTAATCAAACTGTCTTAAAGATCACATCCATCATATTCAAACCATCTTACAATGACTCATTGAACACCAGCTACCAAAGCAGAGAAGTGTGAATTCCACCAATTCATTCCTTGTTTACATCATCACTTCTGAGGGAGTTGCCATGGACGACAACAAGGTGCAGGCACTCTTGAGTTGGCCCCAACCTACCACGGTTGAAGAACTACAACGGTTCTTAGGTTTCGCCAACCTCTACAGGTGCTTCATCAGAGACTGCAGCATCATCGCAACACCACTAACTCCCATGCTTAGGAGTGGAGGACATTGTCTATCTTGGTTACCAGCTTCAGAAAGATAATTTCTTAAGAGTCCCAAACTGCCTTGTGTGCTTTACTCATGAAAACTCACTTCTGCTGAACAAAATTATGAAGTGGGAGATCGGGAGCTCCTGGACATGAAGGCAGCTAATGAACAGTATGACTCTGGCTGGAGGGAAGTAAACACCCCTTCGTGGTACTAAATGACCATTGAAACCTGGAATATCCATCAAAGCTCTGATCCACCTCTAGCTGATTTTCCTCCGGATCGTACTTATGTACCAGCTGCACTTCGAGAAGAGTCACTCAGTGGGTGCATAATTCCCCCAGCATTATCACCTGGGCATCACTACCACCACCTGGTCTGATCACCTGGGCATCACTACCACCATGTAACTTGTCAGCAATCGCTTCTGGTGGCCCTCTTTACAGTCTGACTTTATAACATTATAACCAACTGTCAAATGACCAAATCATCCCATCAAGCCCCTTGCCGGTCTACTCTATCCGCACCTTTTCCCTAAGGTCCTTGGTCACACGTAGCCATCGACTTCGTTAAAGATCTCCGCAATTTTCAGGGTCATACTACAATACTCACTGTAATCGTTAATTTTTCCAAATCCTGCTGCCTCATCCTACTGCCCAAGTTACCTAATATGGCTTTTGAGACAGCAGAACATCTGTGTAATTATGTATTCCAATGCTCAATGTCAGTCGGACCCCAACAGGTTAACATCCTCAGTCCAAAGGTCAAGTTGAATATCTCAATCAAGAACTCACCAGTTACTTCAGGTCCTACTGTAATCGTGATCAAGCAACTGGAGTCGTTATGTGCTCTGGGTGGAATATGCACAAAATTCACACCGAAAACCCTCCACCAGATTAACTCCATTTCAATGCGTCCTGGGCCATCACCTCCTCTATTCCCCTGGTCAGGAAAACCTTCTAAAATACTTAATACGTAAATGACTAGTTGCAGAGGAGTGAGAAAGTCTGGTCGGAGGCACACATGCATCTTCAAAGGGCTGCGAGGTGTAAGGATAGGCTGAGCGCTACCGTCATCTTCAGCCCGATTACTGCTCTGGACAAAGGGTTTGGCTCTCTACATGGGACCTTCGACCCTGGGTTACCATACAGGAAAATCAGGCCCTGTAGCTCCCTCTGATCACCGCCAGAGGGCTCCTTCACCAGATTACTAACTTTGTTTCGGATTACATTTCCCATCACCGCGTACCTCACACCATCACACCTGGTCCTCATCCCATGGACTATTTATGCCACACACACACTCACTGTGAAGTCTTGTTTTGCATTGAAGTGAAAACACTCGCTAGGTTCGCACTAGTGTGTGCTCGCTGCTATTGTGCCTGTAAAGTGAGGTTCACAAGTTCACAACTTCACAGAGGCTATTCAGTAAACGCCCCTGCTATTTAAAACGTGTATTGCGATTGTTGATTGGTGCAAGTATCAATGAAAAATGAATATGCTGTATCTGGATTTTTTATTTCTAGAAAATATTCACATGATAAAAATCGCACCGTAATGTCACTCTTTACACTCTTTGTCGTCTTCTCTGCCCTGGTTCGGCAGAACTGCAGATCATAGTCTTGTACAGGACCATTCAGCACATAGTTATAGGCATCTAAAGATTTATATGCCCTCAGTTTCCAAAAATACAAATTATATATCTTTTTTTTTTTGTTTACTTCTCATCTATTCATTAATGCTGTGTTTTTGGAGATATAAACTACTTTGTATCCATACACAATTCCTCAACTAACTTACACCATTAGCTTGCAAATGAAATATTTTTATTTTCTTTTTTTTATGATACATTGCATTTATGCTCTAGTACTATGCCTTCATTTCTGTGTAACAATTTTCAGATTTATGCCAGATTTTTTTTAATATATATATATTTTCCATTCATTTTAATGTGAGGTCATATTGACCCCGAAGACCAGAAGTATAAACATTTTTTTTGCACACCTTCAGAACAACCGAATCAAGCCCAGTGTTTTTGTGTGTGTGTATAGTGTGTATAGTGTGTATATGTATGAAAAGTCACAAAATCTTATTCCACTGAGATGAAGGGAATCTTTTTTTATTATTAAGCAAAAGACGATTGGGGTCGTATAGACCCCATGACCCAATTGAGGGCTACATGGTATACGGTTCAGGTGTCCGCTTTTGTACCCTTTTTTTTTCTGAGCGTGCACTCTATTGTATTGTATCTGTGTGTGGTACTGATATAAAACCTTTTTTGGAAGATATTTTGTTAATAAAAGTGAAATTAAAAATCGAATTGAATAAGCTAAAAAATAAATAAACTGGCAAACAGGCTTCAATTAAGTTCAACAAGCATGAAGCACTTCCGGTTCCATCGTCCCGAAGTCAATGTTTTTTTTTTAATGGGATTTTGGTTAAATAGTGGTGAACACAAATCTGTGGTGAACATAAGCTCAAGACACGTTCACATTTTATTCTACAGCATAAAATACATCAGTCTTACCTCACTCGTGATTTTTTTAAGCTGTTACATGTCTTGAAAAAGGCGTTCCCAATATGTGGCTAAATGGGACTACGACGCTATCAGGAACATTAAACGTCATCACGACAAACGTCCCCTTTTTCAGCCTAATTATGATTGTGCTCTTATAAAAGTATTCTGACTCAACCGTAATGGGAAAATGTTTTTAGATCGAAGCTTAGTGATGGTGACGTCGACTTCGCAGAACCGTGGTGTAGTTTGTTTATAGCCTGACTTTAGCTTTTTACCTCCAGTAAAACATCTAGTCATATATATATATACTGTATATATATATATATACTTGTATATATATATATATAAAAAACGACTAGATGATAAGAGAATGAGTTGTATGAATGTGTGTGCGTGTGTGTGTGTTTAAAACAGTTTGAAACAGTGCACAGCAAGTTAAACTCAAGAGGTGAGGTCA
This sequence comes from Pimephales promelas, assembly GCF_016745375.1. The sequence goes on along the minus strand of NW_024121108.1, from coordinate 1,085,245 downwards.
GACAAGGACACACACACTCTGCACTTTGTGGTTTGTGGCTCAGGTTCATGAAATCACAGAGAGCATTGTTACATTAGCAGTAGAGAAGAGAGGTGGTCTGGAAAAGACCCCCAGAAAGAGACAGAAAGAGTTGAACAGGAGAGGAGAGTGCGTTCTTAAGGGAATTTCTCTTTCCACAGTCAGCCAGACAGACACACACATCCGGAGTGTGTTCGCCGCGGAGGAGACGAGACTTTCTCTCTTTCTCTGTCACTCTGGGACTCTGAGAGCCGCATAAACTCAATGTCTATAAAAAGTGCTGGAGATTTTGATTGTCATCCTTTATAATGAAGGTGCAAGCCAATCGGCAGAAAAGGTCATTCTATTCCAGTTGACCAGAGGGGGATTATGGGTTGGGAAATTGCAGTGCTTTGCTTTTGTGACACTGGAATGTAAACTGGATTCTGGGAAATGTGACCTCTTATAAGGGGACTGGATACAAAATACCCTTGGGAAGGTTACGAGTCTGACTGAGCTTTTGCTTATTTATTTTCTTAGTTGCATGAAAATATTTGGTCTAAAACACAACATGCAGAAAATGGTTTTAACAAATACGCCTATACATATCTCCTGTGATATCATTCCTACATATAATGGGAATGTTACACACATTAATTGTATGTATACAAATAAAAATGTAGGCTATGATGTGTGAAATAATGTAGGTCTAACAATAATGATATAGATTAGTTTAAATGCTTCAGGACAAATGATAGACATGTTTCAAAATCAACTGAATATTAAATAGCTTATACTGTTTTTCATGTTACACAGCTCACATCCGTATGTTGAAGGGACTCATTAAATCAGAAATGTCTTGACATCAGAACCAGTTTTAGCAGGCAGTTGCTGAAACAGAAGAACAGTCTCCACCTGCTGGACAGTTTGGAGGATGACAGTTTTCCTGAAGATAAAGAAAAAGGCCGTACAGACCGAATTAAACAGTGATTTAAGGCATTCGTTCTTATACAACAAAACAATTCATATATATATATATGAAGAAACGAAAAACAAAATGGAGAATTATTCAAATCCAAAATTTATGATAAATGTATATAGGCCTACTGAACTGCAAATACCTTTGATCTGGATGAGTTTGGGATTAAACATACTGTAAGGTTAGTTACGTTTATAAAATATGTGTGGCTGTTTTTTACTCTTCAAGCTGTTAGAAATCGATCCAATCTTTAGATCTGTCTGTTCATCACTGTTCATCATCAAAAAAAAAAAAAAAAAAAAAACGTCTAAAACGCATATTTAAAGTGGATAATACAAGATCAGAACATGTGTAAATATGAAAAACGGAGAACTTCGGCTGACGTTTACATTTACATTACTCATTTAAAATTATATCCGGTCTTTAATATATATATATATATATATATATATATATATATATATATATATATATATATTCAATTTATAGCCTATTCATGGAATGTTTTTTCCCCCCAAAATGTTATTGCATTACATGCAAGTGTTCTCTGAACATTCTGAAATATTTCCATTAGATTTGCAAAATGATCAAATACATTTTTCATTTTCACATTACAAAGAAAACATTATTTTTATTACACACACACACACACACACACACACACATTTCAAAATAACATTTTTTAACTTAATGGCAAAACATCCTTTTTTGTAGCTGGGATGACTTGTTAAACTAGAAAACAAATGTAGAGCAAATCCTTTTTAACACATTTACAGAGGGATTACACAGTAATCTGAACACACACACCTTAAACATGTCAGTCACTCTGGATTTAAGAGGCCAGTGTGTACCATTGACTGGACTGTGAAAAAGTACTAGGTGTGTGTGTACTTGTGCATATTACTTTTGGGATAGACTCTCTCTCTCTCTGTCTCTCTCTCTCTCCCTCTGTGTGTGTGTGTGTGTGTGTGTGTGTGTGTGTGTGTGTGTGTGGGTCTCTGGGGTTGGGCCGTGAGTCTTGTATGACAGCAGTACAGCAGCAGATGCCAGAGATGGCACAGGGAAATGTCCTCGTGACACCAGAAGCATTATCTTTCAGCTCTACAGTGTGCTGAGTGTGTGGAAAAGGACCAAGGGCACAGAGCACATGCTTACACACACAGTGACTCACAAAACATACCCATGCTACTAACTTTACTACATTTTTCATTAGCGTGACAGTTGTTTTCAAAACTGTGCAGCTTTTCCACTCACAAGCTAGGCCTACTTTTTTACATGCAGCTTCTGAGCTGAAGGCTATTATCTCACACACACACACACATTTATTTCATTGAATTGCTTTGTTTAGATGGTTCATACATGAAGTGATTTATTTATCATTTATTGATTTGATCTCGCACGGCATTTCAGGTCTTCATAGCTGACATTAGTGACACACTGCAGTTGTTGTCTAAAATGTAATTGTGATTACAACGATTAATTGTCTGTTTTAGGGCTTTGTCATTTGTGTGCTTCATTCGTGAAATAATTGTAACAAACAGTTGATTAATTGAATCCTTTATACGTCAAGCACTTAAAATCACAATCTAATTGCAGTCCTTATAAAGCAACCTACATACAAACGAATAAAAACTTTAATAACTGTAAATTTAAATCTAATCCATCATTTTAAAAATCCACATTAAAATCCTAAGGGGACAGAAGGCTCAAATATGTATTTGTAACCATAAACCAACAAAACAGTCTCATACTTTATTGCATTTATCAGAGTTGGGTTTGAAACTGTGTGACCATTAAAAGAAAGTATGCAGGGCTGGTATGCAGATTTTGGATAAGATTTCTTTTTTATTTTTATTTTTAATGACTTCAGGTGTGTTCGAATATAAAATCTTCTATAATCTAATAAAATTAAACATATTTCATGGTTCTCCATTTCAAAAAATCTTCAAAATCAAGCCACATGAAAGGTCAGTGAACAACATTTAGTATTGTGCCACAACTCTTCATTTAATTTTGGACAAATTAAAGAAAAATTGTGTAAGAATCTGCATATGTGGAATTTAACAGGTCACACAAAGCTTTTAAAAACATTTGTCTTCGGGTTAAATAAAACTGTAGAATGCTTTGGATGGCTGCCTCTCAGTTCAGTGCTTTGAAAATCAGAAATTAGGCTAATAAATACATTTAAAGGTGAATCCAATTTTAAGGGAAAGGAAAGCTAAAACTAATAGGGGTTTACACAGTTTACACAGAGACACAGTGTTGATAGTTAACCAGGAATAGTTAACCTATGGTGCATTTTTTAAACACTCTTAACTATGCTGGGTTGCTTGAACCCAAATTTGGGTAAAATATGGACAAACCCAAATATTGGGTTAAAAATGTAATGTCAAGTTTTAACCCAACTTCAACTTTCAAATTTTTTTAAATTACATTTTTAACCCAACATTTGGGTTTGTCCATTGACCCAAATTTGGGTTGAAACAACCCACCATTTGTTATCACAACATATTTTCTTTTGTCAAATCAACTTTATAATAATTTATTTAGTTGAGATAACTTATTATTTTGAGTTTCTGATGGTTAAATTAATCTCCTTCATTGTATTAACTCACTTTTTCCAGTTCAATCAACTTAAAAATTTAAGGCAACCCAGGTTACTTACTTTTTTAAGTTAAACCAACAATATTTTTTACAGTGTAGTAATCACAACATTTTTTTCTTTTGTCAAATCAACTTAAATAATTTATTTAGTTCAGATAACACATCATTTTGAGTTTATGATGGTTAAATTAATCTCCTTCATTGTATTAACTCACTTTTCCAGTTCAATGAACTTAACATTTTAAGGCAACCCGTTTACTTACTTTTTTAAGTTAAACCATCAATATTTTTTTACAGCGTATGCACAAGCCGTGACAGGAGAAAGTATTTAATGCAGAGAATGTTAGGGAAAATAGAAACACAAGTAAATAAAGTGTAAGAGTAAAGAATAATGTTGATAGCGCTGATCGTTTGAACCAGGATAAATTTGACAATAATTTTTGTCAGAAATGTTGGGCATTACTACACATTTTCTCGGGATAAATATCTGAGAAGCAGCATACTTCCGTAAAAGTCATATTTGCTCTCCATTTAATCTCATTGGTGTCTAGAAGAAACAACTGATGATGTAAAAGAGCTCTCTGTGACTTTCATATTGGTGCACACTCGCTCACTCTTTGGTAAACTCAAGAACAAATGAGCTCCAAAAGAGAAGTGTATGCACACGCAGTTACTTAATGTAATATATCCCCTCTTACTAAAATTCATTTCGCTGGCATCATTTAATCTAGAAAATGATTTAAATGGATTTCTCCTCCTCTCACGGATCAGATAAACCTCAGGGAGCACTTTAAGGATCTCATCATGAAGTGAGCAGTGAAAGGAACAGAATGAGTGTGGGCAGCTTTAACCAGGCATGGGCCAAAGCTCAGCCGTATGGGCTGCATCTGTTAGTCCACTTTCGAATCAATAATGTAATGAGTAGACCCTTTGTCCCCTGAAGACCACTCTACACCTTCAAAACCATCTTTCTCTCTTTCACCCTCATCCCTTTATCTTTAAAGGGACGGAACAGAAAATCCTAGCATTTACCCACTGTCATAGCAAATTTACGCAAATTGAGACATTTTGAAGAATATCCTGGATGCACGTTTCCATGATATATAACAGAGTACTAGGTCTGTTAAGATCCAAAATGCACAATAAGCAGCTGAAATTAAATAGATGAACTGTTTCTGTCACTTTGCTTTTTTTCTCTCTCGCTTTAATTCGGTCCAGTACTCTGAATTTGATGGGAATCTCTTTTGCTTTGCCTTAATCATTCTCTCTCTCTCTCTCTCTCTCTCTCACACACACATCCGTAGCATCCATACATCCAAGCAGATTGTCCGGCGCATTTTCAATCCCCTAGCCTGTCTTTATGTTTCAACCTGTGTTTGCCGGGCCATAGATCACTTCAGCATTAATGACCTTCAAGTGCTTTGGACAGTTGTAGACAGCTTGTTGAAGAGGTATCTGCCACATCCGTTATCACTTCACTTCTTCATCTGTTCACTGATTAATGCCTCCGAGAGGTCAAAGGTGACTGGCTAACCGATAACTTGCTCCACTACTGAAATGGCTTTCCTTTTCGACTGACGTCACCAACTCCTTCCCTCCAACCACCTGTCATACATGGACTCAATTTCAATCGATCTGACGGATAAAATCGAGTCCCACCCTAATTTTTTTTCTAATTGAATATCCTGTTTCAGTTAGAAATACAGCACATTACAGAAATAAAATGGGATGTGAATGCCATTCCTTGTTGATTTTAACAGATTGCTTAGAGATCTATGACAAATGACTTCAGCTTGCAATTTATTGCTCTGCAAATTTATATGTGCAGCCATTGTTTGGTGAATGTGATAAACAATATTAGAAGTGATGTTGATAAATTTGATGTTGGGTCAGCTTTTTTGCTCATCATCTTTATTTTTTGAACATTCAGTCAAATGAAAAACACTCCAAATATCACATCTATCACACAGCGTGCAAGATTGCTTGAATCACGGACATCCTCTCCTGAGTGTGCTAGACTGGCAGAAACGCTCTTTAATCAAATGTCAGAGCTTTCATGCTCAGACTGTAACATTCAATTAAAACTAGCTGACAACTGTATTTACTCTCTGTATAAGGGATTTAGTGGATGTGTCCTCATTTCACAACTATATGGATGGATGTTGCGTTGAATAAAAACACATAACTTGTTGAAGAATAGGCCTATTACATTTTATACAACACACTATAATAAAGAAATATTTCAACCTAATGGAAAGTTCTGTCATGTCATTCCACAGTGTGAATTTTTGAAAAAAACAACAACAACAAAAAAAAAAACATGGTACTTTATTAGCAGGAGATTTTTTTTAAATTGGTCTTTTTGAAGGTTACGTAATTATGCAGTTGGTGGTGACAAGTGACTATCATTATGAGTGAGTCATTGAATCATTCACTCAACCGATTCATTTAGAGACATTGAATTATTCACTGCTACGATGTTGCAGCAGTTTGCCTTTGTTGGAATCTTTTTACATTGGAGGAACAAAAACAGATATGGTAAGTCTTGTTTGTTGGAGTGTTGTATAAAAAGGGTTGTGGCCGAGGGGTAGACTTGTAGTCAAGACCGCCTAAACCGAGACCAAGACACTACCAAGACCAGAGGGCATCGAAACCAAGACAAGACCAAGTCGAGACCAAGACCGAGTCCAAGTTGATACCAGAGGGGAAAAAAACCAATAAGCCAAGCAATAACTTGTAAGATTTTGTCTTGCATTGCCTGCCTATCTCTGCCGATTTCGAAGTTTTCAAATGAATCCATTCTGCAACTTTTAAATACATAATTATATTTTAAAAAAAGAAATTATAAGCTTAAAGGAGTAGTTCACTTTTAAAAAAAATAAAAATAAAACTTTTGCTGATAATTTACTCACCCCCATATCATCCAAGATGTCCATGCCTTTCTTTCTTCAGTCAAAAAGAAATTAAGGTTTTTGAGGAAAACATTTCAGAATTTTCTCCATATAATGGACTTCAATGGGAACCAAATGGCTCAAGGTCCAAATGAGAGTTTCAGTGCAGCTTCAAGGGGATTTAAACAACACCAGACGATGAATAAGGGTCTTATCTAGCGAAACGATCAGTCATTTAAAAATTAAATAAAAAACTTTAAGTTTTACAAGCACAAATGCTCGCCTTGGTCTGTTCTGTGATGAGTGTTCGTGACTCTCATGTTCGAACTCGTTCATTAATATGAACAAATCTTTTTTTGAGTTATGACTCGAAGGGTCCTAGATAAGACCCTTATTCATCGTCTGGTGTCGTTTAAAGCCCATTAAAGCTGCACTGAAACTCTCATTTGGACCTTGAACCGTTTGGTTCCCAATGAAGTCAATTATATGGAGCAAAATGGAATGTTTTCATCAAAAACCTTAATTTCTTTTCGACTGAAGAATGAAAGACATGGACATCTTGGATGACATTATCAGCAATTTTTTTTTTTTTTCAAAAGTGAACTACTCATTTAAGTGCAATATCTGAAAGTTACACAAACACACACAGTTGTCTGTTCGGCAGTTACCCAAAATCTACTGAATGAAGTTAGAATCCATCATGTCACTGATATGTGTTTTATTAAATATTAATACATCAAAACTGTACATGATATGTGTTTTTTAAATCAAGTGATCAAAGTGCTCGCTGCACTGTCTTCACTCGGACGCGCGCTTCAATCCGTTGTGGATATCGTCGTGGATATTGTAGTATTGTATGGTTAAATCCCCTGACCACTATGTCGGTCTGAGACAGCGAGACCTAGAAAAGAACGAGAGGTACAAAACCAAGACAAGACCAAAACCAAAGACCATCAAGGCTGTGACAAGACCGAGATCTCGTAAAAGTGGTCTTGAGAAATACATCACTACTGAGGGGACGCCTGGGATCTCAAAGAAGCATGCAGAAGCACTTGTGCTCTACCATTTTAACATGCGTAATGGGTCGACATGAAATACAATGTTTCATGAAAATAATCTATTCCATGTGACATTTATTCAAACTCAGTATTCAATAACCTCAGAAAAGGCCCAGGCCGTCTCGTCGACATATGTTGAACTTTCAGTGTCAGATCATGAATTCATGGCCAATTTAAGTAGTTCCACTCACCAAATTGTCTGTGAGAGTGAAATTTCTTTTTAACTTTATATCTCATAGTTTTGAGGAAAAGGCTGCATCCGAAAACTTAGGCAGCTGAATTGTTGCCTCGCTGCCTTACGACTCTGAAGGTATAGCGTTTGTGCACGAAGTACCTCACAAAACTGATTTCGAACAGACTTCTGAGGAATGTAAATGCGTAATGATCTACAGCAAAATAAAATCATACAATTATTTTGTGAGATATAATCAAATATTTAATAGTAGTAAATTATCGCTACAATTAGGCTGCATTGGAAAACATTGGTCAAAAATGTAATTTACTCAAACTGACCAGCAACTGACCATCAACAAGTGGTAAAGTAACAAATTACATTTACTTGCATAGTAGCGTTATGTAATTTTGTACATTTTTTGTAGGTTATCCTAATTTTAGGCCTACTTTTGTAGTTTTTAAAATCTGTCATTTTACTTTTACTTAAGTATGTTTTATTTTAAGTATTGTACTTTGGTAGGCTACATTATAAATCATATCAGTTTCTACGTAAAATAAAATTAAATAAATAAATAACACAAGGAGAAAAAAATAAAGCTCCCGAAACTACTGGATTGATTAAAGGGTGGGAGAACAAATGCGCGCGCGCGCGCAAGAAAAAAAAAAAAAAAAAGGAAATGATGGAGACGGACAAAAAAAGCCAGTGATGCTGAACTACCGGTAGCTGAAAGCGAAACGCCGTCGAATTCTTGCGGGGTTGTCCACGAGGATAGATTAAAACGCTAAAAACGTGGACGCAACGAGGCTGCAAAAGAAGGAACCGCACAACACCATCCCTCCGTGCAGATAAAGGTAACTGTTATGTCCCGTTCACAACTTCCTATGTCTCTATTTGAATGAGCTGTGCCTACTACAATCTCAAGTAGCCTACATGTGGCTCATGGTGTTTTCAGCGTCTCACAAACAATATGAGGACATGGATACATGCAGATTTCCAGAGCTGTTCTGAAAGAATTCCTAAAAAAACATTTTTATCATTTTATTTGAGAAAAAACATACACTCTGAAACAGGCCTTCACCACAACCCGTCAAAATAAAAGTTTGGGAATCTAGGATACATTATGACAGAAATACATTACTTTTGTGGGCCTACAATAGAACATACTTCTAAAAAAATAATAATAATAAAATAACAATAATAATAATACAGTTTATTTAAAAAAAAATTAAGGAATATTTTTTTTTGCTATGGTTTAATTTAGTGAATCTGTTTTGTAGCACTGCGACAAATGCATACAAACATTACGGACCTGGAATTTGTATATGTAATGTTGTAAATGTATTTTTCATGTATACTTTATGACGTTATTTTTCGATTTGATCAAGAACGTAAACCAGTGACAACGCTGTTTGTGTATAGCCAGTTAGTTCGATGATATTGTGTAAAAAAAAAAAAAAAAAAAAAAAACGTGTATAAAGTTAAAAAAAAAATAGGCAAATTAGGCTACCATTCAGAAACGTTTTGTAAAAGCCGTGTGTGTGGTGAGGTTCTGCTTGCCTCTCTTCATCGCCGCTTTCTGGGTCTGATTCTGGCTCAGACTGATACTGCAGTATCAACACCATTTGACATGAACAACACATGCAACTTCGCCCGTACAGTGTTGCCAACTATTTTCAAATGAAAGTAGCTAACGCCTTCCCAAAAAGTCGCTAAATGTCGCTAGATGACGTCATACGTTGTGTTTTCTCTATAAAATAATGCTCAGCTCACAAAAAAAATAAAAAAAATAAAAAAAAAAATAAAAAAATAAAAAAATAATGCTCAGCTCACATATTGTATTTAAGATATTATAATATAATATAGCCAAATGTAAAATAAAGCTGTTCTCATTTCCTATACATTTTTTGTCACACAGAACGAGTTGATCTAGGCCTAGTGAATGACAAAAAAGTAATACTGTAAGCACAAGAAAAGAAAGGAAACTAAATTGTTTAAATAAAAAAAAAACATTAGTATTTAAAGAAAGCAGATAAGTCCGTGGAAAAACACTGCTCATTCATTCACGTCTGTCAGTGGCCGTGTGCTCAACATGAGCTGCTCGCCTGCTCCTCTGAGGGTAGACTGTAGCTAGAGTGATTTACGGCAGGGAGAAAGCAAAAAGTCGGGGTCTGAAAAGTCGCTAAAAATAGCGACTCATTTGCGCGATTGTTTTGCAGTTTGTCCATGGAGGAGAACATCTCCTGCTCTGAGCTGGGAGGGGCTGCTGCGCGAGGACTGAGCCACCTGTGAGTGATTTGGGATGGGGTGGGACCCACTGCAGCACCCGCTGCTCGTTGAGTCGAGGAAAAACGGTATGTGCTTTCACGTCAGAGAGTCTCCAAAAGTCTCTAATAACACCAGAAAAAGTCGTTAGATTTGTCACTAGTCGCTTTTTTTGAACATTTTTCAAAGGCCCCGTTTACACAAAGGGAAAACGCAGATATTTCCCTGCGGATTGGCCTCTCGTTTACACGAAAAACCCATTTTTATCACAGAAAACGATTATTTCTAAAAACTCCGGCCAAAGTGGAGATTTCTGAAAACGCCGATTCTGTGTTGTCGTGTGAACTGGGAGAAACGGCGTTTTAGGTTCGCTCTTGTCTGGCTTGCATGGCTTTATCCTTAACCCCTACACTGCTACCAATAAGTTTGGCATAGTTATGAAGGCGCTTGATGGCGTATTTATGTGGGTGTGTGAACGATGTTATTTTTGAAAACGGAGAGGGGGAAAATATTCGTTTTGCTAAATACCTGGCTTTGTGTAAATGTGGCCGAAGTCGCTAAGTTGGCAACACTGCGCCCGTAAAGGAAATGGGCGTGAACCTTCCGGACAACGTGCACTACACACAGTTTAGCCATTCACAACACACCGTTCCAAACTAACCAATCTGAGCCCACTGCCTGTTTCTGAGGAAGTGGTTTCATAGAATCAGTAGGTCAACCAGTCGTTCAAATGACAGAGAAGAAAGCGGCTTACAATAAAGGTGAAATTTATGAAAATAAGACTTTTTAAAAAAGAAAAACCACGAATACATTATATTATATTGCACCCTATAAACACAATCATGCAAAGAAAAAAAGCAGTAAACCACCCCTTTAAATCATAAAAATGAAAACTGTATTTTCTGAATAAAATACAGGACACTATAGTTCTTAAAAAAATTGTATGCTAAAAAAAGTTTCAAATCTAATTCATTATCAACTATTGAATTTAGTTGATTAGACATGTTTTATTGAAATTTTAATAAACAAAACGAACAAATGGTTAACAAATAAATGTTTGTTATAATAAAACTTTTTTTTTTAACCTAAAAATTCATTCATTTACCTGTCATTTTAACTGTTTTCATTCATTTACCTGTCATTTTAACTGATGGTTATAATAACCATAATTTAATAATGCCATTTATGTATTAAATTTATTATCACCGTTAACCGTGATATTTTCGAAGACTATTATCACACTGTGAAAATCTCATACAGTTATAACCCTACAGAGGAAAGTCCCCCACCCCTCCTACGCTGTTAAAAAGTAAAGTAAAAAACAAACAAACAAACAAACAAACAAACAAAAAAAACAACCTGTTGCTTAAATTAGCTTCTTTTTACTTTTTAGACTGGTAATTTCATGCAAGACTTGAAGAACTAATGCACAGTTCAAATATAATACACATTCCATTTCTTTCTGTTCACATTCACTTAATTTAAGACATAATGACTGTGCGTACTAGAATAGCCTACTTCCTGAGATGGGTATTTTGAGAGAATTTGTGTATTTGTCCGTTCAACACAAGGAGACGTGAAAGAGAACTCTATTCTGCGTTGTGGCTCTGTGTGTGTGTGCACAGAAACCAGCATGTGAGTTGTGAACAGTGTACAATAGTTGGTTTCCGTAAGTAAAAACTCCACTCATTTTCCAATAAAGACAACTTAATTGTGTAATTACTGACCAATTTAAAGCAACGCAAACCATATGCTACATACTACATGCAAATAAATGTACAATAAAGAAACCCCTCCTTCCTTACAAAGAATTGTTCTCTACTGAAGTTTAGGAGTTAATTATGGAGAATTCCATAATTAAAACAATCATTTGTTAATATTTATGTAAATTTAATATATAATATACATAATATTATTTAATATGTAATATTTATTAAATATAAAATAGGCTATGTTAATATAACATATTACCATTTTTATTTTATATTTATTTTAAACATATTTTAAATATGTTAATATAACATATATTAAACCCCCCCCCCCCATTTTTTTAAGAAAAAATTGCATTTTATATTCTCATACATTTCATACATTTTATATTTTACATTTATATAAGATATAAGATATTACATTTTAGATTTCATACATTTTAGACCGTTTCAATTAAATTGAATTAGACAGATTGGATTATACATCTTAGAATCGATACATCTTAGACTCTGAACGTTTTGTGTAAACAACACAATTTTATTTTATTTTCAGATATTAATGTAGCACAGATATGCATATGATTAATATAGCAAATTTAAGATACATAATATATGTATAAAAGTTCATCTTTTCTGTGCAAAAATAAATATGTATCGAAAAAATTTACCTCTATTTATTTTAGTAGTGTGACTTGACTTTACTTGAAACTTATCAGGACTTGACTTGACTTGCTTAGGGTGAACCCTTGACTTGACTTGACTTGCTTGATTTATCTGAACTGCGACTTGAGACTTGACTCGAGACTTGATGGTTAAGACTTGAGACTTGCTTGGACTTGGCCATGTGTGACTTGTCCCCACCTCTGGTAATTTATATGCGAAAATGAGTTTTTACGTGCATATGATACGCAGTTTTTTGCGTGCGTTTGATACGCCGTTCATTTGCGTGTAATACACACCCACCCCACACATAAACCTACCCTAACCAACCAATGCGTATCATATGCACGTAAAAACTCACTTTAGCGTATAAATTACTCGACAACACCAATGAGTGCTATAAAGACACATTTAGTGTGATTGGGTTGGCAATTTAGCAGCAGTAGACTGTATTTTACGACAATCACTGATCTTGCTGATTTTATTGTTAAGTTTTGGCTTTTAGGAAGGAAATTAAGCACATAATTGTAGGGTTGCTGTCATGAAGCAATTTCATAATCGCAAGTTTTGAGAATTCATTTTGAATTTTGAGTAGTATTATTTAAACTGCACGACCAGGAGGACCTACCGACTGGTAAACGATGAGAGCAGTGTGATTTGGAATTCCCGATCTTGAGAGCGATGAACAGGGGAACAATACTCATGGCATCGGGTGGGTAAGTCTAAGAAAGGAAAGGTTTGACTGGGAGGCTCTTGCAGCATCCGACGTGAGTTAAAAACTCAAGGCATCGGATGATTAAGCGTCGGCAGTTTTTGTAAGAAAAACCATTGAGAAAGCGTGAAGGGAGAAATGGAGCTTTTGTGGGGGTGGAGGAGATAACACTGCCGTGGCAGTGAAAGAAAGTTGGATGGACAAACTGAGCTCCTGTGTAAGTGTAGGAGATGACACTGCTGTGGATGGAGATGGATCGAAAAACTGAGCTGCGGAGCTTAGAGATGATGGGATGAAATGGCTGAGCATGCTCCGCCATTGAAAGTTTGAAATCATTGAAAGTTTGTGAATCTGAAAAACAAAATTCAAGGCCCTGGAAAGTTTTTGAAAATAGATACAGGTCCTTGAAAGTGCTTGAATCTATTTGTGCAAGAGCTTTTCTGAAAAAAATAAAAAATAAATCCCTCTGGTCCGTGTGTTATTTCGCCCACACTTCGAGGCCTATGCACACTAGCTTGCTTGATTTACGTCAGTTACTCACATTTACGGGCTACGTTAAGTGTTTCCTGTCTACACTACGTTGTCCCCACATGAAGTCCTTGAATTTGAGGATGTTGGACCTGAAAAGTCCTTGAAAGCTCCTTTAATTTGAAGTTAACTGATGTGTGGGAACCCTGAAAGTGTGAGGGAGAGGAGATGTGGTATAAAAGGGCGGCCTTGCGGATTATGTGCATCGTGAAGTTTAAGTGGCTGAGCAAAGATAGTAGTTTGCATTTGGAAAAGCCTAGGAAGGTTGACGTGACCAGAAATATCCTATCCATTTTTTTTTTCCTTGTGCAATCAACTATATCCAAGTTAATGCCCAGAAATTCAATGGACGTGGCTTATGCACGTTCATAATTAGTTTTGTCCTAATTTCTATCGATGCAAGAGACAAACCCGTGATCTTTTATTTTGACGGAAACTGCAGTCGAGCTTTTATTTTGGCGAAAAAAAAAAGTTAAGAAACACTTATTACAAATCTAGTGAAACACTGTAATTGTCAACAATGCAAATGTGAAAATATTGCTTAACTTCGTTCCCAAATACATGCTAAATTCAGCACATGCACAGATGAAGTTCGCTGCATTCATTCATTGTGAACTGCAACTCTGAGAACTGTGAACTGCGACTCTGAGAGCTGATCACGGGTTGATCGCGTGAATAAATTAAGCATTTCTCTTTGCGCAGCACAGGCAGACAAAGCCTTATCACACTTTCCATTTTAGTTTGTTTGACAGCAATGTAACAAGACATGACATTAAAGAGCATTTGGGCCCTATTTTAACGATCTGAAACGCAAGTATCAAACGTGAAACACAAGTAACTTGGTGGGCGGATCTCGGGTGGTGTTGTTATTATACTGGTGGGGTAAATGACTTTTGCGTCAGACGCAAATCTAAAATGGGTTGGTCTGAAGTAGCTACATTACTCATAGGTGTGGTTTGGGCGTAACGTGCAATAAACCAATCAGAGTGTCATAACACGTTCCCTTTAAAAACAGGCACGCTTGTTCCATGGCGGATTGCTATGCACATGCCAAAGATTTTCAATTGAAGGAAATCAAAAAATGCATTTTAATGCTGTCAATTAATAGAACCAGGTGCCTTTGCATTATAATGTAACACAATTGCTTTTGAAACAAAAATGAGTTAAAGATAATGAGTTGCCAAGTAGTAGACAACAAGCATGTTTGCATGTCCTCACTAACCATCATTACATTTTCATTGAATACCAAACAAATAAAAAGTGCCATTAATACCAAAATGTTTCTGCTAATATAATCATATGTTGGTCTAGTGTATTTTCGTTTACTGTTGTGAAATGGAAAATCAATAATCGCTAATCGAGAATCGTTAATTATCGAAAATTGACTGTAATTGAATCGGGACTTCAATAATCGTAATCAAATCGGGAAATCAGACAGATTAACCACCCCTAGTTTTGAAGTAGGCGTGGCTTTGGGGACACTCTGAAGCGAGGGTGAGTTCTTATGCTTTCAAAGCTGGCTCGCTATAGACCTTATTCAAAGCAGTGCCATCTTTGGTTTTTAATGGCAAAAACTCCTGACAGTATAAGCTGTGGAAAAGTGTAAATGATCGGAGCTTTATAAAGTTTTTTTTTCTTTTTATACATCTATCCCTTACTGCTCTGAATAAGATTTATTTTGCTAGCCTCTCTGAAAATTGCCTACCCTACCTTTTAAAAAAAATGTTGCAGAAAAAAAAAAAAACATTCAATGAATGATGTGTTAAGGATTTGAGAACACATAATATAACTAAACGAACGATCTATTTACGTTAGTGGAAGAATGTTCATAACTTTGAGAGGACCTTGCCAAAGTTTTGGGAATAATAACAATGAAGCTCTGTCCACAAGCCTGTGGTTCTGATAACGTCCTGTTTAAGTGAGAAATTGAAATTGAAATTTTGAGTAAAGAGAATTAACATGCTGTATGTACTAAAGGTAAATCATCTGGGCAATGGTGAGTGACAAAGGTGACTAGATGCTTTCAGTGTACACAGAGAATAAGTCTAAATAAGTCTAATCATCTGAAAATAAGTGTCCATGATAGTAGATAATGTACTGAATTGTAACATTGCTATTTTGTGACTGCCTGATGCAATTCTATTTTTTTTTTTTTTACTTGGTGTTTTTGGTGGGGTCATTGTATAGATCATCTAGGGCACCAAGAGAGCTAAGACTTCATATGTGACCCTGGATCACATAACCAGTCAACAAGTATCACAGGCAATAGCCAACAATACAATGTATGGGTTAAAATGATTGATTTTTCTTTTATGCCAAAAATCATTAGGATATTAAGTAAAAATCATGTTCCATGAAGATATTTTGTAAATTCCCTACCATAAATACACTCACCTAAATGATTCGTAGGAACACCATACTAATACTGTGTTTGACCCCCTTTCGCCTTCAGAGCTGCCTTAAATCTACGTGGCATTGATTCAACAAGGTGCTGAGAGCATTCTTTAGAAATGTTGGCCCATATTGATAGGATAGCGTCTTGCAGTTGATGGAGATTTGTGGGATGCACATCCAGGGCACGAAGCTCCCGTTCCACCACATCCCAAAGTTGCGACCACTGTGGGGGCCATTTTAGTACAGTGAACTCATTGTCATGCATTATCCTGCTGGAGGTAGCCATTAGAGGATGGGTACATGGTGGCCATAAAGGGATGGACATTGTCAGAAACAATGCTCAGGTAGGCCGTGGCATTTAAACGATGCCCAATTGGCACTAAGGGGCCTAAATTGTGTCAAGAAAACATCCCCCACACCATTACACCAACACCACCAGCCTGCACAGTGGTAACAAGGCGATGGATCCATGTTCTCATTCTGTTTACGTCAAATTCTGACTCTACCATCTGAATGTCTCAACAGTAATCGAGACTCATCAGACCAGGCAACATTTTTCCAGTCTTCAACTGTCCATTTTTGGTGAGCTCTTGCAAATTGCAGCCTCTTTTTCTTATTTGTAGTGGAGATGAGTGATACCCGGTGGGGTCTTCTGCTACTGTAGCCCATCCGCCTCAAGGTTGTGTGTGTTGTGGCTTCACAAATGCTTTGCGCTCGGTTGTAACGAGTGGTTATTTCAGTCAAAGTTGCTCTTCTATCAGCTTGAATCAGTCGGCCCTTTCTCTTCTGACCTCTAGCATCAACAAGGCATTTTCACCCACAGGACTGCCGCATACTGGATGTTTTTCCCTTTTCACACCATTCTTTGTAAACCATAGAAATGGTTGTGCATGAAAATCCCAGTAACTGAGCAGATTTTGAAATACTCAGACCGGCCCGCCTGGCACCAACAACCATGCCACGCTCAAAATTGCTTAAATCCCCTTTCTTTCCCATTCTGACTTTCAGTTTGGAGTTCAGGAGATTGTCTTGAGCAGGCCCAAACCCTTAAATGCATTGAAGCAACTGCCATGTGATTGGTTGATTAGATGATTGCATTAATGAGAAATTTAACAGGTGTTCCTAATATATATATATATATATATATATATATATATATATATTACTAATTTTCGCACACACACACACACACACACACACACACACGCACACACACACACACACACACACACACACACACACACACACACATATATATATATATATATTAGTAAATCATTAATCAGTATTTTAATAATAATCATCATTATTTGTCACATAGGCAAAATTAAATTAAACCTCCCCGTAGAGACCCTATTTAGGGTTTATAAATGCTGGCTAAAGAAAAAATACAAGGTTGTGCTAACAAATTCATAGGGGCAGGAACTCCTGTTTTCTGATTAATGGGAGGGTCAGAGGCTGACAAGTGTTTTAATTTGATTCGACTGCCAGATAAAAAAAAAAACACTGCGATGTTTGAGGGCCATTTATGGAGCCTGTGCAGCACACAGACTAAATTCCCTCTGATGGTTCCTGAGGGACCTGCTCACACTGCACCTCTCTCTCTCGTGTCTGCTCTAATCCTCTTCACGCAAGCAAGTGGAGTGCAGGTTTACCCGCTTTACGTCAGTGGGCTGTAATAAAATACCCCTCCTGGTTATCTGATCAATGCTTAGAGGAGAGGTCCAACTCAGCCCGGGTTAATGGCCGCCATTTCACTTAAATACAAAATTATTGACCCGGGCTGAGACTAGGGAATACTGCAGCCCGGATCACATAACACCGCAATGAGAGGGGAATCATGGGAGGTCTGTCACTGTTAGAGGAGGATGTGTAAAAAGGCTCAAGTTACAAATGTGGCGTAGAGTAACACATAGGACTTCTGCCTATGATCCTGTCAATAGCACTAATGACAGTTCACGTCGGCCAGGAGCACTGAAGGAGAACTCGCTGAGAAACGATCCATGCTGTTAGTGCTGTTTGTTTGAATGCACTACATTGTTACTGATTGGCTAAAGTAATTATACTACTTAGGTTGCAGAATGCAAAACGCACATTCCCCATCTTGCAGGAGTGCTCGATGTCTAAACCAAATGGGCTCTTTAAAGTGATGCTTGTCTATACACTGTAAAAAATATACACTGTAAAAAAAAATATAGTAAAAGTCTGAAAAAATCCAATCATAAACTGCTAATTGACTGTCCGAGCACATAAGGAGGGTCCATGGACGTAAGCGCACATCATCTGTGTGCAGGCCAATTTTTGGATTGTGGGTGTACAACAGCGCATGCGCAAGGTGAATGTTAAGGTGGCAATATACACTTATGATATCGTAAAAAAGTTAAGGCTCAGGAAAGGACGGGAACCAACAAACAATCAAGCTTAACTTTAACCCCAAAACAACAAAATATAATTAAAGCTGCAGCCCCTCACCGAGGACTGCCGCTTAAACTAAAATAAAACACTAACATAAACAGTCCAGGCTTGTTTCTCTCTCGTCCTTCACTGTTGTCACTCCTTCCTGTATCCTTCCATCGCCCCTCGAAGGCTGAGGGGTACCCTTAAATTGTGCTCTTCAACCACCCCCTCCACCGAAGCACCTATAGGGGAGGGCTGTAGACTAACTTTTTTCACCTCCGTCCTGGAACAGTCCTCCTGAATAACAATTTTAACCGTTCTAAAGTGAATGTTACGGAGGCGTATTGCATTCACTTGAAGAAAAAAAATCTACTCTGTTTTTCTGAATTAATGAGTTAATTTTTCATGAGAAAAAAAGGTTGCTCTGTTTTTCTGAATTAACGAGTTAATTTTTCATGAGAATTTTTTTTGCTCTGTTTTTCTGAATTAATGAGTTAATTTTTCATGAGAAAAAAAGTTTTTGCTCTGTTTTTCTGAATTAATGAGTTAATTTTTCATGAGAATTTTTTTGCTCTGTTTTTCTGAATTAATGAGTTAATTTTTCGTGAGAAAAAAAGTTTTTGCTCTGTTTTTCTGAATTAACGAGTTAATTCATAAAAACAGAGCAAAAAAAAAATTCCATGAAAAATTAACTCATTAATTCAGAAAAACAGAGCAAAAAAAAAAAAAAAATCCATGAAAAATTAACTCATTAATTCAGAAAAACAGAGCAAATTTTTTTTTTCTCATGAAAAATTAATCATTAATTCAGAAAAACAGAGCAAAAACTTTTTTCCTCATGAAAAATTAACTCGTTAATTCAGAAAAACAGAGCAAAAAAAAATTTTCTCATGAAAAATTAACTCATTAATTCAGAAAAACAGAGCAATTTTTTTTCTCATGAAAAATTAACTCGTTAATTCAGAAAAACAGAGTAGATTTTTTTTTCTTCAAGTGAATGCAATACGCCTCCGTAGAATGTCAACCATCCCAAAATAAAAATGTTGTTTCTGTACTTTATCATCCATACCTGTTAGTTAACTAAAACAATTCAGATGACTAAAATATAATGGGTTTAGTTCAACTGTATGCATTAATTTAGAATTTCCAAACCTACATACTTCCAGAGAAAAAAAAAAATTAAGCATTTAATATGAATGATTTTAAAGTTTGAACATGCAATGCAGATACAGATTTAACTACTGTGACTTAAAAAATTCCTTAATTAGGTGTTCAAGCACGAAGTGCTAAATACCTATTGTATTTGCTAGAAAGAACAAAAAAATCCCCTAAAACGCATCGTGCAGCCCAAACCGTAAGGGCTGGAGCTGTGAAACTTTGTCAGATGGTAGGGCCTCGAATTGTGGAGAAGCTATCAGAGTATGACCCCGATTGGCCCATAGGTGGCGCTACAGCAACCAAAAGTACTAAATTGCTCATAACTCCTAGACCGTTTGACTTAGCTTCAATGTTTTTACACCACTGTAATTCCTGGCTCAAGACGGACGAGATGTATATCTCGGATTTCCATTTGGAGCAAAAATTTGTTATTTCGGTTTTTGTCCAAAACCCACTTTTGCGAACTTGTCCCTGGTTTTTGTAAATGGTGTTTTACATCTATTATGTCCGTGGATAAATGCATGTTAAATAAAATTGAATGCCTTTCGATGCTTTTGTACTTAAAGGCCTGAACTGCTTGAACACCGATAAATGCTGCTTGCAGCTTTAATTTAAATTTAAAATTATTATTTATCTTGCCTGAATGTTTGCGCTCATTTTTACAATGGGGAAATGCTGTTAAGAATTTACGCAACACGAAGCTGGATTTAAATTGTTCAATTAAATTGAAAAAAGTTGCACAAATAAATACAACAGAATAAAGATACAAATAAAGAGAAAAGTTTTTGAAGGTCTAACACTATATTCATAGACAGAAACTGAATAAAGTAATCAAATGGAAAATAACACTGGATATTATTTTAGCCCAGAGTAAATTAAATAGGCCTAGATAACTTTAATTCCTTAAACTTGTTTTGACAACAAAATTAAAGCGACACCAGGCAGGAATGCTGTTTTTGGCAAACAGCGACTCCTAGAGTAACCGTGGAGTACTTGTTTTTAACGTTACTGTCGTAAATACCACTCACGGAGAGCGTGACGTGTTACATAGTATACAATTGTAAGTTGTGTTTAATTTGCCGTTTAATGAGATCTAATATATGTTGTTAGTGGCGAGAATTTTCACGTGATTAAATACATATCCCCATGAACTATAATGGTCCAGAGGAAGAACATTTGACTTGTGTTTTTTTGTGCATTGGGTTTTGTGATTTCACCGTAATGAGTCTCTCAGTCCCCGCAACGGATTGAGCGTGCGTTCGTTTGAAGGCAGTGCGCGTCACAACAGACCACTGAATCCACTGAAATAGTGTTGGGCGATATGCTCCATTTTCATATCGTCCTATCGTCAGCCTGTGAGATCGGCGATACACGATATTATCGTGAGGGGGCGGGGCTAACTTATTTGATTATTAACTTGATTATTTAGCCTACTCATTAATTTGCTTGTTTTATTAGCCTACTTCGTTTATACGAGAATCTTTTTTCTATTTTGCTAGCAAAGGTGGAGTGTTTATTAATAGGATCAGGTTATTTCCTGGTATAGTGAAGTAAAAAAAAAGAGATCCTAATCCTTTTGTTTGTCAACGGGAAAATTTACGGACACATTAGCCTATTCTCATGCCGTTACATGCAGCATTTTGACTAGGGTCTATTTCTGCATGAGATGAAAACACGTTTTAATAATTTCTTGGGTCAGAAAAAGTCGGAGTTTGCGATATGTGCCCCCCTACCAGTGCGCTCTCTGCGCACTTCACATGCGCACGTCAGTAAGCACGAAGTACGCGGGTTAATGGGTTTTAAATGCCGATAGAAACAAGAGCAAGGGCCAAACGTCTAGCTGAGTCGATCGGTTTATACTTATACTTATGACTTGACTCTGATAAAGGAAACGTTTACATGACCACATGCATTGTCAAGTTTATTCAACATAATCAGGTTAAGAACGTCGTCGCATGTAAACGCGCTCTATCTCTGAAAGTGAAAGTAAAAACGGACTGCTTTCGGCATCTGCTTTAACGCCGCGTTCCCTCAGAGACGACGATGATAACGGTAACTATAATACTATTTTAGTGATATTATTATTAATACTATTTATTTAGTAATTGTATTGTTTTTAGTGTTAGTGTCATTAAACGTTTTGTTAATGTGTTACAGAAACAAATACTGACGAACAACGATGCCGTTTTCATCTTGGATCTGTAGGAAATTGAATTTTGCGTCTGTTAAAACGAGCACACTTGATAATTTGTGAATGGATCACCTTGCAATTAAATTTTGATGTGGAATGTTTTTTAGTCTGTTTTAAAAACATTCTCTTAGAGGAGTCCTCATTAGTGCGTGTGTTGTTGCAATTGTTATGAGGTGATGTCGTTGTAAATTTAGGCAAGGCAAATTAATTGTAGTTCCTAATATTCATTTAATAACAATACTAGCTTTATAATAATAATAATAGGCCTAATAATAATAATTTAATACATTATGGTAAAATGAGCCAATTATCGTATTGATATAGTCAAAGGCATCTGCCATCGGCGATATGTCAGACTATCGTCGATACACGATACTATCGTCTATCGGCACAACCCTACACTGAAACTGATCGCAGCGGCAACGAGCGCTTTGGTCAATTTGGTAATTGATTTCCAAAACAACACATTTCAGATTGCCTCTTACTAAACAAAAGAAATAAATGAATGCTCTACTAGAGTTACTTGGAGATGTTTTATTTGTTTGTAATGGTACATCCGTGCTGTGAGATGTTTCAATATCACACCCGCAAATTACGCCTATTAGTCTCGAGCCCTGCTATAGGGGTTCGGATAGATGAGGTGAGAGAAAAGGTCACAGAAGGATGTGGTGGTGTTTTCAGGTGGTGGTGCTGGAAAGCCCTTTGTGGATGGCCCTCTAATTCCTCTGACGCGTGGTGGGCGACAATGACTTGTCCGGTTTCGGGCAGCTGGCGAGAGAGTCCATTGCTCGATGGCACCACGGATTTCTCACAGCTACGAGGGCTCTTTGAGAGTATGTTGCTACTTCCTCCTGGGTTTTGAGCACCTATGTAACAAAGTTAGGGCTCAGGTAAGGAGGCAGGAACCACCAAATCATCAACGTAAATTTAATCCAAATATAAACTCAAATAACAAAACTAAAGTAAAGTGGCAGCCATTCACGGACAACTGCTGCTTAAACTAAAACAAAACAATATAAATAGTCAGGTCTGGTCCTCTCTCATCCTTCACTGTCACTCCTTTTATTCTGTGAGACTCATTAGCAAATCATGCCACTGGCCCTCGCTCTGTTCCTATGGCTTTCAGCCCCACCCTGCGTGCCACAGATATATTGTACATTAGCCGAAAAAGAGTGCGTAAAGAATGATACAAAACAACACGTTGTTTTAAGAACAGCAAACAAAACAGTATATTATTCTCCATAGTTTTTGTTTTGGTTCTGGTTCTTGTTCTCAACTTTGCATTCAATGGCGGATCTGCTACTTTTCTTACGTATCCTTTAAAGCGAATGTCCTGTTAATGGCATTATTTAGTGCTGCCTTCTGAACAAGTTGTCAAACTCGTTCATTCACACTCATCCGCAGTCGAGTATACTTTTAAAGCTGCGCAGAGACGACTGTGCACAAGATGGAGTGGAAAATGGGAAATGAAGAATACCAAAAAGAATGGTAGATTGTGTGTGATTTTACACTAAAATGCTATTAAATGTACAGTTTGCGAACACATTGACGACATTTGTGATTCATTGGTTCAACTTACATTATTTCAACATTGAAGGTCCGTAATGTGCCGGCTGGGATCATCTTACAGAATCTTACAATTTACAGTGAAAACTGGCATTTCCAGAATCTTCTGTGTGACACATTTTATGTTTTTTTTCAGCTGCAAACGGCATTTTTTAAGGCGTATGGTGAGCATCAAATGGCCAGCGATGTAAATGTGGCGGCGAATGGAGCCAAACGAGATGGCGCTGGTGACGGATAACAGACAAGCAAAGGAAAACCTGCTTCTTGTGCTTCGCTGGAAATAAAGAGGTAACAGAAAGAGATATCAGGAATCAGAGCGCAAGTTCAAGGACTTGCTTTCCCCACGTAAGCATTCTGCTGAAGCTCGAGCCCAGTGTCTCCTCGCAGCGCATTGATCCGCAGGCCTTTGTAATGGACTCAAATAACAACTCTATTACAGCACACGAGCCGATTGCTGTGTGTGGCTACAAAATTAGAGGCAAAGGAGCCAGCTTGTCAATATTCATTCTGCAGGAGAGATTACTTGTTATAAGAGAACAAAGGTGTTCCCTGGACAACTGAAGTCCTCGCCTGGTACAGTTCAAGCCAGGTATCGATTCGTTTTCTATATCGAGTCAGAGCCTCAGAAACAGGCAAACACGACGCAACTGTCCAGGCTATGGTTTTAGCACGAGACACACTTTGTCCACTCGCCACCGTTCGGCAACATACGGCAAATTAAATCAATGCGCTCCTGCGAGCAGATGGGTGTTTTAACAGTCAGTTAGCCTTTAGATAATTGAGGCGTCGACTCTGGAATCATAAAACGGATGACTTGTTTATACATTTTGCCGAAGTAGATCACTGAGGTTAAATAAATGAAATCCCATTTGTCAGCCGGTAATAAATGGCAGCGGTTCCCCCTCCCCGCAAACAGCGATGTTTGGCCTAATAAATACGGAGGGGCCAATGGAGGCGCTCCTCTATTGATAGGGTAACAGCTTAATGAAACGCTCACTCCCTGCGCTTGTTTTCCCCTCTCCTCCTGCACCCGGTGATAAGTAGCAAAGCAACCAAGCCTGTAATTACAATCTTACAGAGAACCCGACCAATCTGTATATAAATCTCACCATCCAATTACAAGATGTAATAATTTTGCAGTCAAGCTGGTAATGAGGTCTAATACTCATGCATGTGATAATCCCCCCTGGATGCTGACTCTATCAGATGTTAGCTTTGTAATTATACTGGCAGAAAATCATTATTTCATGTTCAGCAGAAAAATGAGGTTGGTGGTGAAGTTAATTTTCTCCATGCTCCGTGAAGCATAGACAAAATTTTAATGATTTAATCATTATCCACGATGCTGTCTGCAATTGACCCGTGTTACTTGTGTGTGGCTACATTTGCGCAGTTAAGAGTCCCTGATACATAGCGAGACCTGCCAGGTAGCCTGTCGCGCCTGTTTTGTGTAATTGTGCCACAATAAAACTATTACGCTAATGGAAAGGAAATCTATATTGTAAAAGCGGCCATCTCATTTAACAGCCACGTGGGGCATTAATCAAAATTTTAATGTGCAGCATTATCGCAAACGTTCGGCTGGATTGTTGAGCTGTTTTTTTTTTTTTTTTTTTTTTCTCTCTCTGATTGTTGACCTAAATGAGGCGGGGAAAAGGTCACTCGTGTTGGGAATGTTGAACAGATTTAAAGTCCAGTGCAAACATGGGAAGTGTTTGACTGAAGCTCTTTTAATCTCACAAAACGGTTTACATTGAAACAAATGTGTAAATTTAAATGGGTAATGCTTCCTTTTACAGTCCAGTTACCCATGTAAATACTATGCACTTATTTTAGTAACTACAATTACTGGGTAATAACCCTAAACCTACCCCTGTTCCATGTACTTACCTTAGCGTACTTTCTAGGTAAGTACACTGTAAAATGAAGCATTACCATTAAATGCATGGTGACACTGTATAAGTATACAGCACTTACAAATCATTAATAGACTATTAGGATATTTATATTGTAGTTTCTACTTGGTTAATATATTATTAAGCTATACAAATACTGAGTTCTTCATTCATTGTCAATGTAATTAACACAATTCTTTTTTAATTACCTCATAGTTAAGGATTTGTAAATTGGTTATTCAGAGTCAATATTATCACTTAACAAAAATGGAAATTGGAAAAAAATGTCATTAAGTGCTTTAAACCAACCTTTATTAGACATTATTTGCATTCATATTCAGTGTTTAAATAGATTAAGCAGACTCTCTCACACACAGACAATCTTTGTGGGGAATCTCCATAGATGTAATGGTTTTTTTTACTGTAAACTGTGTATTCTATCCCCTTACACTAACCCGACCCCCTAAACCTACCCATCACAGAAAACTTTTTGCATTTTTACATTTTCTCAGGTTTTACCATCCTTTTGGGGACATTTGGTCTGCATTTTGATTTTTATATATCTAAAACCTTAGGTAAAAGTTATATTGCGCTACAAACATTGGCATTAGCACTATTGTTATCGTCAGGTGAAGTGAAAGCTGCATTCTGCAGGTGATGTTATCTGTGCTCAGCTGGTCTGGGGTCAGTCCATGTGGAGCGTGAGATAGGCCTGTTAATGCAGGTGATTGATGGAGGCTGACCTGAGAGAGCAGGACACTGGGGATTAAGGACATGACTTGCGTCTTTCCTAAAATGTTAACTAATCCATAGTCGAGAGAAGGCGCAGGCCGTGGATGTTTAATGAATGAGTGAACGATCAAGGTGTTGCACAGGGCCGCCCTAATAAATTGAGTCTTTGGTATTTACACAATGCAAGATTCGGAAAGATTTCAAATGTATTGATGGGTGGCATCTGTCTAGACTTGGGTCACTCCTTCAATGCAAGTTTGTGGGCTTTTTTTTTTATTATCCAGCATTAAAGTCTAGCAACCCCTCCTCAACAAGGTACAAACATATGTCTTTTATTGTATTCATCGATCCTGTTTTAATCATAATAAGCAATTTAGAGAATGCCTTATTTCGCATTGTTGCTTTCTATTTAAGTCTTCCATTCAGTCTGTACAAGCTTAAATCACAACACCGATATGATCCCGATATGAGATGCACTGATACATGATTCTATCTGCCATCACATATTACATAATTGATCTTGAATACCTTGAAGTGTATTATTTCCCAGCATCTCATAATGTGATAATGTAAGATCCGGTGTTGCATTATATTTGTAATCAGTTCCATCTGAGCTCAGGCAGAAAATCCACGTTCGGGATCAGACCGTGCGTACAAAAGGCCTGTTTTAAATTCCTGAAAGTGTCAGTGGATGGCGAGCAGGGATGAGAGGCTGTTACTTTTGCTTTTTCCCATTAACTGTTATTTAAATGTTGTCAGTCAAACTGCCGCCTGCATCTGGCATCCATGCCATGTGAAATTTATTTATTGAGAGTTTTGGTCACACATGGAAAGTTAAGCAGATGGTGTGCACACACACTCACACACACGGGATGTGACAGGAGGATATCCACCCCTCCCCGTCCCATTTTATGAATAATCTTTATGCCTGTCTGTTTCTGGACACGAATGGCGTTGTTTTGCCATTTTAAACCGATCTAATCAGTAGGGTGTTAAACAAGAGGGGATCTTTTATGCATTGGGTGTTAGGACAAGCAAATCACTGCTGTAGATCACCAGAATAAACAACTCGAGCTGATTCAATTACAATGGCCAGGCTGCCTTTATCTGCCTGTGACATCATTTCAATCAAAATGTAAAATAATCCAATGCAGTAGATGCAATAGCTGAGATAGGCTAGATCGGATACAGACTGCTGCTTTTAGTCATTTAATAAAAAATAAATAAAAAAACGTGAAGGAAAAAAAATAAATAAATAAATGCGATACATTCTTCCCTCTGACAGCTGTGCGGAAGTTGCCCGAGCCAAACTCTATTACGGCGCATAATTGTATTCAAAAACGAGCGGCGCCGTGAGATTGTCTATTACTTTTCTTTTTTTTTATGAGTCAGAGTTGTTACTGAAGACACAGCCTAGCGATTGTTTCCTCATTTAATTAACAAACGCATATGATTTATCCCTTCGCTTTTGAGGTAGCGACAGCCATTACCCGCCGGTTCACATTTGCCAAAGGATTGAAATTTCTCCAAAGGCTGTAATAATCACAGGTTGCTGTAAACGTTCTAAATTATGGATCCTATTGAAATAGGATCCAGGCCGCTGCCCTTTTAGCCTGTTTAATTAACAAAGCAAAATCCACTTTAACAGAGAACGGGAATATCCCCGGCTGAGAGGAGAGGGAGGTTTCCTTCACAGTAATACCGCAGGAAATTGAATGTATGGGAATGTACGACAATGTTAATAATTTGATGTGGCCTATCTACAACGGCGTAATCTAATAGAAAGCAATTAATTTAGGACACAGGCTGCTGCACTTTTTAGTCGTTTAATTAAAGCGGGTTTCGTATGGATGAAATTATAAAGGCTTACACCCTTTGTCACCCTTGAGACGCAGGTTTGGGCGGGTGCCGTGTAATGTATGTTTGCGGCAAGGGTTGTAAACCTCTGTGTTCGCTCCCCTCCCTCACTCTCCTTCTCTGCGGCCCGACGCTGAAGCTTGGTGCGTGACGTATTAAAGGATATGTTGCATTACAACTATCGAGGACCGTAATGAAATCCAGCGGAAACTTATTCTGTGTTTAGAGTACTGACACCCAGCCCAGTCTGAAGAGCCTCTTCTCTCTCAAACCCAGACAGATTATAAACTGAGAGGATTCTGAGTCTCAATTCCCTGTTGGAAATAATAGTTGTGCATATAGTGTTGGAAAACCTAAGCCAAATGACAGTCCTTTTGGTAATTGTTTTATTTTTCCCCGTTTATCAAAAAATGGTGCTTCAAAAATGTACAGTGTATACACACTATCGTTCAAAAGTTAAGGTTCGGCAAGATTTTTTTTTTTCTCACCAAGGCTGTATCAAAAATACAGTAATAATAGTAATATTCTGAAATATTGTTACATTTTTAATAACAGCTTTCTACTTGAACATTCCTGTGATGCAGAGCTGAATTATTAGCATAATTACTCCAGTCTCTTCAGTGTCACATGATCATTCACAAATCATTCTGATATGCAGCTCAAGAAACATTTCTTATTGTCATTTCTTATTTCTTATCTTACATTTTTGTGAAAATGGAACCCCCCCCAAGGTTTATTTGATGAACAAAGTTCAAAAGAATAGCATTTATTTAAAAAAAAAAAATATATATATATATATATATATATACACGTGTGTGTGTGTGTGTGTGTGTTATAACATTTATAAATATATTTACTGTCTCTTTGGATTTTCAATCTGCACTCCGGGGTTTTTCCTCTTTTGCCATCTCTGTTCGAAATATACAATTGCAATCACTGCAGAATTATAAACTTTACGTGAGTTGTACTTTAACACCCTGACCCTCGACATGGCACAGCGCGAATGAACAAAGTTTGAGGAGAGCGTGACGTTGTCAGTCACTGCGCCGGTGTGGATATAGCATTCAGAATCACAGATTATTCTTTTTGGAAGTTAGCCAGGCAAGCCAGACCTACATCAAGATGTTAAGTCCAGGAACTCACAATTGGCATACCTAAATCCGAGGGGCGGGATAAAAGGTTGTCATTGTCTTTCAATATCCCTCTGCACGCCATAGGACAGCGCTAACCAACCAGAGCAACGAATGGTTGTGGCTGAGTTAGTTCCATGCGTTTTCCCACCAGTGGAGCTATTGATATATTAAACTTTTGCCGTATCCGGTCGTCAAAACTCCGAACACATCTTCCTTTTTTAAGAATGACTTAAGTCACATTCTCTTAACTCCAAGTCATCCAGAGTCGCGGCCAAAGGCAAATCGAAAGACTGCTGTTCGCCAGCAGCATCTTGTTTATTTTCAAGTAGCAGGGAAATCACCTATGGAAAATCACAGCGCAGAAACGTCACAACTCTGCAGTCATTGTGTTAAGCCCGCCCACCAACTCTATACATGATGTGATTGGCCTGACCAGAGTTTGGTTTTTCCACTTAGAAAGCCAACGGAGAGTTGCTGGACCACACTGGCTGCAAAATAATTTTTGCTGCCTCTAGGGTGCGTCTAGATTTCTAGGCTATTTGTAAGTATGAACAACATGAATAAGAATCGGAAAATGTGATTAGTAAGAAACATCCACTTTTGTTCTGGTTCCATTGCAGTAAATTGCGCTATTAAAACGATTAAATCTAACAATCTCTTTAGTTATCATATCACGCAAAACCGTGCAATTATACTTTGTTCTCAAATTGTTAATGTTAACAACTTCAGGATTGCGTGACTACATGTAATGTCCTTCCGATATGTATCATTGTTTTCACTTGGGCTGGTTGCAGTCTTTTTTTTCTGTAACCACTCCGAAGTCCGAACGAAGTTACTGACAGTACTCATTAATGACAGTAACCCAGATTACAATAAATATAAGATGCTGACAATTAACTTTTTCTTTTTAAAAATATATAAAGTTTTAATGATCCAATTAAGTTTGATATGAGACTTTAGTCCAATTGGTGTGAAAGCGGTTTTCACCTGGGTGAGTACAAAATAAAACATGTTTGTACACATTAAGTGCATTGTATCAAATGTTAATTTCAATGCTATTACATAGTAGTTAAACACTTAATATAAAGAGGAACCAAATTTTGTACTTCTAACACATTTGATGATGCTCGTTGTATCTGTGTGTAGATGTTTTCTGTGTAGATGTCATGACGTTTATTGGATTTCTTGATTAGCTTGATGATGAGCATAAGAATTTGATATATCCGAAGCCTTAGAGTTCAGCGATAATAGTGCCAACGTGTCCACCTCGTGACCGATATATGTATTATTAATATCAATATAGCCATGTTAGCACTGGTAAATCCTGTAGCCATCAACTTTTTGTCATGTTTTTTTTTTATTATTTCATTAAATGCATCAGTGACCACTTCAAGTAGCATTATGAGATAATAACATGCATAACTCTTTTGCATTAATATGACAGAAAGTAGTTTTACCTTCCTCCAGAACAGTAAAGGTTACTCTTGTAAGGTGAGCAGAGGAGGGAGTGACTTTTCTCCTTCTAAA
Organism: Pimephales promelas; assembly: GCF_016745375.1. Next base: position 1,054,820 of record NW_024121108.1, on the reverse strand, counting down.
CAAGCCTTTTATAATTCATCAGAAGCGTTGACAGATGAGTTCTGCTGGAGAATATTAGAAAATGTCTCAAATCTCATATATATGCTAATAGTATGCTGAGACCGGTTGGAAGTGAGGTGGACTTTTTAATCTGCCCTGACCAGTGAGGAAAGTGGAGGAGACAAGTCATTGCACTCAACAATTTATGATCAAACAAGCGGACTGTATAAAAATCTGCACAGGATGCAGAATGGGGGGGGGGGGAAGACATTTTCTCATTTAGCTCTTGTGTAATAACAAATAACAACAGTTCCTGCTTCGCTCGTCGGCGGAGGCGTTGAATTAGTTTTCCCCTGTCTTTTATTTATTCTCGCATATATGTATTATTCTTTACATGTATTGCGTTTTGTGTTCAACATAACTGCTCAGTCAGTTTAAAACGCTGTTCTGTGCTAATGATTTTTTTTTTCGTCTCACTTAAATGTACGGATCTTTACATCGAATGTCTCCATAACACTTAATGCATTATCAAGAGCTATGGAAACACTTGTAGGTTTGAGTCTTTATGAGTTTGTGCGAGGTCTATTGTAGATTGTGATTCTTTAAGATCTCAGTTGTCTGTTCTAGACAGTATGGGATTAAATTGAGACTTTTGCTTAATTATCCTGCTTCTCAGATCTTTCTCCTGAAAAAAGGCCCTGTTTACACCTGGTATTATGATGGGTTTAGGTCGATTGGATCACATGAGGACGAGGGAGACCCATTTTCATTTACACCTGGTATTTTAATTCTTCTTTTTTGTCCACTTTTAAACATTTTCTTCAAGGGGAGGGGCCTATGGAGGGTACTTTTTTTATTTTCAGATCTTTAGATGTTATGGACAAAATGAGCTCACACCATTTACATATGAATCCACCTGGAGATGACGGATAAAACATACAGAGATCATAAGTTATTGTTTCTTCTGTAATAGCTGCAAGACCATACCGAATGGTGAGAGAACATTGTGTGTGAGTGTAGATGGTCTTTTGTTGCTGTTTGAACACATTCTAACAAATTAACATTTACACTACGAAAGCAATCCGGACCTCTGGATAGGGCTGCACGATTAATTGAATTTTAATCACGATTCACTTTTCTGGCTTCCCACGATCAAATTCGCGTGATCGAAAATGCGTCGTTCCGTTCACAGAACGCTCCTTTTCAAAGTTTTTTTTTTTTTGCAAAGCCAATCTAGCGCTCCATAAACCACTGTCTGATCACGTGCCTCCATGAGCCCCAGTGCGCAAGAGAGACTGAGTGTGTCTGCGTGCAAGCGACAGTGCAGCAAAGAGATGAAGAGCGCGCTCGAAAGTGCGCGAGAGATACCGACTGTGTCTGTGCGTGAGAGAGAACGAGTGACAATGCGCGTGAGAGACCGAGTGTGAGCTTTAATAAATTGCATTAATGAATTGGTACATACTACATAGTAATATATGAAGAGTTCAGATGCAAAATCCTCTAAGTGCCATTTGAAATTTTCTTCTAGAATGATCATTTTTATCAAGCTCGTATATTTAAGTTCAGTGATTTCACTTAAATGGCAATGATAATTACCTATTAATTATTGAAGTGAAATTACTGAACTTAAATATACAAGTTTGATAAAAATCATCATTAAAGAAGAAAATTTCAAATGGCATTTAGAGGCTTTTGCATCTGAACTCTTCATATAATTACTATATAAGAGGCATGAAAGTTCGATTAATGGACTCCAATAATCAGTAGGCCTAGGCCTACTACAAACGTCTCGTTTTGAACTATTGTTTATAGAAATAATTCAATCACATAAACTTTCATATAGAGGATTAAATAGATTCAATTTATGTAGTAAGATTTCACAACAAATCACTGCCACTGTACCACAACATTTTACATTTCTTTAGCGTCAAATAACAATGACTCTGAATTTCATCTATTAGTCTAATCAAACTTCCATGCATAGTTCTTCCTTGACATGTTCTCATTTGGTTACATTCTGTTATGGAATATTTTTATTTATTTATTTATTTATTTATTTTTATATATTGTATATTTTGCACGTTTTATTCACATTATGCAGGTACATTGCAAGTTTATATTTTGCTTCCTAAAATATATTTACACAATGTAAATGTAAAATCTTGCCCTGTTGAAGTTGTGCTACATTTTATTTATTGTTTTCTTTATTTTTATTTATTCTTTAAAGGGGTCATGAACTGGCTTTTTAAATTTTATTATATTGTTGTCTGAGGTGAAATTATGATGTTCGCTTGGTTTTTCGCATTCAAAAACATTGAAATGTTTTTACCCTAACCTTTAAACATTTTACCCTAGTTTTCACCCCAGCTCAGAAACGCTGGATTTTTATGGGCGTGTCGCACTGAAGACTTAGAAGTAAACGCCCACTGCTGTGAGTGGATAACAGTTTTGCATATTATAATGAGTTTGAACTCGCCTCGTCAGTGTACGTGGGGAAGATTGTTTTTGAAAACGTCCAATGTTGTAAAATGGCAACCGGAATAATTCGCCCATACATGTTCGACCCAGAGTGTTGCACCATTACTGTCAGATCCAATATAGACGGCACAGCACCGTTCTTTAATCATAATCGGTCTGCAAATCCAGTCTTGTTTACAAAACAATCCTTAGTGAAATGAAGCGAACAGATTATTTAGCTATGCGTGTAATGCGCAAATCGGTGGGCGGGGCTAAACCGGCAGTGTTGAAGTAGGAGTTGATCTTCTTCTGCGGGGGTGGTGTTTTAACCCCTTAGTTCCCCACTTTTAAAAACGTATCGTTTGCTGAGGCTGGTGTCAATAAAAGCTTTTATTGGACTAACAAGGATGTTTTCAGTTCTGAAACTTACAGGATATTCTTATAATATGATGACCTCTTAGATGTCAAAAGCTAAAGGAAAATTTGATTTCTCAGTTCATCACCCCTTTAAGGAGATGCACTGAATTTTGGTGAATAAGAGGACCCGTTTTATTTTTATGCACATAGTTGTACATTAGCAGAAATGTAGGACAATATGGATGTGAAAGCAGTTATAATAAGCCTATGTGACAATAAAATTAGTTTTGGTTAAAATCAACTAATAATTGTGATAATTAATCATGATCTCAATTTTGATCAAAATAATCATGATTATCATTTTGGCCCAAATCGTGCAGCCCTACCTCTGGAAGTGGTCGAAAGTGGAAAGGCGATGGGGTGGTGATGGCGCAGTGGATAAGACACATGCCTTTGGTGTGTGAGAGACCCGGGTTCGAATCCACTGTGAGACACCAATGTGTCCCTGAGCAAGAGACTTAACCCTTAGTGTCTCCAGAGGCGCGCGACCTCTGACATATATAGCAACTTGTAAGTCGCTTTGGATAAAAGCGTCTGCAAAATGAATATATATTAAATGTAAAGGCTCAAAATGTTTTAGACCGCATGTATTTAGCACATCTACTTGTGAACCGATTGACCAAAAATAATCTTAAAGGAATAGTTCACCCAAAAATGAAAATTAGCCCATGATTTACTCACCCTGAAGCCATCCTAGGTGTACATGACATTCTTTTTTCAGATGAATACAATCGGGAGTTATATTAAAAAATGTCCTGGCTTTTCCAAACATTATATTGGGAGTCAATGGTTATATTTTTTTGGAAGTCCATCGAAGCGAATCCATACGTGATAAATGTGCTCGAAACTCCTCTGGAAGGTTAATAAAGACTAAAGTAATTAGCTTCCGGCAGACGGCCGAACGCAAGTCAGCTTCATTGTCAAGTGTTGTCTTTTGGCGCAAGTTGACTTCCGGAAGCTATTTATTTTAGTCGATAAAGTTTTAAATATGGATATTTTTCTTACATGAACACGCACTTTTATCATGTATGGATGCACTTTGATGGACTTCCAAAAATATATATCCATCGACTCCTATTATAACGCTTGGAAGAGCCAGGACAATTTTTATTTATTTTTTTATATATAGAACTCCGATTATATTCATCTGAAAGAAGAATGTCATATGCACCTGGGATGGCTTTAGGGTGAGTAAATCATGGGCTGATTTTCATTTTTGGGGTGAACTAACCCTTTAACACCCTTTAACACTGTCTCAACTTGTGCTTAAGCCTATATTTGAGCAATACAATGTTTACCCTTAGGACTGGCATGTCATGTCACAGATTTATGGTGAGACTCTTTTGACTACACATACATTTCAAAGAAACAATAAACAAGGCTCTCTAAGTGAATGAGCCTGAAATCTTTTGAGCAAGAGATTCGCCCCTCACTCCAGTCTAGAAAACCTGTGCATATTTATGCAAAACAGTACACTAAAAATGATACCATAATCAGTCAGAGGAGCCGATTCCCTGCTCTATTGGAGCTTGTGATGAAGTATTAATGGTTGGTAGCTGGTGCTTTATTTCTCGTAAATTACATGTGTCAAAGATAAAGGCTTTGTTTAGACTGTTGGGTCGCTCTGGGAAAATAAGGGCAGTAATGGAGGGCTCAGTTCAGTGCATGAGAAGAAAAGTTTGAAGAAGAAGAAAGTGTTGTCTTTTTTCCTGACAGTCTGCCTATAACAGGCCAAATGCTGCCAGGAGTTTTTTGAACGCTTATGCTGATCATAAACATCTGGCTTGAGCTTCATTTGAACTTTTCAAAACCTGTTAGGGCATAGCCAACTATTTGATAAACACCTTCTTATGGCCTTTATTCCATGTGGAGGATCGCATTTAGTGCAGTTTCTTTTTCCTAAGGTTTTAGTTTTTTGGGAGGGACTGAGATGGAGGAGGCATTTTGTGTCACGATATGAAATCTGGTGAGCTTTGTGTCGACGAAGTGAGGTTTATTTTTGTATAAACCCCTGACTGCTTACTAGAGCTGGAGCGATCTCATGACCTGGTATTTCTGTGGGGATTAATAGAGTAGCAATAAAATTAGTGTGGACATTTCAAGCTTTTCCCAATTCTATCAAATTCCTACACCTGTTCCCTTTCAGGACAGCATTAGCGTCTTATCCTTTTGTTCGATGAAAAAGCAGACTTGTGCACAGTTTTGGTGATTTAGCAGTGTGTTATTTGATTACTGCACACTTCCCGCTGAGGCAACACTTCACCATCTCTCGGCAACTCCGTCTGTTAACGGATCCACTGATGGACAATTATTACACATCATTACGTTTTTTTAGAACCACAATTTAACTGGCCTCCAGAAATGATACTCTAGTGAAAGGCGCAAGTAATGGAAAGTGTCTCCTCTGCTGAAGTTGAGCAGCCGTCTCCTGTGTCACACCGGTCAATTAGCTGTCTTCAGTAGAAAGCTGATGGCTACTTCCATATTAAAGATTTTTAAGTGTATCATGGCGTCACAGACTTTATCAGTTGGTTGGAAATTAAAAAGAGAGCTTAACACATGTTAAATTTAGTGTTCATTTATTTAAAATTTCATTGAACACGTGCTACATCAGGATTCCACGGAGCCCCTAAAGGGACACAATGGGAGGAAAAATTATTTGCCGATGCTTTTGCATTCTTTCAAATGTTGTGCAATTCCCTGAGAAACTTTGCGTTCATCTGCAAAGAACACACAAGTTTTGCAAGCGAGGCAGGGTTCCAGACTGCAACCAAATTGGTCGCATATGCAACAATTTTTTGAGAATGTGAGTTAAAATTTTATGTTGTCGCATATGTGAGAGTGGACGCTCGTGCAACAGAACACCGTTGTATCAGCTGCTGCAGTCCGTGACTTATGTTCAAAAGTAGTGCAAAGTTCAAAGTAGGCTACATCATGAATCCATTTTCCAAACCGCGTTTTTGACTTATCCTGAATCACTACGGTATGTCTATAATAAGTGTTTATATTTGGACTATTTTATTCCGGGGGTAGAATCGGATGCGGAGTTGCCGAGTGCCTGCGTGACTCGCCATAGACATTAATGGAGAGAAGTAGCTCCGGCTACAGTGTTCTTCCACAAGACACGTGCAGTTTATTTATTGATGAACGTAGACGTCACGCGCATTGCACACTGATGGTGCATTCACACCGGATGCGAATAGCGCATCAGGTGCGAATGATTTCAATGTTAAGTCAATGCAAAGACGCGTTACGTGCGTAAAAAATTCCTGCAGCGCGGAATATGTGAATACGCCTCATTCGCGTGTCAAGTTCGCGCGAATGGTGCGAATTGAGCGCCTGGCGCTTTAATCGCGAATTATTTAATTAGTGCTATTTGTGCATTCACACGTTTGCCGCAAATTCGCGACTGCCGCCCGAGTTGAAAAATCTGAACTTTTGCGTCAATTCGCGCCGCGTTAACCAATCAGGAGCCTAGCTGCTTCCTCACATTGTGAAGTATCTGGATGCTTCAATAAATTATTTTGTAATATGACTAAATGCATGGTGGGATTATGCACAACAAAGCAAATCTTTTATCACTTAAAGGGTTAGTTCACCCAAAAATGAAAATTAAGTCATTAATTACTCACCCCCATGCTGTACCAACCCCGTAAGACTTTTGTTCATCTTCGGAACACAAATAAAGATATTTTTGATTGAATCTGAGAGCTAGATCAGTCCTACATAGACTGCCTAAGGGACTGGCTCATGACGGCCCATAAAGTCATTAAAGAAAAGGTTTAAATATTCCATGTGCCTACAGCGGCTCAATTATAAGTTTATCAAGCGACGAGAAAAAGTGAAAAGTGAAAAAGTGAAAAAGTGCGAAAAAAAACATAAATAACGACTTTATTCCACTATTCCATTACTTCCTTATGGGCGCATGCGCGAGAACTGAGACGAGGACGTTCTTATTCGTCTACTTCTTGTTACCGGCTGCTCCGCTTAGGAGTTTTACCGCCACCTACCGTATAAAATGATGATCCATATATAAGGCGCTCCGGATTATAAGGAACACTGTCGTTTTTTGATAAGATTAAAAAGTGCACCTTATAGTGCGGGAAATATGCAAATTGAAAAGCGTATGTACAGCGCGCATCTTCCTCTGCTTGTAAACAGAAAGTTTTGCGCTTCCAGCTATATCAGCACATCATCTTATACGGTAGGTGGCGGTAAAACTCCTAAGCGGTGAGCAGCCGGTAACAAGAAGTGGTCGAATGAGAACGTCCTCGTCTCAGTTCTCGCGCATGCGCCCATAAGGAAGTAATGGAATAGTGGAATAAAGTCGTTATTTATGTTTTTTTCCGCACAAAAAGTAGTCTCGTCGCTTGATAAACTTATAATTGAGCCGCTGTAGGCACATGGAATATTTAAACCTTTTCTTTTAATGACTTTCTGGGCCGTCAAGAGCCAGTCCCTCAGGCTGTCTATGGAAGAGTGATCCAGCACTCAGATTCAATCAAAAATATCTTTATTTGTGTTCCAAAGATGAACGAAGATCTTACGGGGTTGGTACAGCATGGGGGTGAGTAATTAATGACTTAATTTTCATTTTTGGGTGAACTAACCCTTTAACTGTATTTCTATATACGAGACATGTTCATTTTGTATTGAATGTTATTCATTCCATATCAAGATGATATGAAATATTATTATGATGTAAAGACAACCAACATACATGTGCATAAGTTCATGTCTGGACGTGAGAGAGAAAATAATCACAGGACAGGTTAATAAATTTTGAAGGCTGGCTCTATTTATCATCAAAACAAAAATAAATGACAGCTAGATTAGATGGATGAGGGCGAGGGTGATCCTTGTTCCGATGCGGGACAACAGGTCATCAAACTGGAAGCGTGACAGGCGGAAGTACCGCTGACAGCGGCCGTCATCCAGCGCAGCTCCTGGAGCGAGCAAATGGTCAAACTCACCAAACGGTTCACCTCAGAAGGGTCCGTTGGACACAAATATACGGCGACGATTATCTCCACGCCGCTGTTCTGCTCTCCAGAGTAAATAAAGAGCGGTAACTCTGGTAAAAAAAATGGCCGCCAACGGATTTCGATTCTGACGCGCGTCACGCGTGTGCATTTCGCTTCAAACTTTTGTTTTTACACGCGCCAATTTCACTCTTGACACGCAAATTAACACAAAGTGGTCAAGCGTCAAACTAGATGCGTCAGGCGCAAATTTGACGCGCTATTCGCGTTCGGTGTGAACACAGCATGATGGTGAAACGCGGCAATTAAGAATTCACGAATTAAGGCATATACAAATAATAAATGTCTCACGAAACAGCGTGCCCCTTCCTACGTCATTAGATGAGAGTAATCGCTCGACTGAGGAAAAGAAAATTATTATAAAATGCGTAAGGTAATGAGTGTGAGATTTCTGATTTTTGTTACAAATAAACTTTGATAATGAAAAATCTGTAATAGCTTATTATAATACTAATCTTTTAAAATATAATGCATGCATTTGAATGTTTAATGATTTTTAAAAGATAGAAAGATGATGATGGATGGATGGATGGATAGATATGATACAGTATATTATGATTCAAATGTAAATAGATAGATTGTATATAATTCAAATGTAAAATGCTTAAAATTACAGATTAAAATTACAGTCCAAAATCCATGAAAATCCTGAAATTTGGCAATGATAATTAATATATTACAGGTATTGGTCCATTAAAACCACTATTCATCAGCATGCATTGATTAATCCCATGGCATGTAGCAAAAAAAAAAAAAAAAAAGGTGCGACCAAATCAAATGCTAGTGCGACCAACTGAGAAAGTTAGTAGCACCAGTTCAACTAGTGGAAAAGTTAGTCTGGAGACCTGCGAAGGCAAAGTTTCTCAGGAGAACGCCAACATTTTGAATAGTTTTCCATCACCACGTTCCCCCTATAGACGCCCCGTAGGATTCTCCCTGAGAAGGTATGGTTTTGACATGTTTTTTTTTTACAATATTTACTGACCCCAAAGATTTTGACTGTGTGTGTTTTACAAAAAAAAAAAAAAAAAACATAAAAAAAAATTTTTCTATTTTAGATTTGTTGGTAATCAAACCGTTTTGGTTACCATTGACTTTCATTTTATGGTAGTAACCACAAACTGTAGTTCTACTGAACATCCGCAAACAGATGCATTTAGATCATGCTATTGGGCACAATATCCAAGCTAACATTCAGTACATTGTATCAATTATTCTTTTTAAATATACACACTTTTTAATCTATATATTTTAGCATGTCAACAATCAGCACCATTTATGAAGAGTGTGCATGTGTTTAAAAAGCACAAGGGGGATCCCTGAAGTATGACATAAGAGGCAACTATTATTAATCAAACATAAAAAAAAAAAAAAAACAAGTAGTCACAACTGCATCTCGGAGATTAACGAAAGAGGTCCAGCCATGCCAGCTATGGTTTTGGGAATCAGTCATGACTACTTAGTTAATTTCTCCAACAATGCATTAGAGTATGCTAGTGAATCAGCGAGTTACATTGTTGTATAGGAAAAACTTTGGACATGAGGGTGAGTAAAGTTTCCTTTTTGGGCGAACCATCAATTTAAGATGGTTCCCTGCCTTGATTACATTAGCCGAAAAATCCGAAAGACTATATGTGCTGCAAGATCAAGGACTTATATTTAGAAGCTTTATAGGGTAACTTTTCATTTTATGTCGTCCTCTAAAACCCCATGAAATCACAATTCTATCATTTGGACCAAAAAATAATGATTAATCTCATTCCACATTTCTGTCCAAATAGTTGCTCTTTAGCATGAGTATCTCCCTTCTTTTAAAGCAATTGGAAATCATGTTGATAGCTGAGATGTAAACTTAAAGCTAATGGCAATTTCATATGATTTACATCAATGCATTCTCAGTGTCTTCTCAAGGGGACTTTAATGTCTCTTTCTCTCCCGACATACAGCGAAGCTCTGCCTCACACGCACCGCCCCATCTTTAAGACATTTGTCTAGGTTTTGTCACGAATCATTTGTGCCGTGTCCCTCGGTGGCTCTGAAGGAGCGTTGCGAGGTTAAGGGACCAAAGTGGATGCGGTCAGGGTATTAGACAGGGCCTCTCTCAATCTTCTGTCCTCCTTTGACCATCTCTATCTCTCTCCATCTCTTTCTCCATACCTTGTTCAGCGTTCAGTCATTGCCGCTGTCTGCTCCATTATGCGGGAGAGTGAGAATGATGATGAATGGGCCGGCCGGAGGAGGGAGGACAGATCGGCTCTGAGGGTTGGGAATTGGTTAAGTACTTCTGCGGTGCTGTGACCTCATAATCGCTTGTAGCCTCTTGGCCAGCTTGATTTATAAACTGGGTGGTGATTAATGCTTTTATAAGTGGTTGAGGCATGGCTGGGATGCCTGGACCGAGTCGACACGCCACCATGCTGCGAACAATAGCGTCCGGCCTTTAGGTAGTTGTGGCTGTGTTTCTTTGCGTCAGCCAATCGCATTCACCCAGGCTATAAATCAGGCGGGCTGCTCATCTCTGACATCTGCCCTGCCAGTACGCAAGCGTTTTTTTTTTTTTTTTTTTTTTGAGATGTCTTGTCAGGGTGCTTGTTGAGGGGCGGGCACTCCAGGTTTAGTCATGTGATGGAGGGATAGGTGCGTGACCCAGAATGATTCCGACGTCAGCGCTGCCTCGCTCTCATTACACCTCATAATCAAACACATATTCTGTCTGCTCTAATTCAAATGCACGTCACACTCATTTATGCCGGGATTAAATCATAACAACAATTTAAAAAAGGATATAATAATAATACTATTGCTAATTATATTAATGATTGCAGTTTGCATAGCCTATCTAAAGAAATATTGTACATTTTATGTATTAAATCGATTAAATATTAAGTAATTATTTAAAATAATGTTTTTGTTGTTCTTATTATTATATGACACATATTTATTAATTTTATTTTTCTGAACACACTGCGGATATGACTTTAATTCTACTTCTGATGTTACCAAGTAGTTAATTTATGTAATTTAATTACGTTTACCTTGAAGAAGTTAGGGAATTTCTATTTTTCTGTAATTATAGTTACTTTTGTTGTAATTGGATTAAATACTGTATAGACAATAGAACATAAATTTTATATAAAACAATAGTATTAAAATGTAATTTATAATGCTAAAATGTATGTTTTTAATGTATCCTTCGTCCTTTAAATACTGGTCAGTTCGACAATAATTTATGAAATTTGATTTTATTTATTTGAAAGAATGAAATAGCAGTTTCATGTCTATCCTTGAACAGTTTAACTATTAGTTTAATTATTATTTTATTTTTAAAAAAGTATTTGCATGAAGCCCATTTTAGAAACAATATTTCTTTTTTTGCAATGTGACATTGTTGTCCCTGAAATTTGTACTATTGTAATGCATTTAAAAAAAAAAAAAATCATTGTCATATGTATATGTAATAAAAAAAAAGAAGTGTGTGTACTGTATGTGTGTGTGCGTGCCCTAGTGAAAAATAAATATACTAAAATGTATTTTAAAGAAATGTATTTTATGCTAAGTGTACTACAAAAACATGTACACATATGTACTTAATATAAGCACACTGCAATACTTTTGGTACTAAATCAATATACTTAAAGTCTGCCATATTGGAACAACTCATTTTGAACTTTAGTTATCCAGAAATTGGTTAAGGAGATTCTACCATCTATGTAAAGCACTTTGAGTGCTGAGAAAAAGTGCTATATAATGAATTATTATTATTAAATCTTGCATTTAAAGAATTATATTATACAGATATTATACAGTCCTTACTAAAAGTGATATTAAAACAAGGCTTAATATTACGAAATGTGCTCTGTGCAATGAAGTACTCCAAATAATAATACAATTTTAATTATATAAAATATTATATATATATATATATATATATATATATATATATATATATGTATATATGTATATATTAAATAATAAAAGTTCAATTATAATATTTGTATCAAGTCTCAAGTGATATGTCTGTAAATATGTTAATGGATTTGTGGTATACTAAGAATAACATTTATGTGTTTGAAATACATTTTTGGATAGATTTTTTTTTTTCATGAGGAAATACACTTTTGGATAGATTTTTTTTTCAGAAGTGTGTGTGTGTATATATATATATATATATATATGAAGAGTTCAGATGCAAAAGCCTCTAAATGCCATTTGAAATTTTCTTCTTTAATGATGATTTTTATCAAAGTTGTATATTTAAGTTCAGTAATTTCACTTAAATAACAATTAATAGGTAATTATCATTGCCATTTAAGTGAAATCACTGAACTAAAATATACAAGCTTGATAAAAATGATCATTCTAGAAGAAAATTTCAAATGGCACTTAGAGGCTTTTGCATCTGAACTCTTCATATATATATATATATATATATACACACACACACACACACACATTTATATATTTATTGTTTAGATTAGACTGTTTCGTGTGGTTCACCTGATATACTGGAGTGAGCAGCTGGCCTTTAAAGTTTGTTCGACAATGGTTTAACTTTCTTGTTTTCTTCTCTCAGGGCCGAGATTGACAACTCACTTTAGACTTTCGCAGCGAGCGCAGTTCGTGAGGAAATTTGTTTGGACTCGTCTCTCCTGCAGGCATCTCTCTTTTCTCTCTCTTTCTATTTCTCTCTCTCTCTCTCTGCGTGGGAGGCAGCGTGCTGTTCTGCCCGCTACACTGGAAATGGCAGTGTCAATTAAATATCACTTTCAATTTCCCTGTTTTATGATCCCTCTACTACTAAGCACCAATAATCCCGGCCCTCCTACCTTGTCATGAAGATGATTGATTACACTTGTCTCTCCCTATATAGAGACATTTACATGAAAATAAGGGAAAGCAGGCTTTTGTTTGCATGGAACCGAATCAGAGGAAGCAATTGAAAATTTGATATTCATGTGCGGAGCTGAGGTGATAATAACCTGGGTGTTGGGAATCGGACACGTTTGGCTGGATTTGTGTGGAGAGACACTGTAGGGACTTGTGTAGATTTTATTAAGCGAGTAAAATGATTTTCTCCCGTCGTGACAGAAAGCACACGTCGTCTGAGCTAACATAATAATCTCTCGCTTCCCGTGTCTCACGGCGAATTTTTTCCTTTTGCAATCTATGCGTTTTGGATTAAATGAAAGAGTACTCATGCCTAACAAAGCTTTGCTGATGGTCCTATGCTTCAGATATGATTATGTAATCAAAACCTGATCAAATCTGTCATTGCTGCGGTGACGAAACCACAAGTGCCTCTGAGAAAACGACGCCGTTCGTTTTAGTTTGGCTTTAGTGAAATGATGACTGAAAACTAATATCGGAGAGACTGTCATCAATCATATGCTTTTAAAGTGACATTTCCCATTCCTGTTTTCTAAGCCCTCGCTCTAATTACGCAGGCGTGCCGTCGATGTCGGCCCGTAGGTTAATGGGTGAACTTTGGAGGGCAGAATCTGCTGGAACAGGTGCTCCGTAATCGAGGGATCAGCCGGCTGGTGTGGTTCCCAGACGTGCCTGGAGGGTGAGGGGAGCCGGGGCCCGTGGAGCCCTGCTGTTTAACCAATGCTCAACCAGTCAAGTGTTCGCTTCCACATAGTTCTACACACAAGCACACATGGCTGTGATGATCTTTGCTGTGTGTCTGATCATAACTTTACAAGTGAATTAAAGGGATGGTTCACCCCCAAAATGAAAATTCTGTCAGTAATTACTCACCCTCATGTTTTTTTCTTTATTCAACTATTCCTTCTCTGTGGGCCTCAAGTTAGTTCAGGTAGTGTAACTGCGCAGTGCTTCTGTGTTATACGTTTTCAGCTTGGCATTGCAGGAATAAATTAGATTTTAAAATATATTACAATAGAAAACTTTTTTAAATTGTAATGCTATTTCATAATATTACCATATTACTATATTTTGGAACAAATTGTGAGCATAAGAGACTTCTTTCAAAAACATTAACGAACGTGTGTCATGGGAGGACGTGTGCTCGAGGGACTTATTCTGAACCTCACAGACAGGAAAAAGCGGTTTGACTGATATCTAAAATTACCAGTCACAGTTCACTGTTTGTATGCGACTTTATGGACTGGTAATGTGAGCGGTAGTGTCACGTTTATGAAATCGCATATTATCTTGAGTAGGTAAGCCTACTTGTAATTACTCCACGACCGCTAAAAAATTACTAGATTCACCCAACACTATCTCACGACCAATTCGTACGAATTCGACGCATGATTAAAAAGTGGCTACTTCGTACTAATTCGTACGACCTCACTCGTACTAATTCGTACGATTTGTCTAAACCCACGTGATGGTTAGGTTTAGGGGCGGGGTAAGGGGTAGGTCATTCGTACGAATTCATACGAATTGGCCAATTTGTAAAATATGTACGATTTAGCAAAATCGTATTAATTCGTACGAGTGAGGTCGTATGAATTGTTACGAATTAGCCACTTTTTAATCATTCGTCGAATTCGTACGACTTGGTCGTGAGATCGGGTTGGATTCACCATGTTGGCATTATCACGTGACCAGCGTTAGTTACGACGCTTTCATAAATCCTCTCCAGTGGCCTCATGGCCTCGCCGAAAGAATTAGGTAATCCGGGTACTTTTTGCCTACTCTTCTATGAGTACTGTCAATTTGAACATACTACTTTTGTCACATACTGTTTTTAACTTACTATATAGTAGTGAAAATTAAGAGTGATCGAAATTGATTCACAATCTCGAACTTAGAATGAAAAAATGGTATCGTCGATGCAGTCACGCCCCCATGTTACGTCAGTTCGGCTTGCCAAACAGAAAAAAAAAAGAAAAAAACGCATGTTGAAGTGCTGTGAGTCTATGGTCAGCCTCCTCTAACTTAGCTACAGCCATTCAAAAGATAGAATGGCAACTGCAGATGCAGGAGACCCATCAACAGAACTTGAACCCCCTCCTCTTTCATTGAAGTCACATGTGTGGAAGGTTTTCGGATTTCCAGTGAGTTAAGGCGCGTGTTATTCACCAGCATTTTTTTGTGTTCACACCCGAGCGATTTTCTATGACGATGAGCCAAGTGAACATACAAATCATTCCCTCACAATAGATGGCGCCCATTTACTCTGCAATACCACTCTATAACAGTTCTCTTTCATCAAGATGTTTGTATTTGTAGTTGCAGTGGCGTTTGTCACATAGTTCTTTATGTTCTAACACCAATGAGACCAGCAGCTCTACATTCATCTTGCCTTGCATCTTCCTCGTCTTATTTCTTGCTGGCTGTGTAGGCAGCGACACTACTTGGCGTATATCTTCTTCTCCGTTCTGTATGTGTGCTCGGCAAGACCGCTTTTGTGTTTGAGTGCCCCCAAGGTTGCGTTTTACTGTAACTTCAGAAGCTCCAAACACGTGAGCAAATTTCATTGGTCAGATAGTTTTTGACGCGGCGCATCAAACTAAAAAAACGAACCCGAGGTGTTTTTAAAAAAATAACGCTTTTATGTGTGGTGTTTTACGCGTCGGTGTGCACACTCACATTGGCGCCCTTTGTTTAGTCGCAAGGAGTTAAACGTCGGCGAATATCGCGCGTGAAATTCATCCTGGTGTGAACAGGCCTTTATGTTGACAACGTTTGTGCTTCAAAAAAAGCCACGCCAAGTCTCGCAAAAGTTCTGGAAGTCTTCCGCATATTGATAGCGGCTCCCTGATGCACGCAAATTAGTTAAAATCTCCCGGGATCTAGAGTGAGCGAGCAAGAGCGTGCGTGCATGCCGAGACAGAACACATTTGTGCTCCCCAATCGTATTGCGCACACGGCAACAAGGGAGAGAGCGAGAGACCTTTCGTGTGTGCCTTTATGAAGCACATGTAAGACAGAGAGCATTTTGGTTGGCCGATTGATAAAAATCGAGAATCACATCGAACCGTGACCTTAGAAATTAGAATCGTAAATGTAATCGAATCGAGGATTTGGAGAATTGTGACAGCCCTAGTTAAAATGTTGTATTGTATCAGCGTTTCGTCCATACGGATCCAGCGTTTTGGGAGCCTGAAGCCTCGAAATTGGTTCACAATCTCGAACTTCGAATACAAAAATGGTATCGTCGATGCAGTCACGCCCCCATGTTACGTCAGTTCGGCTTGCCAAACAGAAAAATCTAATTTTGTAAAAAAAAATGTTAAACCGGGTCCCAGAGTTGATAAATCTGAAACTGACACCATTGTGTTTTCGTGTGTACAGCCAATCTGTATATTTTGTTAAACAATGATGTCATCTAGTCAGACAGCGCTACGCAACGCATTTTTAACTTAACGTTAAACCTCCATATGCTATTTTTTTCACACCCTTACGAAAAAACACGTTTATTCAAGTGTTATTAGCATTCTTCTTTTTAACTAAAAGTAAGAAAGTATACTTTCAATCTACTTTTATGTACTTTTCCGAATTCCAGCATCGCGTCAGTTCAGGCAGGGCCCGTAAGCCAAGCTCACATTAGCTGATAGCTAGCTGTTCCTGACGTGTTCCAATCCAGTGTCGACATCTATCACAGCGGCACATATAAACTCCCTTTCCTTCTGTATTTCTTCCATAGCATTTCTGCTCGCATTTAAACTCAGTCCTCCAATTCCACCCAATCATTCTGACTACTTTGTTTTTCCCATACAGTTCAATTCATTGCAAGCTTTTTCTATTTTCACAACTCATGTAATTGAGAAACGTAATTATGTATGCATACTGGTTCTGTTCTGTACCCCACGGGGGTTTGACTTGGACTGCATGGACAACCATACCGCCAACACTAACTGCTATAATTGTAATACATTTCTGTACTTGGCGAAGTTGATCCTGACTGAAATATACTTACAATTGCACATACTGTAAGTATACTTGACTCATAAAGTCTAAACATATTTGGCCGATATTTGTGCTCAGCCTTTTGATCAAGATATACTTAAAAGTATACTTCGCTTGGGTTATAGTTGTTTACTCTCTTGACTGAGTAGCCTGTTAATTATTTTCTTCACATAGGTTTAGCTACTTACTGTCTTATAAACTGGCATTGTTTGAAAATTTTGATTTATAAAAACAAAACAAAAAACAAAACAGATTTGTTTATAATTCTTAGTATCTGAATGTATGTGTAGTAGGGGTGTGCAAAAAAATAGATTCACATTTCTATGGTTTTGAGGCTGCGAGGGCTGGTCTGATAAATAGTTATTGCAAGTTCTTGCCGCCATTGCTGGTCAAACTGTGCAGCCACTCTGCTCAACCCGTAAATACATGCATCGATCCGCAGATGTTATGTTTGAGTTCTGTAGATCTTTTGCCAAGCGTGTCAGAGGTTACGGGTTCTAAACCGCACTCGTATAGTTTTTTTCTCTCTCTCATCAAAACCGAATATGTTCATCACGTTTGTGTGCATTTTATTGTGTGATTTCACCGGAGTCTCAACGGCGATAGATTGAAGCGCACGTCCGAGAGAAGACTGCGCGAGCCACAGAGAACACTGTATCCATGACACTGATCCCAGCGGACACGAGCGCTCAGCTTGATTTCAAAAACAATAGTCTCTTATTTAATAGCGAACTAAATGAATGCTCTGCTAGTTAACTGGAGATACCCGCAAATTACGCGCCTATGAACGACTTCACTGGATCTAAACAAATCAATCTAACCATAGATGTTACCAGTAGCGGTGGCTTTTTTAAATTTATTTAAAATATTTTCGCATGGGTTCTATGAAATTAGTATATATTTTTAGGAAGTTCAATGCCCAGTCGAGTTCACATTTCAACAGTCAACCTGGTAGCTGAAGTAGGCCTACTCCTTAAACCACATTTAGCATAATTGTTTGTTTGATCTGACTACAGCACTTTAAAGCTAAATGTAAAAGCTTTTTATTTAAGTTTTATTTTAAACTTGAATTAAATGTATTTAAAAGTTGGCCAAAGCTTGGCACTTCGCACTTTTTAGTTGCAAAAGTTTTTATTTTTGTATGAAGACGTATAAAGTAATATCAAACTTTTCTTTTAAATTATGTCTACTGCAATCAATCACATAGGAAAAAGTAAACTACATTTATATAGACCTGCGAATCGTTTTTGAATCGAAAATCGATTTTGAATCGAATCTCGAGACAAAAAATCGATATCGAATCGTGACATTTTCTGAATCGTGCATCCCTAATGTGTAGGCTTGTCCACTGGTAGTGTATGGAATTTATTTTCCCATCATTGACTGATTTTTGCAGCTATCCGTGTTTTCACAGTTGTGCGATAAGGAGCGCTATTATGCATCTTCTGAAATAGAACTGAATCTCTGGATCAAAACTCAGGTGAAGAAGAAGCAGAAACAATTAAGCGATAGAAGATTATTAGTGCACAAATGTAAAATAACGTGATCATTAAATCATTTGCCATAAACAAATGTGAAGCTTTGAGGGTGTTGATGGACTCAATGTAATCTGTGTTTTGATCATCGTTCTGAATCTTACCACTGTTGCTCTTACATCATACTTAAAATATACTTTTATTCACTAAAAGTAGTCCCAAGTAGTATTGAAACAGTATACTTACTTACAAGTATACTTCTAGTATATTGATATTAGTATACTTACTAATTTACTAATTTAGTATACTTGAAAATATAGGGGAGCGCGGGGCACAACCTAACGCAGGGTAAAAAATGTAACACGGACCTTTTACATAGTCAGTCAGGATCAAGCAGGTTGTCTTTCCGCTCTTTTTCTCTTTCTGCCAGAAGACAGTCTCGTGCGAATTTGTGGAAAGTTTTGATAATATTTCGTGAAGATACTGGACAAAGAGTGTTTTGACACCACGCTAGTTTTTTTTTATTTTTTTTTTTTTATCATAGATTTTTTTCGTTTTCTGAGTTGGGTGTACGCCTTTCCAAATCTAACTTTATATTTCCTTAATCGCTGTTTTGTTGGCTCAAACATAGCACAGTTTTGAAACATGCCAGCAATTCCTAGCAACTGTTAGCTAAGGTTAAAATATGTAATACACAGCGGGGTTAGTTTTAAGCTCATTTGTATTATTATTACTGTTATTATTGTTAATAATAATAATTTTACATGCAGCTGCCACACACACAAATCTAATTCAATTGCAATTACAATATTTTATGATTTTATTTATTATTATTTATTGCAAAACTGTGCAGCCCTTTTCTATGTCTCTATCCATTATAATGATCCATAATAGAAGGATGATTGGATGAGGGATGGATGTATGGATATCTGTCTATACAGATGCACAAACAATATCAAACTATACAAATAAAATAGTACTGAATTACGTGTGTTACACACAAGTGTTACAACTAACCCCTCTGTCTGTTACAATTAACCCCGCATATGGGGTAAGTTGTTACATTTGCACTTCTGTCACTTTCAGTGCAACAGTACAAAAATGGTAGGTCCTAGAATACAATTTTAAGTGCTCATTTGTAGCAGAGATGTGTATGTTTCTTGTGTAAAAAAAAGTTGAATCTTACTTTATAATTTTTTAAAAAATGTGTTAGGCCCCCCCGCTCTCCCCTACTTGAACTTACTTGTTTTTTTGTTTAGGCAGACATCATTTAGTGGAACAGTGTTCAAAATTATTTGTTTGCTTACTGCCTCAAATAAAACATTCATCTTTCAAAGTTTCAATCTACAAACCACAAACCACTGACTACCCTTTTATTGAATGTGCACGTTATTATAAGTGTATTTTTATTCTGAAGTTTTTTTTCTTTTGTGCAAGGGTTATTCCTCAGACATGCTCATTTTAGAAGCTGCTAACAAACTTTTGTTTGCTAGTGCCCTGATTAAAAAAAAACCTGCGCACCCTGATTCCAAGAAGCAGCAGCCGGCCAATCAGATAACAACTGGCGGCTTTTGGCAGCTCTAGCTGTTTTAATGAAGAATCCCCATCAGGCTGTCCATAAACATTCCCAGGGCGGTCGGTAGGTGTGCCGTCTGTGGCTAAGACTAGATGTGACCTTTCTGTCATAGGCCTCAGTCTTTCTCTCTGTCTCCTGCACGCTCTGCTGCCCCTAATGGCCTTCTCATTACCACCTCCAGAGCCGCAGCTGAGCTGAGAGAGAAACTAAATCAAACGACGGACACCGTGAACAACCTGGACACTCTCCCCTGCGAGCCTCACCCCCAGATAAGAGGATGTAGTAGACAAATGCAGGGCTAATTTAATTAACTGGCTTCCCGGAGCCTCAGCTATAAGCTTGTGTTCGGGGATTCTTTCTGTAGAGAGCTGATGAGATTTTAAGGCTGTGTGCGGGATGACTCACTTAATCTTTAATGGGATGGTTCATCTGTGCAGTTTCAATATTATTTCACACAGGAGGCTGCCTCTCAGTGGTCAATTTAAAGACAATCACTCTGCTAAATATCCCTTCACCCATGACCAACCCGCTAATTGTGTTTAATTCCAGGTGCTGATTGTCATTTTCATTTAAAAGCTGCCTGTCAGGCAACTTCCCAGCTAACAAATTATATTTTTAAAATGATTTTACGTCAATTCGGAACGTTCAAACTGGCCAGTTTTTTTTTTAATGTCTTAAAAACATGGTTTATAATTTTGTAAACATTCTTGAAACGTTACTTTTGAATGGTCTCTGAACATTCTGAAACTAGTAAGGGATAACGTTTAAAGGGTTAGTTCACCCCAAAATGAAAATTAAGTCATTAATTACTCACCCCCATGCTGTACCAACCCCGTAAGACCTTCGTTCTTCTTCGGAACACAAATAAAGATATTTTTGATTGAATCTGAGAGCTAGATCAGTCCTACATAGGATGCCTAAGGGACTGGCTCTTGACGGCCCATAAAGTCATTAAAGAAAAGGTTTAAATATTCCATGTGCCTACAGCGGCTCAATTATAAGTTTATCAAGCGACGAGACTACTTTTTGTGCGGAAAAAAACATAAATAACGACTTAATTCGACTATTCTATTACTTCCTTATGGGCGCATGCGCGAGAACTGAGACGAGGACGTTCTTCTCCTTCGACTACTTTTTGTTACCAGCTGCTCCGCTTAGGAGTTTTACCGCCCCCACAATTTTCATTTTGGGGTGAACTAACCCTTTAAAATAACTTTTAGACACACATCTAAAACATTTCAGAAAAAAAAAAAAAATCCATGAACATGTATAAATAGCATTCTTGTGTCCCACTGTAGTCAATAATTATATCCCTTAAAGGGATAGTTCACCCATTGTTATTAAAGACATCGTTAAAATAGTCCAAGTTACTACAGTGGCTCAATCTTAAGTTTATCAAGCAATGAGAAACCTTTTTGTGTGCAAAAACAAACATAAATAACGACTTTATTCCACTGTTCATTTCCTTCTCTTTGGGCCTCTTCCCAGTTAAACGTCACACGTAGGCTCACTATTGGCCGACGCTGCTTGTGTGTGATGCGTGTGACGTACAACAACAGATCATTCGAGGCCCAGAGAGAAGGAAATGAATAGTTGAAATAGTCGTTATTTTTGTTTGTTTGTTTGTTTGTTGTTTTTTTGTGCACAAAAAGTGCTCTTGTCGTTTGATAAACTTAAGATTGGGCCACTGTAGTCACTTGGACTATTTTAACGATGTCTTTAATAAATTTTCGAGGCCGGCAAGTTTCAATTCCTCAAGAAGCCTATGGACTAGTATGGAGGAGTGATCCAGCTCTCAGATTTCATCAAAAATATCTTAATTCATGTTCCGAAGATGAACAAAGGTCTTACAGGCAAAATTTTCATTTGTGTGTGAACTATCCCTTTAAAACTCATCTTTGATCACCAAAATCACATCTTTAAAAAGGTTTTTTAAATAGTTCGAATATAACTTTACACCTATGAATATTCAAATCATCCCCGTCCCCACTTACTCACGCCAGCTCAGAGATCCCCTCGTTGATGATGATCACACGTTGACCTTTTGAGACTGTTAGGTTCACTGCAGTTTCAAGCAGAAAATACTCAGCAATGGTGTTAACTTATGAATTTGCACATGGTTTGTCTTAAAGCATGTTAAAAACAATCAACATTAAAAGCTTGGACTTTGAACTAACGTACTGTTAATGTTACTGGAAAAAAAAATATTTATTTATAACTTCAAGAGATTCTTGCCAAAGTTATGAGAACGTTCCCTGTTAGCTGGGTTCTTTATTGTTGTAAATAGAAGTGGTGCTGAACACGAACGTTGTGCAAAGTGACTGGAGAGTTGTCTGGCATTAGTGTGTTTTATGGAGCTGAATAGCTGTGTTTTGCATTTGCATTTCCGCTGATAGGAGACGCTACGATAGGAATGCAGATATATGAGGCCTGCTCTTTTCGTATAAGCGTCTAAGTAAGAGTAATATGCAGATACACAGTTCTGTGACAAAGTCGAGGAGAAGGAGGAGAGAGATAATAGCAGAAATCAGATAGCAAGCACAGGTATTTCTCAAACGGAGCTCTGTCTCGCGATAGCCCATGCATATATGGAAAACAGCAGATTAGCCCAGCCAAATCTCCTCATGCCGCTCTGAAGTCCTTTGTCGAATCGCAGAGGGTAGGGGACTAAGCTGGTGAGCATGTTTACATAGCTTGTATGAGTATCGTTGTCCAATAAGTCCTGTCTCCCATGGTCTACACTTAAACAAGGTCAACCCTGCGAGGAAACAAATGAGAAGTCCCATATCACGCTTTGAACGCCGCCGTATTACCGGGGCCTCTCTCTGTGTGCGAGCGGCGATAAGCGAAGCGCTAATACCGTGCGTAAGGCACTAATAAACAAACACTGGCTAAATTGCTTGAAAAGAAGCACCGATGCGTAGGCTGCGACTGCCGTCTGAATGGCTTAATCTTCCCTTACTTTACATTCTTATTCAAGATTGGGTGTTAAATGGGAAAAGATCGTGCATGTTTTCCTTTCTTAGGTCCTCCCACCAGAATCAAATCTGTCTTTTCTTTTGCAATTTTTGCCAGGAGATTACGTCGCAAGTTTGGATTTTGAGGGCCATTT
>NW_024121108.1:779379-1026879 GCF_016745375.1 Pimephales promelas | reverse complement strand
GGCTAATCCATGTAACACTTTGTAAACAAAACCGGCATATTTAAAAAAAAAAATTAAATTCTCTATGCTTAATATGTTGTGTTTTTGTACTGCTACCCCAATCCATATGCTTTAAGAAGTCCCATAAATACGGCATTCACAGCTCTTCTGTGAAATCTGGTTTATCGCGTTTGGACATTCAGATGCTCCGTAGTAAATGTGAATGATTGCATCCGTTTTTCTTAAATCTGGTAAATTCATCCATTCTAAGACAAAATTAATGTAAAATTGGTTATTTAAATGAGAGATTGAAACTTGAAGTTCTCCTGTTTAAAATGATATATTGCACTTGATGCTGACTGCTATAATGGGTAGGGTTGGGTATCGTTTGAATTTGAACGATTCTGATTCCGATTCCTTGTTTCGATTCCGGTTCCTAACGATTCTCGATTCCGATTCTTTTAAGAGGCAGGGAAAGTCAAAAACGTTTAGCTAACCTTGCTAACCAACGTTCTTTCTGAAGGAAATACTCCTTCTGTCACAAATTTTTTGTTAATTTTTAGAAAAGTGAAGCCACACTTTGGACCGCCGACGTAAGCTACTCATGTTCGACTCGCGCAGTTATGCCAACAGTTCCGGAAGACGCTTCATCGTTGGTGGTTTCTTCTTCCGCTCGGTGGACTGTGAATATCGAAACTAGGAATCGAAATTTTAACTTTTGAACGATTCCGGGAAAAATGAAAAGTTAGTCCCGGTTCCAATCGATACTCGATTCTCGACACCCAACCATAATAATGGGTTAGAAAAACAAAGAAAAGAACAGGTGATGCAGGTGCCTCAAAAATTGTCTTGGCCTTTCAGGGTTAAACCTTGAAATCTGAAGGTTGATAATTTTATTAAAAAAATTGTCAAAACGTTATTTGCACATCAGAATCAGAAAGCGCTTTATTTCCAAGAATGTTTGTCTTGGTTACAGGAGCTTCCAGTGCAAAAGGAAGTAGCATGTTATAATGCAAGTCATCAAAAAAAAAAAAAAAGTTAAATTAAAGTCTGGCCATTTTTGTTAATGCTATTATTTTAATGTTTATGCAAGCAAAAAAGTTCATAGTGCTGTTCATTTTCTTGTTTTTTATTGGTTTTCGGTACAAAACTGGAAATTATTTCCTTGTGTGCAGCATATTGATAACTATGATCACTTTGGTCAAAATGATATTAAACTTTCATACCATTTAATCTCATCTAGTTCAGTCCAAGTGCTCTCAGCATTTAGGTCCGAAGGGCTCTGCCCAGTGCAGGTTCACCCTCAGCCACACTCAATCCTATCTCTCTAATGTATTGCTGATGCCTTGCATATTGAAAGTTATAAATTGTACTTGGCACTGTGAGTTGAGGTGCATAAATTGGAATTGTGGGATGTCAGAGAGTAATATACTTAGCATTATTCATAACGGAGCAAGATTAAAGCTCTCTACTGAGAAAGCCGCTGTGTGTCTGACAGAGATGTTACATACGAGCTAATGCAGCCCTTTATCAGTCCGTTCTGTCAGTAATAGATATTCCTGTGGGTTCTGTGCACTGTGTTTCACTGTGCTGATAGAGCAAAATAAATTAGGCCACAATAATGTTCTTCAGGCCACTGTGTTTCCCCTACAGTCTTTCCACTTGTTCCCATTGTGTGCACGATTATAACAGTATGAAAAATAGCTCCATAAATTTGAGATAACACCTAGAATTTTCCTCTGTTAAGACATACAGTACTGTGCAGAAGTCTTAGGCACACTAGTATTTTCGCCTCAAAGAAATGGTTTTAAGCCAGTTATTTATATATTTTGTTGTAGTGTCTCAGTAGGAAATATCAGTTTACATTTCCAGACATTAACCGTAATAATCCAGTGACATTTTTGAATGCACAAGGATTCTGACAACAGCCAATCATAAACACAAATCGAATTAAGGCGTGTGGAGTATTTCTATTTTCACAAGTTCACACGTACATGAAATCAGATATAGTAATTTATGCGTATTTGGCATGCATATTTTACAGTTGTGGTGGCGAACTGTATGTTGATGCATGAAATTCTGAACATGAAATATTTCTTTTGACAACTAGACAAAAAATAAAGTTCACTATCTGTCAGTCACGTCAGTCAATTATCGATGTCGATAATGAAAAATGGAGTCTCACTTGGGAGCCCCAATCACCTCTGAGTTGTAGAAAAACAGCCAATGTGGCCATATAAGCTGGCCGGCAACTCACTCATTCAGATTTTTGCTCTGGAGCCGAGTGGTTGCGTCTCAGCATGCGCACATCCCAGGCAATGCGACACTGCATTCGTGGATGGTTCATGTCCTCATTGCGAGAACAAGACCATGTCGACATTGCGTTCACGACTCTCCTACCTCGTGAAGGCTAGAGTCCCCTATGCTGTTACCCAGCCCAGTTCCTCTGTACAGCACAAGGCCATGTGGTAACACCCAGGGAGACCTAAGGGATACAGTGGGAGCGTTTCCGTCAGGCCAATCCCCACTGACCTCCCGCTTCTCCAGCATGATGTGTTCCATTGAGCTGCCAGATGGTAGTGCAGGACCATGTCGACTTTGCGGTCATGACTCCATTCAACGCTCCAGGTGAGGACCAGATGTTGATAGCTTCAACGGAGAGTAGGCTATTTTCTTTTGAAGGAGTTGATGGCCATACTTTCCCTGGGCCGCCGTGGGCATCGGACTTGAGTGGAACCCTCCGCCTTGTCCCGAGCACTTGCGGCTATATATATGGGTGTAGCATGCAATTGGAGGAACCATTTGCGGCTCCCATCCAAGGCCTGTAAGACGACGGCAGCCCTGGCTGCTAAAGCTTACGGTGTTGCTGAACAGGCTGCTTCTACAGTACATGTGATGGCCATCCTGTTAGTCCATCAGACCAAAGCACTCAAAGAACTGCACAAGGGAATTCCTGAGCCGGGGCTGATGCAGGATCTGTGCATGGCCAGACGATGTCCACTTTGGTGGTCCAGGAACAGCATCTCTGGCTAAACCTTGCAGAGATGTGGAATGGCGACAAAGATCACCCCCCTGCGGCTTCTACACCTGCTCCAGCGTGGTCAGAAACATCAACCCATCTGCCACGTTCAGCCCCCTGCAAGAAGGCAATGCACCCCATCCCTCAAGCCGCTGTTAAGCCCTCCATGCGTCCATCAAAGCATCCCTGATATAAGCGACCCAGAGATGGAAGGAGCTGCTCTGAACCAGGAGGTGGAGATCGCACCATTCCTTACCCTGAAGGAGCGTCGGGCAGGGAATCTTCAATTTTGTCTCAAAGAGTTTATTTCTGTTCCCACATGTTTAATAATGAGCCGTTCCCTTAGTCTCTGGGCCATACCAGGTGTGGTTTGGCACTAAGCAATGCTACGCCACCTCACTCCCAGCCCCGAGCCCCCCCATTCGCCACAAGCCAAGAGGTAACCCAAAAGGGCATGTTCAGCTTGCCAGAATCTGCAACTGCAACACTAGCAACATACTTCAGTGGTTTCTGCTCTTACCATAGGGACCACATTTGCCAGTATCAACATTACACTGAATGTGATAAAGAACATCTCATTGACTGTCGTAACTCTCCTGCCACAACCTTGAAGTGCACAGCAGAATCGCTGGGACACTGTCTTGGCTCCTCAGCATAAACCTGAATGAGTAAACTTTTGGCAAGCTGATACTGTATACCTGTACGTTAGACAAGTGGCTCAGCATGCAAATCTCATTCGCCAATTCCATCGGCTGTTTCTTCGACACAGGTGATTGGGGGTCCCAATTGAGACCCCATGTGTCAGTATTGACCGAAATTCGGTTCCTCCATCAGGGAACAAGGTTTACAGTAACCAAGACATTTAAGTATTTTTTTGTTACTATTCAATTTAATTTTAGTCAACATTTAATTTCAAGTAACTTTTTGTATGGTTTTAGTTAAAGCAGGGTTCCCCAAACCTGGAGGGCCACCCTGCAGAGTTTAGCTCCAACCCTGATCAAATACACCTGAGCAAGCTAATCAAGGTCTTCAGAATCACTAGAAACTCACAGGTAGGTGTGTTTGGACTAGGGGTGCACGATATATCGAATCAATATCGTTATCGCGATATCACGTTGCTCGATATCCATATCGAAAGTGTCGCGATATTTACACAATATTTTGTTTATGATGCATCTGGTCCGACATGCACCGTTGCATTTCCCCCCGACTCATTTCCTGATTCTCCTTCTCCATAAACAATATTAAATCAAGAGAGGTTTAACTTTTCATGCTACAGATTTCCCACAGTGGTCAGAAAGAACAGGGGAGACACTTTGTTTTTCTCAATATAAAGTCGCTACTCGCTCCAAAGCTAACCGCCGTCACTCTCTCACTTCTCCCTTGCTCTCCAACCACACAGTCCCACACACACACTTGCCGGTGGCTCGACGCGCACACCAGCACACAAGTATTAAACATCAGGCCACGGTCCACCTGGCAACTTCATGCGTTTTCACTGATCGGATAGCTATCTGACTTATCAAAATACGATCTTCAATTCCCGCGCTATATGCAGATTTAATGGAGTTCACGTCACCGAAAGCAACAGTTATGAGCTGCGTTTTATGATCATCAGGTAAAATAAGATAAGTTCGTTTATTTAATTTTAATGAAGATAACTGTGAAAAGCGTCTGCGACTTACTTTCACTTTGATAGTTTGCGCGTTGGCGTGATGAAAAGTAAATGTTCAGCAGCTGCTCATCTGCGGTGATGCGTGTTGCAGTCGCGCGCGTCGTCATATCTGGCCATAACATGACAAGCCTGTAACGTTCTCATTTTTAGCGTTTTTGGAAGCAGTACATTTTACATATGTGGTTTATTCAATAACGAGATGCATTTACATTTGTCCAGTTTCGACTGAAATGCGGCCCAGACCACCTCCTGAGCGATTAGATTCAAATACGTCACGAATGCGTTTCACAGGGCATTTACATCTGGTCTTTTCACGGTCATATCCGGTTAAAGAAAACGCATATAGTGGCGTTTATGTTGCATAGTGTGTTCTGTAGACTTGCTATTTATTTATTATCTTTTACACTGTAGTGTACACAACTAACATGTCCTGTTCTGTAGACATATTATTTAGGCCTATTTATTAATGCTGTACCAGTCCAATATGACTGTCAGATGAAATAAATCTTATGTTGTAAGAAAACTTGTTTTATTTATTAATCTTTTTGATGCGTTTTCCAATAACTTTTGTAGTTTTACATCCATTTAAAAATATCGAAATTAATATCGATATCGCAATATTCATTATCGATATCGCAATATCACATTTTTGTCAATATCGTGCACCCCTAGTTTGGACCTACTACTTGGAGCTAAACTCTGCAGGGACAGTGGTCATCCAGGACCGAGTTTGGGGAAACCTGAGTTAAAGGTACACTACGTAGGAATTCCGTTTTTGTCAAAAAGCGACCCTTAGAGTCGTTATGGAGTATTTGTACTGTCGTAAGCAACAAGTGGAAATAAGGTGTGGCCCCTTTAAGGGTTGCACGCACCGGGTTAATTCTGTTTGATGTTCATTCTTATCCATTTTAAGTGAAAGCCTGACTGAGTGAGACTCTTGTCCGGTTTTCTCGCGCGGTCAGTTTCTTGTTTCTTGACTCTTCCGAGCCTGTGGTCACGTGATGGTGGTAAAGCAATATGTTCTCCAGGCATTCTCCTGGTCACATGACCTGACCAGAAACGGTCTGTCTTCTCCAAACTTACATAGGCGGTATTTCTAGAGGGCAGCCCCGCTCGGAGCATTGATAGTGTCAAGCGCTGTATATTGGCCTGAGGAATCATTTAAAATAACTTATGTGTCAACTATTTTGACCAAAAGTTACACGGTGTGCCTTTAATTATAATTGCCACACCTCATAGCTAAGGGACATTAATGAAATTAATATTAGGTTATCTAAATTAAATAGAAGGAAAATGGAAATCATTTCTCATAGGTCTCCCTTGATAGAAGGAAGTCGAAGAGATATCACTGTGTTAAACTACACTCAGAAAAGCCAATATACCAAAGTCTGGAATCAAAAGTCAGAACCAAAACATTTATCATCAAACTGCTTCTGTATGGTTAGTTCTATACTCTCATGGTATGTCAACAATAGTCTCGCTTGTTGTCTCATATTTCTTTTATTAGGAGAGACGTGTGACAAAATGAAACTTAAATGAAATATATTGGAGTTCCTGTAGTGCAAATGGTAGAACATGATGCAACCCCATGGTTTTGAATTGTGCTTGAATAAATCTCATGTAAATATCTAAAGAATAATATTTCTGCAAAGATGACCTCTGAGCAATCCAGTGTTCCTCTGGGATGATTGATCATATTTTGTTTTGTTTACATATTCTTTCAATTACAATGAATTTTTGTTTTTAGTGTAGTCATCTCAATTGTAATTTCTTCAGCTTAGAAAATCCTGCTTCACCAACATGATCTAAAGCATGCAGTTTTTCAACAGATCAAGCTGATCATTGCAGTGAGCAAAGCTGCTTCATTCACAGTCTGCATAGGCATATTCATTAGCTTAATGCTACTCCATTCATTACTGCCCCATTAGTCACTACAGATTCATCAATACATCATGCATAGAACATCTTGAGCGTGGATGTCTGGAGCCATTGTGGCCCTGAAGATAATGACTACTTTATTCAAAACAACATGTAGGAACAGGGAGATAAAGGCAAGCAAAGAGAGCATTATTGTGCCACGGTGTTGGGGGAGGTATCTGTGAGATTATAAGAAAGTCTAAAACAGTTGACTGCATGAAGAAAGATCTGAACGCCTCAAATCGAAGCTGCGTTCTGTCTGCACAGCAGCCTCTTCAGCGTTTCAGAGAGCTGTAGAGACGAGCTTTGTGTGGGAGGCAGTGAAGGGGCTTGTAAGAACAGACATGAGCAGTTCAACACTACTTCTCAGTCTGAGCAGAATACGTGTTGAGATGTCAGCGGTTACTGAGCATTGCACACAGATCTGTGTGGTGTTTGTGTTACTCAAGTGTCCATTGTAATGTTCTACAGTTAGCTGTTATATTTGCCAGTAAATCGTCCTGGAAAATTGATCTAATCTCAGGTCCTGATATTAAGAAGCGCTTTCGTCAATTTCGATCACAAGTGGACGGCGCTAAATACAGGTGTAAATGGGGTCTGAAACATTTTGAGTTTTCCAGTTTTGACCACTTCCAGTGATAGTCAAAACTATATTTGACTCGACTGCTTTCGTAGAGTAGATGTTCATGTGGTCGAATGTGTTCGAACGGCCATAAAAGACCATCTACTCTCCGCCTACTGACCAAATGCTGACAAATTATTGGAAGCGCATTAGCGAAACTTTTGTCTGCTGAAGACCTAAGTTTGGTTTGAAGACGAAAAACGTACCAAGCACAATGTTCTTTCACCATTCCTGATTTCAAACATGCACTCACAGAATTCGTTGTGGTCTTGAGACCATTTGATCAGAAACAAAAGCTGCTGTTCTCCATATGTTTCTCCGACATCTCATTGCTCAGCTTATTCGTTCCATTAGATCGAAAGATCTGAAAAGCCCATACATTTAACTTCCCCTCATAAAAACAGGGCAGAATTAGGATGGATTAAAATACCTGGTGAAAACGTGAAACCTGGTGTCTCCCTTGTCTACTTGTGATCTGATCGACTTAGGTTCAGGTGTAAACAGGGCCTCAATTTACTGACTGGTTTTCTCTTTCTGTCATTGATTTAATATTTACTATGTTTGATCTCACAGAATTCCACTAACACTGAATTCCTGAATTCCACTGAAGTTTCTCCACTGCTCAAAATACAAAATGGAACAAACCAATATAATATCTCAGTGTGATCATTTATTCCTTTTTTTACTTTCTGAAATTTCAAATGCACATGATTTGGAGATGATTTTAAAACAGTATATTGTGTTAAACAGTATATTGTGTACAAAAGGCAATTGCATGAAGATGGAAACAGATGCTAAGGACTGTGACAGGCTGATGACTGTGATCTTTACTTGATGGAGGGATGCTGAAAAATATTAGACACATGCCAAGCTAATTACTATACTCCAATTAGCCCAAAACATAAATTGAGGTAAGAAAAAGTTAATTTCGCCATGTGCATGACGTCACCTTTTTCACAAATTCATATTTTGTAGTTTACTGAGATGATGGCGGTATCAATAAAAAAAAAAAAAAAGAAAAAAAGGCCCCCTTTTTCAGGCCCCCAAAATGCTGTTGTGTAAATGAATGGACAAAAAGCATAAGTTTTCTGTTTTTAGTTTTTAGTAAACAGTTTTTAGTTTTATATATACATTTATATTTCCGACCCCAAAACATTTATGATCATCCTTTCTCTTCACAATTTTCATTGTGCTTGTAGCACATTTTGGAATTGCCTAAAGCTTTAAAGTTTGGCCAAAATTAAGTAAGTTTAAAAACACTGTAACTTTGCTCCCTGTGTTGTTTAAAACAGATGTTGTATCAGGAGTGTACCTGTGATGCCTACAATTGTTGTCTGGTTAGGCAGCTGTCATGGTTTTGGAACAGAGCTGTTGAAATCCAGACACCACTGAAGTGATACGATATTCCATCGATCTTGTGTTTCTGGCTACCAGCTACCAGGGCGATAAAACGGTATTGGTATTTATCGACGGTTCACCGTTGTGTTTTTTACGATATAAAACAAATATTTGATACAACGTTTAATATTTTCATTAAAATGCGCATCGCCCCTAGATCTTAGGGGCATCGCATTTAAAAACGTATAGAAGGCCGCTCTCCCCTATGCCGCTCTCCCCTCTTTTCCAAAGGAGCTCAAACCGGCATCTAGCATCATGTTGACTGAAGGTACGGTTCCATTCGACCGTGATTCCTAAGCAGACTGCAAAGTTAAAGATGGCGCGACCAATGTTGACCCAAATGGCAAATGTTATGAAAGTTTCAAGATGTCGGAAAACTCACACAATACATTTATTTTTTTTTAAATCAAGGACATTTTTCTGGCATTTCTTTCTTTTTGCTGTATCGAAAACATACTAAACCATGACACCACTGTGTCCTATCAACTATCAAACCGAACCGTGAATTTTGTGAACCGTTACACCCCTACTTATCACAGATGTTGATCTACCTCAAAGTTTGCCTTCATTGTTCTATGTTTATACTTTTATATTGCACACATTTTGTAAATTTTATTTAAGTTCAAGTTTCTTTAACACTTACTTTTTTATCTTAATATAAGACATAAAGAAGATAGTTTTGTTTAAATTTTATTTTGTTTAAGACTGCTAAAACTAATATAATTAGTTTTTTGTTTTTTGCCTTAATAATGTGGATAAAAAAAATATATATATAAACCTCAATTCAAACTTTTCTACTTGTCTTTAAAAAAAAAAAGTTTATAAATAATTATCTATACCGAATGATATGAAACATTATATGATGGTACATTTTTTTAGCTATATCGCACAGCCCTATTTATCAGAAGTGTTTTTAATTTCTATCTTTACACAGTTGTGCAGTCACCTTCATGGCTGTTCATCAGAGCTACATACTCTAAACAGCTATTTCCCAATCACCTTTTTGAGCAATGGCAGATCAGACAACTCCATCTGTGGTAATTACAAGAATGAGATGCTCTTCATGGCAATTTGAGCATTTTTGTGGTCCTTCACTTCTTTGGGATTAGCCTCCAATGGCCTCTTGAGGAGCTTGATCACTGGTGGGCCAATAAATACAGTATGCACCATACATTGTCTGTTCTTGGGTATTAGTTGATGTTGGAGATCAGATCAGTCTTGTGTTTCATTGTCTATCACCTGTGTATACTGCTAAATGTGATTCTGGAAATTTTCTAGCAGACTATGAAGAGGAACCTGACTGTTACACTGTGGGTGTGATCTGTTCCACTCATTTTATCATCCATAAATAAACATCAAGAATCAAGGTTTAATTTTTTATGAGGGTGATCATCCATGGCTCGGTCTCGTAAACCTTTCTAATCTTCCCGCTATACTACCTGAAAACAGTCAAGTTGTCCCTATGGACCATTTCAGTCCTCCGTCGAGAATTTTCAACCCTACTTGCACCGCATTACTCCGCTAGAGCGCAGCTCCCAGACTCTCCGCGACCGCAGCGGAGGTGAAATTGGAAGGGGGGGAAATGAGTGAAGATGTAATTTAAAGGTGCAGGGCAACAAAGGCTCCGTTTTCTTCAGACAAAGCCTTTCAGCGGCGCAATCGAAGAAGCTGTTGGCTCACCTTGACAGCTCCTCTACCCACAATGCACTAAGTGGATGATTAAAAAGAAATGGAGGGTTTTACTGCGGGGTATGCGTGGCCTCCCTGGAGTCCCTCGAGCTGCTGAAGCGCAGAGCTACAGCTGTCCTCCAAACAAGCCCGACATTCTTTATTTATTTCTTATGAAATATTGATGCGTGTTATGAAAGGTTTAAAATAATGTGTCTGGCCTCCTCTGGCCTGGCCACGCTGTTTTCTAATGCATAAATAATTCCGGGCCCTCGGACAGAGAGCCGGCACATTAGGTGGGGATGTAGCCGATGTATCGCATTCTTTCTGCCTGAGAGCAAAAGTGGACGCTCGTAATTTCCTACATTTATACAATCGCCGTGGCCGCTTAATAATTGATGGCCAAATTTAGGGACTAAAACTCCAACACAATATGACTTTATGTCGAAGGGTTAGTCCCTGCAGATCAGGGGCCGGTCGTACGTTTGGCCGCAAAATCTCATTTTTGATTTCCTGCCGGTTCGGGCGCCAGCATCCCGTGCACGTCGTGTCCTTGATGAGGTCTGGCTGTGCATGGCTGGAGATAAGCGAACGCTTTAGCCCATTATGAGAGAAGGGGGAAATGTTTTGTTTCTGAACACAAATGGGTTTTTCACACTGACATGAACCCGGTTTGATTGCCTGGCCGAGACACAGATGTGATGGGGCGACCTCTCGCTTTCTCATCTTAATATCGGGTGTGATGTACAATTATGCCCACAATTGTCAGCCAGATCTATTTGCCTGATACACACCAGGACCAAAGGCTGGATAGCAATTTTGCTCTCAATGCTTCAATTAACATGCGGCACCCGATACAGCTGCTCGAACAGCTCGGGTACGGTTCGCAGTGCCGCAGCATCCTTACAATGCGGCCAACTTGAAATAAAAGAGGCCATTTAACAATTTACAGACTTTTGAAAATGCTCCAGGTGCTCTTGTTTTAGAATGGCTGCATATTGAAATGGCAGTGCTAGTGCTTAAAATGGCATTTTGGTCTAATAAGGTGAGAGGAAATTCTCTGGATTGGGTGCAAACCGAGTGTGAAGATGAGGGAATTTTCATTTAACCTCTAATGATCCAGAAGAATGCGATCGAGATTTTGAGTCGTAAGTGCCAGACATCTGTATTGACTGTCATCTTCTGGGAGACTGAGAGCCAGCGCTCTCTCTTGATGACTTTTGCGCATTGATTTTGGAGCTGGAGTTTGCTCTCGCTAATGTCCACCCTTTGTCTTTTGGCTCCTGGGGCGGCACAGACTCACTCAAAGGTCTTTCTCTAAATACAGGCTACATCTTTAGCGGTTCGATACGTTTGTTGGTTTTTTTGTGGTTAATGAGAAATGATGGTGGATTGATGGATCAGTTTTGCTTTTTCATTTGGTGGGCAATTTTCGAAGTAGCAGCAATATTCTGAAAAAAAAAAGTGTAGAAACTGTTTTCACTCTGAAATTGCAAGTAAAATTCACAAGAAAGTACAAATAAACGTCAGGTAACGAAGTTAAACGATCATTTTTTTGTAGAATAAGTAGAATAACTGAAATAGCATTATGTTATGTAAGTTTTACTATTAATTTGACTTGAAGATATGTATTTTTTTTTTTTTTTTTGCTTAGGTTCAATTTTCAAAAATTCAGGGTTAACAGATGACATTGATTTTTGGCATTGTGACTTAGAAATGTAATTGCCTTTGGCAGCCACATGTCAATTAGTGCATGTGACAAACTTTAAGGGCAAATGAATACAAAAATGAGCATCGCATCTCCTGCTTCATACTTGAGAGGTTGACATTCTCTGGCATATCCTTTGGGCATAGGCAAGACCTTTCCATAAACAGAGATGACCCCGGTACCCTTACTGACCTCTTCAGAGGTGTCAGATCAATGACAACTTCTCCTCATCTGACCCCTCTTTCAAAGCTGCCTGTGGTAAAAAATAACCCTCGAGGCAAGGTTTCTCACTTTCAATTTTGACCACTCTTTATAATCTTTATTGCCCAATCTCAATCGTGACCACTCTTTATTGCTCAATCTTCATGATGACCATCCACATGCTGCACACACATACTCAGCACTGAATAAAGCTCGATGAGCACAACCTGCAACCCACCGGTTCTAACCGTGATTAATCTGATAAATAATAAATATATCAATCTAGCCTTCA
This sequence comes from Pimephales promelas, assembly GCF_016745375.1. The sequence goes on along the minus strand of NW_024121108.1, from coordinate 1,014,400 downwards.
GACAAGGACAAATTTTTAACAGCAGGAAGGCACAAGACCCCCTTCAACTGCTGCCTGTAGCTGCAAAATTAATTATTTAATGATTAATTTTTGGGGAAATGAGAAAAGTTTTGATTAATGCTGTCCGGTCTCAGTTCTGTGTTGTTTGATATATGTCAAATGCTTCACCCACCCTTCCCTCCGGCCTTTAGACATACACACACACACACACATTTTTTCCCCCCCCCATGTTTAAAAAAAAGCCTACAGGCACTTGACTCAGGGATCAGATGTTGATCATCTCAGGATAAATTAAAGTAACAATTTCCAACACCTTGTGAACATGGTGGCTTTGAATAACCTCCATTCTGTCAGGGTTCACAAATGTTTGGTAATGGAAGCGTCCTGAGCTGTATGAGCATATGAATTTTTCATCAGGTCAAATTCTCATCTGTTCTTCAGTGTTTGTTGAAGAGAATTGCGTCAGCCGTTTCTTTCTAAGTTATTCCTCTGGGCAGATTGTAATTTAAATTCCACTTCCTTTATAACAAGGTTTACACACATGTCATTTTACAAATTGTACTTAATCACAAATGCAACAAATAGTGATCATGCTAAATTATTATGGTCAGCAATGATTATTATCCTCAGTAGTGAAAGTAATAATATGAATTATCTTTATTCAATTTTGCAAAACTCTCGAATAAGGCGCTAATTCTCATTATATAGCATGAAAATTATAAGTAACTTTTACATTTGTAAAAGCATGTACTCATGAGTTGTCTTGATACATTTGCAATGTTGACATTAATTATTAAGCATGTTGCTTTTATGAACTCATATTTATTGGAAATGTATTTTCAAAAATAAATTTCTCACTGCAGGACTTTATAAAACTGATTCAAAGATTTTATTGTATGTGCAGTTTCATTTCTATATTACTTCAGGACATTGTAGTTTTAGGCTTTCTGTATTCCTTAGACCTCCATAGACCCCCCACCCCCCATTACAAACACAAACACACAGACACACACGTTTGTCCCTTTTCAATCTGTATAAACACACAGGCCTGCCCTGAAGGCGGGTCAAGGACCCGGGGTTTAATAGGGCCAACAACCCAACAAATCTACCGAGGTCCTGCATAATATATTTCCCTGCCCAGAATGAAATAAATAAATGAGCAAATATCTGTTTGTGAGCTTGGCAAATCAGTTGCGGACTGACAGAGCACATTGTCTGAGGCAGCTCTACTGGTTGTTACAAGCGTCAAGACATTAGGCCAAACAATAGCTGGATTGGCAGCATCATCAATCACACGGCTCTGACAGTTGACTTCAGTTTGTTTATTCCTCTCTGCATAATAAGCGATCGGATCAGGTTTAATTAGATATTGGGTAATCAATCATTGCCAACAAGGTACTTGGCTAGCAGGTCTCAGCACGTGGCATTGTCAAAAAATAAATGACAAAAGCGAAACCCGCGTGGCAACAGTCAAAAAGTAACGCGTGCTATTAAGAGGTCCAAGCGGTGCTTTTGAGATGAAGACAACGATGTCGGATGCAATTAACTCTGCCAGCAGCATAGGCTATTTACATAATGAATGAGCAAATGCAATTTTAATATGTTTGGTTCACACTAAAATGCAGCCGCCACAGCGTAATGATTCTGATCGCACCATTGCATGACGTTTCTGCCTTATATTCACGTGCACTACATTTGCGGCATAATGGCAACTGTTCTAGATTTACACTGGAAGATAAGTTTGGATGCTTCTTTTACTACACAATTGCCCGGTAATGCCCGTCTTCTTGAATTTGATTGGTCATCTCAGTCTTTTTGACATTGGCGATTCGGTTATCTTGGCACCGTGCAACATCTTAGCAGCCCAAAGTACAGCTGTTATTATTAGCGAATTATTTCACACCTTTTATTATAAAATATCGTAACAGGGACCTCAATGGTGGGTATGCCTAAACCAACACAGAATGAAGCATCTGCGCCTGTGCCTCCGAGCCCCGCCGCCACTGCTGATGAGACAGTTACAAGTTTACAACATCTGCCTACTAATGTTTGATCAGTGATAAAATATGCCAAGGTGACAACATCATGCTGCCCTGCATTTGTGAGCTGGGGGCCTATTAAAATTTCAGCGGCCCACGAGTGGAGCCCTGAAGGACCCCACGCTCCCCAAACAGTGCAAAGGATTGAGACGACTTCACAAGATGTCAGAAACAATATCCGGTCGCGTTTGTCGTGCCAACCTTCAGAGTAACCCTTCTCTGACATCTGTGTTTGCACTGAAGTGCAGCTGAGAATTTGCTTCTGGATGAGGAAGGAACAAAGAAAATGTCATCCAACAGAAAACCCAGCTAACAAAGTACACAGAACGTTCTGGCAAGTTATGATCAAGCATTATCCCAGTAACGTTAATATAATGTTAGTTCAATGTTATCTGGTCTTTAATAATGTTCTTGAAACATTAGCATAAAATGCTATTTAACTTTTTAGTTACAGACATTGTTTAAATGTTACTACTTGTTTCAGAATGTAATGTTTCCAAAATGTTTTTAGAATGATAAAATGAAATTCCTTCCTTAACAATCACATAACCAAGAAAAAAAAAGGTTTGTAAAACATCTAAAGCATAACATTGAGAACAATCAGAAATAGCATTTTTTATCCACAATTTTCCTACGCCCCATGAGGCCTTGCGTCAAAAGTGGGCGCGACTTCCGGTTGGAAGTAAACAAAGCGCGACTTGACATGCTTGACACTCGTTCATTCAACAGTTGACAGTCATTCAAGTTATAGCGATCCAAACTAGCTAACGATGTGGGAACACAACCTCAATGAAATTCAAAAGGGTGAAATAACAGTACCTTTACCCTCCGCAGTAGTATTATAATAACATTATTAATAATCAATACTCATCAAGGCATGGTGACAGACAGTTGTGCGAGCTGACAAACAATTAAAATAAAAAATACACACTTAGACATTGTGCTTTGGTCGGAGTTTATTCAAAATTATTAATGAATGTGCTACTTGAATACATTAACTGGCACATTTGGTATTCTGTCAACACAGGCTTTCATCCTGAGTTTAGCTGTAACATCAGTAGCGAACAGCCAATCACATGCTGATAGAGTTTATAGAACATTAAGAATTTAAACAAATGTACACAGGAAGATTCGTCGTCTTTTGGGAGGTGATGGAAACTACAGTCGTTGGCAGGATCAGAGACGGGCTCTGGCAGGATCACTCGATCACTGATTTCGTTTTCAGCTTACGTTCAAAACAATCACGTTTAAGCCACTGAATTAGTTTAGTCCGGTTATACATACAACCGCGAACAGCACATGTTGTCCCTGAGCTCCGTAACGACATCTCTCATAAAGATTTGCGTCTTTAAATAGTAAAATAATTCTCCGAAAAACAGCTAGCCTCTTCGCTAACTAACACACAAAATACCATTGGAATGCTACTTCCGCCGCCTCACCGGAAGTTTCACCCACTTTATTTTTTACAGGAGCGCCCCTCGGAAACTTGTGAATAACTTACCGAGAACATTAGCGAAACGTTCTTGGAACTTATTTTTGTTTGCTCCAGGTTGTCCTGCGCAAGGGCTAAATGAGCAAAGTCTGGCACCTGGCCACCATAACAAAAGACTGCTGTGTGGAGAATTGTTGCGTCTTTGGTGATGCGTTCCCAGATCTCCTTTGTTGCGGAGCGGCTTGCAGATCGCGCATGCCAAGCCCATTCTCCAACCAAATGTCAACTGTCAGCACACGGCTCATCAGTTCAGCAAGGTACATCAAGCAGAGACGCCTCTTGGGTGCCCGTGCCAGCAACCATATTGTAGTGAGTGAAAGAGCGCCTCTTACACTATGAGAAGACGCTAGCTGGCCAGATGTGATGCCAACATCTAAATCAGAATGACAGTGGTTAATGTGCAGCTGGTTCTGAATCTGATATGTAGGCTATTTGTTATGATTGAGACCCTTTTAGAGTTGAAATCAAATGATACATTGATTTAATACACTCCACGGATAGATTTACACACCTAAATAATCCATTAGTAATCGGATTGATGGCTCAATCAGACTGAAAAGCCTTCATGTAAATACCTCAATCAATCAGATTGAGCCGGATCCAAATGAAAGGGGTGGGATAGACACATGTCCTTTTGCGGAGTTAGACACAATCCTGGGTTAACACATTTTGTAACTTGTCCCTCAAATCTGATTGGTTAATTGGAATGGTGTTCTATGATCAACCAAAATGTTGATCTAGGAACATGAACTGTGATGTAGACCCTGAATAATCTGATTTACAGAAGAAGACACAATCTGACTATTGCGATGTTTAGTGCTCACATAAACATAACTTTCAAAACCTGAAATCGGACTGGATTCATTCGTATTGAGGGAAATTAGTGCTTGTAAGCAAACCTACAATATAGTATACAAAGAGTAAAAGTATCCTGCTTGGCTGCAATATTGTGTTTGAAATCTTGTTTACTGAAATTCCAAACTCTATGAGATTATTCCAAACAGCAGATGTCTACAGAATCAGGCAGGGACATTTGTGGACTCCAGTTTTCTGTTGATCGATCATGATGAAGACGGTCGGTCTCATTTGCTTATCTTCAGCACATGAATATTGGCGTGAGCATCTTTTGTTCGTCCCTGTTTGTAAGAGAGGACCAGCAGCTAAATAATTCAGTAAGAATCAGCATATCTTAGCGAATGCTTAATGTGCCAGATGCATGCGAGGGATAGGTTCATTTCAATTAGGCCTATTGTTACCGACAATGAGGTGACAAATTCATTTCATTACCGGGCCAGACATTCCGCGTCGACGCTTTTGTACCTGGCTTGTATGTTTACCTCAGGTTTTTTTTTTTCCTTGTCATCTCTCTTGACATGTTTTTGTCATCTTCCCCTCCCACCGGCATCTTTTCCTGCCCTCCCTTCATCTTTTGTTTTTTTTTTTCTCCCTCACGCTGCAGAATGAGTGTTTTGCGAGGGTTGCGTTACTCGGGATCAAGTGACTCTTCGGCCCGAACACTGGAGCGTGTTCTCTGGGGTCAGTGTGATCTCTCCGGCTAATTGGATCGGGTGTAAGCTAAGCCGGCGTCATGATGACTTTTATGTGACACTTTAGAGGCCTGTGACTGTGAGCGGCTGGTTTGCAGGTGGACGCTGACTCACCTCCACCGTTGCTGCTGTTGAGCTGCGGGCAAATAAAAGTGCTGCTAATCGTGGTGTATTACAAGAGGACACTGTATAGAGGGGGGTCATTAATTTTTCACACAGTACTTGGGCCGCTAATGTTTCACGTCTTTGTGAATCGGCGTTTTGTCCTTCTTGTTCATGAGATTGGTAGGTTTCCATTCACTCTATCAGCCATCTACAGGTTTATAATGGGGAAACGGGGAGGAACAATTGTCCGTGTTAGATCAAATTATTTACAATGTGCATAATTTGAGGGGCATTTATAAAATTTTATTTGTATAGACATATAGAACAAATAGTAAGAACACTTAAACTTAAAAAAAAGTATATATATATATATATATATATATATATATATATGAAGAGTTCAGATGCAAAAGCCTCTAAATGCCATTTGAAATTTTCTTCTTTAATGATGATTTTTATCAAACTTGTATATTTAAGTTCAGTAATTTCACTTAAATAACAGTTAATAGGTAATTATCATTGCCATTTAAGTGAAATCACTGAACTTAAATATACAAGCTTGATAAAAATGATCATTCTAGAAGAAAATTTCAAATGGCACTTAGAGGCTTTTGCATCTGAACTCTTCATATATATATATATATATATATATATATAATGTGATTCTCTGCTGGTGTGAACTTGAGGTGAACTGACATCATACATCCAATAAAAATCACCAAATTAACAGATCAAAAGTGACACAAAAGACACAATGTTGCGAAGGATTTCTTTATTATACTTGCCATTCATCAAAGAAATCTTAAAAATCTATGTAGCTTCGTTTTCTCAAAAATATGAAGCAGCATACAGTAGCTGTTTTCAACGTTGATAATAATAAGAAATGTTTCTTGAGCAGAAAATCCGCATATTAGAATGATTTCTGAAGTATCACGTGACACTGAAAATTCAGCTTTGCCATGACAAGAAAAAAAAAGTTTCCAATTTCAATATAGTTTTACATTTATTTAAAATTGTAATAGTTTTTAAAAATATTACTGTTTTTGTATACCGTATAAAAATACTTTTATGAAATAAATACAGGGTTGTTGAGCATAAAATACTACTTTCAGGAACTTTACAGAATCTTACCATCCCCAAACTTTTGAACAATAGTGTGTAACTCTACTGGGACCCTGGGCATTTTTCTTCTGTTCAGTAAGATCAGTAGAAAGGTCTCTTTAGTCTCCTAATTATTGTTACTGTGACCTATTTGTCTAACGCATGTAAACTGTTAGTGTTTTAAGGACTGTTTCACATGTGGAATAATTGCATTGTTTAAAACTTTTCCAATAAAAATATAAAATCCTTACTTGGATTTTGCTAAATTAACTTTAAAATGCAGTAACTTTAAAAACGGGGACGTTTCTTTTTGGTAAGTTTATATAAATAACAAGATAATAAGTTCACTGCGAATGTGATTTTACAGTATAATATGGTCCATGTCCTGGATCAACATCAACAACATTTTAATCAACCAATCAGATTTAGTTGGTGATAGCAGAACTGTTTTTGTTTCAAGTAGACAAAATTAACCCCTAAATAAAAATAACTTCACTTGTGATAATTACTGCAATGTCATAATATCCGATTATACTTTTGATTTATCGAAGCGAGAACATACATTAACAAATTTACTATCGCTGTTCCACAATATTAAGAATATTGGGCTTGGATAATTTCAGTCCTGGATTGATAATCGCCTAAAAGCCTCAAAGTCTTGAGTATCTAGTCTATAGAAACAAACATATTTAATTAAAATTTTTCAATTAATATTTTTTGGCAAAATTTTGACTGATTCTCCATCCACCCGCAATCAATAAATCAATGGTTCTGCACAAATCGCCTATAGGCTGTGTGATATTTTAGCTTAAAAATTGACAAATTCACCAATTTTGAGGCTCTATTCATTTTATTCTAAGATTAGAGTAAACTTAATAATAGTTACCCACGCAATGTGTAGAATAGGCTATCTGATATATGTCGTCAAATTATATTTCAAAGGATTATTGCAGCGTCCTTACATATCAATGTATATTTCACAAATTACTTTTTTTTTTTTGCTAGTACTTATCTGTATTTAAATGTCAGAAACATAAAATAAATATTATATGGTTGAAAACACCAAAGAGTTGTGATATGACGAGCCAGCCAAAGCGTGAACACAGACTTGAATTTAGCCGTTGATAACGTTAGCATTCTTATCACTCCGGTGTGATCGTATGCTTCAAAGTTAATTATCAGATGAAAAAAAATATTATATATTTGTCTTTTGGAAGCTGCATTCAAATCCATTTGACTCAAAAATAAGAGTTGGCACGTGCCTCCTTGGTTTGGGTGGGCATGACGCCTCTGGGTAGGGTAAGGTTTTGGATTGGGACAGGACTATAAATTCTGACAGGAATGTTGTTCCAGGATTAACAAAATATGCTGATGCAGGAACATGACTTACTTGACAAAATCATAAGTTCACTGATCATTATGGGTCTTTAGGTTCAAGGGTTTTTAAAAAAGTGTTTAAGCAGGGGGGTAAAAAACAACATCTGTATTTTTTTTTTTTTTTTTTTTTTTCAATCAACCTCTTGACTGCATGTCTTTCTCTCTTTCGGTCTTATAACACCCTCATTGGACAGATTTCATCAGAAGAGCCTCCTCATCTTCAACACACTTTAATCTCGTCCACTCGCGTAATCATTCCAGAGCCAGTAACCACAGGACTTTTGATTTGCCCCGCTATTTATTAGCTTGAAGCATCTAGAAAGAATCTTTGATTAATTGGGGTGAGCCACCCCATATAACAAGGTCAAAGCTCCTGAGCTCACTGTGCTTTTTTCATTTACATCAATTAGAAGGGGGGAGCCGAGGGCTACTCGGCACCTCTCAGAAAAAGCTCTTGTGTGCGGTGGCCGGGACTTGTTTAAATATAACTCTAAGAGAGCGGTAATGAAGTTAATGCAAATGAGACATTCTCTTTTTCCCTGCCACTTTCTTCTCTCTCTTACATTTCCTCAGATACTGAAAGCCAATTACAAGCTAGAAGGCGAAAGGCAGACATAGAGGAAAAGGCCTTTGTAGAAACTAATAATGGCTGAAGTTAGTATGGATTGAAAATGAGATGAAAGAGAAGAACACGTCTTAACCGGTCATTTGCCATCGCGCATAAATGTAGAATGAAGTCTCGCTGACCATAGAGGAGATCATATTTTAGCCTTAAGACCTGGGTTGACGTTTTAGAGCAGAGGATTCAAAGAATCTCATGGCTCAGTCTCATGGCATGAAATGCAAGGATATTTGGGTATTCACAAATGACCTGTAAAAAAAAAAAAAATGCATTTTATGCCTTAAATGAAATGCTGCAAAAACAGAGCTAGGAAATGAAAGCAGTCGGTATTGTGTTACTTTGTGTTTGTGGAGCATGTGATGAAGGAGATCTTATACAGCTTCTGTTTGCAGATACTAGTTGATCTTATTTTGTGGTAATGCTGAAAAAATGGCATCAGCTGTGAGGGTGGATAAAAAAAAGAAGACAGAAAAAAAGAAATTTCTTCCTTCTCAGACAGAGGGCGGCCTTGTGTCACCAACACCTATCATCACCCCTCCCCCTTCTATGCAAATGAGCTGTAAATGATAGCATTCCGGTTCAATCAGAGACTGAACAGAGCTGCTTACTTTCAGATATTCACATCATAATTCTTGTTGTCGAACTCATTTCAGTGTATTTTCAAGTCTTAGCACATCTAAGGGTCTAGAACAATTTACAGTAAGCTTTACAGCAAAAATGTAATGACTAGGTTTATTTCTTAGTACAAGTGGAATCATAGAAAAAAATGCAAAAAAAAAAAAAACCTGACATTTATAAATTCCTCTACTACTTTCAAACATCCGCCAAACTGCATGCCCTGGATTGAGGGATATATATACATTGTCGTCGTTACCTTCATTAAAAGAAACAATGAAACGCATTTAGCAGCTCTTCAGATTTAGTTATCCTGCTAAATCTGAAGAGCTGCTAAACGTGTTTTGTTATTTCTTTTAACAGTGACTTAAAACGACCTATTCTATTCTATTCTATTCTATTCTATTCTATTCTATTCCATTCCATTCCATTCTTCAAAGACCATCCAGAGTCTTGCATAGCCAGACTAGACTGACAGCAGAAGTTCTGGACTCCATCGCAGCTTTCATTGACCAAAGAGTGCCTTTAGAGGCCATATGACTGACATGTTAAACAACCAATCACTGTTAATTTGCCTCAATTTGCCTAAATGTTGTTGTTTCGTATGCTCAAATAGTTAAAAAAGCTTATTTTTTGGTCTAGACCAGCCAATGCGCATGTACACTTCTAAGCGTGAGTCTCAGGGTTGTATGGAAACCAGAGCTTCTAACGACAGCTGCAGTGACGCAATGACTTTACCAATCAGAGATTGGCTCTTTTACTTAAAAGGCGGGACATATTCTGCCATATTGCGTTTTTTTAAAGAGCCAATGCAATGAACTTCACATAGTTTTAAAAATCCAGCATTTAGTTGATCTTGATAGGCACTCAGTCACATTTGTAAACACAGCAGCTTTCTTCTTCCATAAGGGGGTTTGGCTTCATGACAGTTTTGTTAAACACACGTCTCCTGGAAATCCTGTAGAATTCAGATGATGATGTCAACTCTTGAAGTAATTCCAATTTTGTGTACCATATGAATCAGACAGCAGTCCATGGGTGATGTCTTAGGTTGAGACTAGGAAGGCGTCTTGATGCACAGAATGCGATGCAAACGTCACATGCCTTGTTGAGCTCTGTGCTCCCTATGAAGGTAGCGTCTTTCACGAGTGTCCAGAGGACAGTGCTGACCCAGCAGACAGCAGGACCTCTCACAGCAGCAGCCACCTGATAAAGCACAAGGGAGGAAGGAGAAACACTGACCACAAAGCAGGCGGCATCAGATAGTGTGACAACATGCGGATGAACACATGTTCTGGGCCGTAGATTATGACAGAGCACAGTTATTTCCTGTCCAGCTACATTTTCAATTTCCTGCCCAGCACTTTAGTTTTATTACAGTGATAAGAGGATAGTATCAGCAGTATCCATGGGGACAACGGTGACAATGTCTGTATAGCGCTGCAGCCTGATAAGAACAATATGGAATAATAACGGAATTTAAGCCACCGAGAAATACTCTATTGTGTCTCTTTTTTTTCTTTTTTTGTGTGTATGTGGTAATAAAAATATAAATTCAACTGTGCGTCTGATAATAGCTTATATCAATATGAACAATTAGGGCAAATAAATGCAATGAATTTTATAGTCGTGATAATGATTGACATCTATATACAAATACAAAGCATTCATTAAAGTTTGCTGTGTTGATTATATAATGCCAATCAACGTTTGTTCATCTCTATAAAAGGGTATAATCTTTCTAATGCAGTCAAATTATATTCTAATTTGGCTAAGGGATCACAATATTTTTGAGATTGTCCTTTTATTAGATCAGTTTCATTAGAAGCACATGACAATAGAAAGCAGTCTCCATCTGTCATGTTGAGATTGAAAGCGATACAAAGACTGAAAGCGGCTGCTCCCATGGAGTCTGACCTCTGTCATAAAACACCTCCATATTGTAAAGGACAGTGTCTCATTCAGGCGCTCAGGCCTTTTATCAGCCCAGCACACTGACTTCATTCACACTGACTGCATATGGCGAATTTGGGGATCTGGAACCCCAAGATCTGAACCCCTCCAAATAAATAAACGGACCACAAATTAAGAATTTGTATGCATTAGAGTATATATTACCAATTGATGCTTAATAGATGGTCTAGTCATAGTTTCCAAAAAAAAAAAAAAAAAAAATCATCAATCAATCTTTGGTCAATCTGTAAACTGTAGTTAACTAGTAACTAAACAGCTATTTATCAATTTATCGCATTCTGACTTCACTCTTTGCTTTTCACAACCCAACCAATTTCCAATGGATACAATATCTCCTTTTCTTCTCTTAGAATTTTCATGTTCATTCACAATATGAAATATAAATAGTTTGCAAACAGCTGTTGACACTCAGATTCTTCTCTTTGAGATAGTTGATGTTTAGCTAACTGTAACTAAAAGAGATTTGGGTTACAAACCTCAACAGAAAGAACTTCCTTTGGTCTCACCTGAAAGTTATTGTATAATTCACAAATTTGTCTGAAAGATTTTGACCCAAATATATACACTCACCTAAAGGATTATTTGGAACACCTGTTCAATTTCTCATTAATGCAATTATCTAATCAACCAATCACATGGCAGTTGCTTCAACGCATTTAGGGGTGTGGTCCTGGTCAAGACAATCTCCTGAACTCCAAACTGAATGTCAGAATGGGAAAGAAAGGTGATTTAAGCAATTTTGAGGGTGACATGGTTGTTGGTGCCAGACGGGCCAGTCTGAGTATTTCACTGATAAGTTACTGGGATTTTCACAAACAACCATTTCTAGGGTTTGCAAAGAATGGTGTGAAAAGGGAAAAAAGAAAAACATCCAGTATGCGGCAGTCCTGTGGGTGAAAATGCCTTGTTGATGCTACTGTATATATCTGTATATATATACTGTGTATATATGTATATATACTGTGTGATGATAACTTCAAACTCTTTGCAATTTTTCTCTGAGAAACTCCTTTCTGATATTGCTCCACTATTTTTTGCCTCAGCATTGGGGGAATTGGTGATCCTCTGCCCATCTTGACTTTTAAAGGACACTGCCACTCTGAGAGGCTCTTTTTATAACCAATCATGTTGCCAATTGACCTAACAAGTTGCAAATTGGTCCTCCAGCTGTTCCTTATATGTACATTTAACTTTTCTGGCCTCTTATTGCTACCTGTCCCAACTTTTTTGGAATTTGTAGCTCTCATGAAATCCAAAAGGAGCCAATATTTGGCATGGCAATTCAAAATGTCTCACTTTCAACATTTGATATGTCATCTATGTTGTATTCTAAATATAATATTGAAATTTGAAACTTCCACATCATTGCATTCTGTTTTTATTCACAATTTGTACAGTGTCCCAACTTTTATTACGATAGATAGATAGATAGATAGATAGATAGATAGATAGATAGATAGATAGATAGATAGATAGATAGATAGATAGATAGATAGATAGATAGATAGATAGATAGATAGATAGATAGATAGGTCAAAAATGACAGCATTGAATCTAGTGGGTTTGGTACTGCGGTCAAACCAATTTATTTATTTTTTTATTTTTTATTTTTTTTATCAGGCTAAATAGATATCAGATATCAGGCTAAATTTAGGTTCACTTTTCACAACTTAATCTGCTAAGTGTCGTCTTTGAAAAGAAATCAAACTTAAGTTTGTGCTCTAAAGCATTCAACTTTTATGACTTGAAAATAAAATTTTCAGGTCTCTGCTCAAAAAAAAAAAAAAATGAATAAATGGATTATAAATACAGTGTAAATATAATTTAGTGCCATATAATCCTCTATAAATACTAAATAAACAAAAAAATATCAAACTAAAATATAGTACATTAATTTCATTGAAATTAAAAACGAAACAAAATTGGTCATCCGACACGTGAAGAGCACCAGAGGGTTAAGGATGTGTATATTTATTGTGAGGTCCACAGCCGTCTCCTTCCGGCTCAAGCAATGTCCACACCGGGTCTTGATCTCCACTTAGCCCAATTCAAGTCAATTTGTTATTGCAAATATAAATGTAGTGGACGGGTAATATGCAGTGGCCTTAGGAGAAATCCCAGAGCGCTCCCTTTCACTCCTGACCTCCCATCCAAACTGCCCCCTTTTGTTCGTTAAGCCATTCAGCTGCCAATCATCCCCAGGCTTTTTCATTAAATTAACTACAGCGGTGAGTTCCAGCTATCACAGGAATGCGTCTAAGTGTTTAATATCTACAGCGCTTGGCCTGACTCGTTCGCCAAACAGCAAGAGCTTTGGTTTGTTGTCGTATTTGTCTGTTGTCGTATTGTCGCACCAGCTTCAAGGAGTAAAGACAAACCCCAAACCAATACGGCAAAGAGAGTGTGTTGTGCGGAAACCCACACGAGCGCTCACCTGACTCCTCGGGGCCCCCGGGAGACGTACGGGGCGGTTCGCACACAATTAAAAACCACACAAACGGAGAACGAGAGAGATCTTCCCCCTCGAGCAGTTGACATTTACCCCAGTTGGATAATTGAGGAATAACATTTGCGTTACAATTTAACATGACCTCTGCCTTCAAAAGCCCTTTCATATTACCTCTCTGAAATGACTGCAGACAGCCACGGACACAGACACGATGGGCTGCTTGGCGATGGGTTACTGTTGATGATATAAGAAAGGGAGAAACCTTATTATGACTGTGGCAGAGTCAATGTCAAGAGGAGGCGAGTTGCCCTTTTCATTCACGGGAGAACAACTATTAAGAAAAATGTATTAAAAGCTCAGGTGGGTGGGAAGGGGGGGGGATGCAGCGACCTGGAGCCTGAGCTAAAAGCAAAGGTTAATGGATTGACTGTTACCTGCGCGAGAGGCTTAACTGCGCACCGATACACAGGGGAGGAAAACTCCTCGCGTAGCTTGTTTGTCGGGCGCCGAAATTAAAGGGCTCACACTTATTTGTTGGAGAAATTAGCTGGTTGATCTGTTTATTTCCATCAGAGGAACAAGGTCAAGGTGAGCTCTTAATCACTGGCCGCGTGAGTGATGTCTGTTTCCCCGCCGCTTCGCATTTTGGTCACGTGGCTGGGATGTAAGCAGGTTTCTACAAGGTGGAATCTGTGATCAAGTAACTATACATATCTTTTTTCTTTAATGTAATGTGAGCCATGAACTATAACCAACTAATCACTGTACTTATGGTACGTTCAAACATGCCGGAAACATCATATTTGTGAGTTTAACACATGAACGTCACTAAAAAGTGGGATTTCCTTTAAGCCTGATTTTCTAAGTCGAGTGTCGGTAAGAAAACAATGGATGTGGATTTTGACACATTAATGTTACATTTGTTGAACTGAAAGTACACCACATTATTGTACAATTACGATGGAATATCCAACGATTCAATTTCAGAATCTTCATAAATTGAATAAAAATATAAAAAGGCTAAAACTCACCCGATGTGCATCCTTTTGTGGATGTGAAGGTGAAAAATCTTTATGGTACATCGCCATCTTACTCAAAATTGATTTGAACATGTGATGATGTAATTACGACTTCCCAAATACTAAATACAAACTTCCCAGGATGATTCGAACGCAGCATTACTGTGAAAATACACATTTGGTCAAAATACATTACTTGATGCACACAAAAAAATATACGAAAACTAAAAATGTGCTGCATGTGGTGACATCTAAATTAATGGTAGCACTTTACATTACTTAAATACATTATTTAGGATGAACTGCACTTATACAGCATTTATTAATCTTTGTTAATGTTAATTTCAACATTTACTAATACTTGAACAAACAATGAACAGCTGTATTTTCATTAACTAAAGTTAAAATAAGATTGACAAATACATTACACATGGTTAGTTCATGTTCGTTAATATATTAAGGATGTTAACTAATGAACCTTTTTTGTAAAATGTTACCAAATTAACTTTTACTATCAATAATAGTAGGGATGCACCGAAATGAAAATTCTTGGCCGAAACCGAAAACCGAAAAAGAGGAAACAGAGGCCGAAAACCGAAAACCGAAACACCGAAAGAAATTATGCCAATTATTAGTATCATTGCATTATTGGCTATGACTGTGTACAAATGTTACTAAAATCAAGGCATTGCAATGGCATAAATTAATATAAATTTTTTTAAAGTATAAATCAATTACAAATTATGCAAATATTTATTTAACACAATGCACAGTATAAAATAAAATTCAAACTAAAATGTTTTTGACCCCACTCATGTGTACATTAAATAATAATCTAATAGCCTGCAGAAAGGTTTTAAAATGAAATGTTCTCTCATAAAAAACAAAGCCAAGTGCGAACTTCTCATCACACCAGCACCCTTTGCACATCTAAATTAGTTTCTTACATTTTAAAAATTTAGCGTACAATAGCATAAAAAGCCTTTTTAAATGAACAAAGGTCCATGATTAATACAAATGTACATGAAACTTGATGAAACATGTTTAGTGAATGTAGAAAATATTTAAGAGAGCATTAATTTAGTTCTATACATACATATATATTTTTTTGTAATGTCACAAGTAATAATCTCAGGGTTTACTGGGTTTTACATGATTATTTTTGTATTGGTGGTGGAATACTAAAAAATAAACATTGTCATGTATTTATCTGACTTCTCACTGATTCCTGATGGTTAGAGGACAGTTACTTGAGTCGTCCCCTGTCGTTTCAAGGAATAGTACAACGTTCAAGTATAAACGCCTCGACCGTTTGGAGCGGTGCGCGCGCTGTCTGTGGAGACTCGCGCATACTTTCGCCTGCCTCCGCAGCGCGAGTCTCCACAGTTTATACTTGACCCGCAGCTCGCATCCGGAGTCGTCGTCATGGCGGCGCGCATTGTTTAGAGCAGATATAGGTGGATAAACAAGGCTTCCGTCTCCTCGCGGGTTCAGATTCACTGAAATACGTCCACACCGCAGACATGTTGCTTCAGACAAGCACGTGCAGGTCGCGGTTTCTGGTTGCGTCATCACAACATTTCGGCCGTATTGTTTCGGTGATAAAAGTCTTTCGGCCGAAAACCGAAAATGCCCTTTTGGGCCATTGTCGGCCGAAAATTTTCGGTGGCCGAATATTCGGTGCATCCCTAAATAATAGTATGATTGAATTATCCAAGCGAAGGTCATGTGGAAACAGCTCCTCA
The DNA here is from genome assembly GCF_016745375.1 of Pimephales promelas. The sequence goes on along the minus strand of NW_024121108.1, from coordinate 998,315 downwards.
TTCCAACAACTGCACATTTTCACTTTTTACAATCTTTCTCTTTGTAATTCTCTAAATATATGCCATATATTAAATAAATGCTAATTCCTTAAAGGTTGCTTTGGTCTACAAGTTTCAGTCTTCACAGCGAGGCTAAAGATTGTTTCCCCCCACACAGCTCTTCCCTCAGCGCTGATATTTTTATGCAGAGAGCCATATTTCATGTGTCTGCCCCTCCACTGCACGGGAAACCGGCGTCATCTGACTGAGCGAGCTCCTCTGATAAATGACTGACGAGCGGCTGCTACACTTTATTAAAAAGTAATAACAATTTTTGTAGGCTCCCTTCATGTTGTAAGGGGCCCATGAATCAAGGGACATTGGCTGTCTGTATCTGATAAATGCATCGTTTACCATCTGAGGAGTTATTTAGGACTGGCTATTAATTTAAATCACATTTATCTCCTCTGAATAGGGCCGAGAGCTGTGATAGGACTGCAAACGACTGCTAACTGGGGCCTTATTTATTGCTACAGCACGCACAACAAAAGCTCAATATGCTAAACAGTGTCTGCCAATCACTCTAGTCAATCTTGACCCACCAGTTAGACAATCTTTTCCTCATAAAATATACATTCTGCTTCTCTAGTGCCTGTAGCAATGAGGAACTAAGAAACAGAAAGCGAAAACACAGTTCTCTAGAAGCGTTTAACTGAATTCTCGAATGGTAGAAACGTGTTAGACACTGTTCATAGTTCAAATCCTGTGAATGCAAATACAACACAACAGAAAATGAGGAAGCACTGTTCTACAGTATTTGCTGGCAGGAATAGGATGATGACATGCGTACAGACTTTAACCATTCAAGGTCTGATGTTACAGAAGAGATGACCTTAGACCCTTACTCATATTTCTATGTGACTGTCCTCTTTATGTCATTGTGTTTTTTTTTATGACAACACAACTTCAAAATGGTGAAATATGCTTTACTATCTATTCTGGTAACCTAGAGTTGTTAACTCAAGGATGTAAAGACCTTAGTTGGTGTAACCTGATTTAACTGAATACAACCTGTTCATTTAGATGCTACCACATTACTTTTTAGGTTGCCTGAAAAACACTTTGCTCGCAGATGACATATATATTATTAAATAAAGAAGAAAAATGCCACTTGATGTAAAGGTAAACATTATGCGTTTTAATAATTCATACAAGGCACTTCAAACATATTTACCTGTTTCCTCCTTAATTCCCAGGAATGAGATTGAGGTGGTCTCTCTCATATCCTGACAGAGGTTATGAAAACATTTAGCAAGGCATGAGGGTGTTTGAGTAAAGCCACCACAAAATTAAATAAATGCCACAAATCTTTTGCACCTAATAATTTGTCATGTGTGTGGCAGCCTTCAGGATTTATTTTTGGCCTTTCATGTCCATGAAGAAAAACAAACGTGTCGATAATGATAAATGGTTTCCACGCAACTGCAGATGTAGTTCATCACATTAACTAACAACAACCACAAACAAACACAACTGACTGTTTTTATCTTCATCACTATCTATTTTTTTAAGCATTACAAACACAACAAACTTCTTTTTGTCAAATGTTCAGACTTTTCTTTAGAATGAATGACCCTAAAACCTGTTCGCATCAAGAACAATACAGATCAGTTCTTAAAAACGTATTAAAAACTAGCAACTATAACTACAACGGCACAGAGAAACAAAATAGTTGGTATCGCTTTCAGAATGATTTTTTTTTTCAAGCCGATGAACGATAAAAACACTGACAGCCAATCAGAGTCTATCCTGCTTTACAGAGCTTGAGCATTTAAAGCGGCAGACACCAAAACTGCAGCGCATGCTTAGAATAAAGAGAACGACATCGTGTATCATCGTGTAGACGCTAATACAGACATCATTGTAGTTACTGTTCTTGTTGTGAACAGGCTATATATATATATATATATATATATTTGGGGAGCCATTGTATATTTGTAGGGCTGTGAATCTTTGGGTAGACAGCGAATCGATTCGATTCACGATTCATAGGTTTTCGATTCGATTCATGAACGATTTGTGCAAATTCAGAACGATTCGATTCGATGCGATTCACATCCAAATTCGATGCGATTCGATTAATTCGATTCGATTCTTAATTTTTTATATGCATTATAGTATTATTTCAATGCTTCACCCATCTTTGTCTGGGTTTGAATTAGCCTACAGCGGCCTTCAGGGATCAGATAGTGGGGATTTTGTCCATTGTTAATGTTAGTTCATGTTTGTTTTTCATTTTAATGAATATATTATTATTAAAAAAAAATAAATGGCCTACAAATTAGCATTTGCAAGTAGCAAATATTTTGAAAAAGGCTTTTAAAGTATTGCATTAAATGACGTATGCACAAATTAATGGAGACGTTTTCAAATTAGTTTCATTTTGCGTCCTCTCAGTGCACTCGCTACCACCTTTTCACTGGATTTTGCTCGCGCTCGGTCCCATAGCTCTCATGCTTTCATAACGTTAACTACAGATTTTTGAGCAGTCCATGTTTGAGCTCTCCAGCTGAGCTCTCTGTCGAGAAAGCAATAGTTTTGAGGCAAACCGCTCAAGCCATTGATAAAGCTGCCATGCCATTGCGTGGGCACTATAAAATAAAACGCTTTCATTCATTTATTACATGGACTCTCCGTACACGCAAGGTGGTCTCTCGCTCGCTTTCCCTCTCTGCCGAGTGCGTGCAGCCGTGTGTGAACGCGTGATACAACCTCTGTCTCGTATGCACGCTCGCTCTAGATTCCGGGAGATTTTAACTAATTTGCGGTAATACAAGCTGATCACGACATGAGTAGCTCAACAGGTAGAAAGATAAACTCATCTTTCAGGCATTTGACTGACCGGGCTTCAGCGTAAGAAATCAGGGGTGTGTGAGCGCCTGAAACCAATCAAATGCGGATGTCGTATGACGGCCAATGCGTGAGGCAGCTTGTACCAGGAACACTTTAAGGTTGTGTTTATATATTTTAAACCACTGAATCGCTATAAAATCGTGATTAATTCGATTCTTAGCCTTTTAAATCGATTATTCACGTAAATAAACGATTCACGATTCAAAATACATGTTTCAGGATCGATGCATATGCATCGCCAGGATTTATAATTGATGCATCGAGAAAACGAGTGAATCGTTACACCCCTATATATTTGTATATATTCATAGGTGTAGGGGCGTTTCCTCTGAGGAGGCAGGGGAGGCAGTGCCTCCTCAAAAATGGATAAGAAAATAAGGTAACGCTTCCTTTTACAGTACAGTACTTACAGTATACTTACAGTTTATACTTGCCTAGAAAGTTCTGGCTAATATAAGGTAAGTACATGGAACAGGGGTAGGTTTAGGGGTAGGTTCAGGGTTAGTACTAGTTATTACCCAGTAATTGTAGTTACTAAAATGAGTACATAGTATTTACATGGGTAACTGGACTGTAAAAGGAAGCGTTACCGAAAATAACTGATATCACAAAAAACAATGAAAATATTACAAAATATAACATTTTAAAAGTGTAATCACTCATTTTTCTAAAGTGACAGTCGTCACGTTTCCATTACCCTTCAAAATTACTCAAATTGTGAATTGAAAATGTGCTCAATGTAAACACTTCAATGGTTTTTGGTGGTTTTTCAGGCAAATGGAAACAGAGAATGTTTGGACAGAAGATGAGTTCTTCATTAAACTCACAAAAGACAAAGGTATTATGGGAATACTGGATATTAAGCTACAAAAGAATGCCACAATTTATCAAAACCTTGAAGCAGATATGAGGGAGAAATGCCTGGGGATTAATTGAGAATGAATGGGGTAAGTTGCGTGAGCCCGATCTCACGGCTATTCGTATTTTACGAGGTGGCTAATTCGTGCAAATTCATACGGCCTCACACGTACTGTGCTAAATCGTACATATTTTACAAGTAGCCCAATAGAGCATCACAGTCCCGCCCACAGCCCGAGAGAGCGTTGGTGCCGGAAGTAAATTTCCCATTCATTTCTTCCATTGACATTTTGTAAAATCCATATCTAAAGAGTATTAGCGCATGTCTGAGGATAACCAGCCACGGCTGAACTCATAAACATACAACATATCATTTCGAGTGAAAAAACGAAGAGAAAATCGAAAAAAAAGTCAAGGGTACAAGCCTGCGTACATATTTTCATTTCCGAGCAAAGGAACTACTCCTCCCATAAACCACCGTGCCTCACTAAAGTTGACTGAGGCTACCATGAAATAACCTTTTTTAATTGACTTCCAAATCTGACAACGGCCATGTGAACTTTTTCCTCCAGTGAATTTTATATAGTGAATGTGCAGGGAAACTCCTGGATAAATTCCTGGATTTATTGAAGCAAACGCATTTGCAGCTGCACATCCTAAAACATTGAGCATCTGGCTCGCTCATAGGCTGTGCTGCGGCAACTGCACATTCAATGGCGCGGGGGCGTCTCAGAGCTGCGACCAATGAACTTAGCCTTACGTCATTACACAATCTTCAGTCTGTCACATAACTTCGTGGGGTTTCAGACACTTCCTCCAGTCAGATGCATCACTGTGGGATTGTGGGATTGTTTAGGATTGTCGGTAATGAAGTACTTATCCAATACATCGCGAATAAAAGACATTTATCTTAAAACAAGGTTAGTGCCCTTGTTTATATGAGCATATACAATCACTTAGTAGCTGGTTTTAAGTCTACCATGTATGGTTATGTTTTTATGGATTATATCTCAAATGTAGAAATGGAGAAATTGTATTGAATTTTTACTGCCGGCACCAGCTGTGGGCGGGACTGTGATGCTCTATTCGTATGAATTGACCTTAAACCGCTGAGGTTTAGACCAATTGTACAAATTCGTACTAATTAGCCACGTCGTAAAATATTTACAAATTGGTCGTGCGAGATAGCATTGCTTTGAAAGGAGACAATGCCTTCCCCGTGACATTGGGTGGTTGGATTGGTTTGTGCGATAAATCGCCTCTTTTTAGGCGCATTTCAGAATCGGCCTGAATGAAGGCAATGATGGCGTTAATGGGAAGTCTGATTAAAAAGTAAACAACTCAGCCACTTAAATATCACTGCTGTTAGATCACCTCAAAGTCAAACTGGAAATGGCCTGAAAACATTATGACTTTTTTTTTTTTTTTTTTTTTTCTGAGCGAAACAAAAAATAAACATTATTTTTAAATAGATGTAAAAATGCTTTTAAAAACATTTATAATTTTTATTAATATAAATATTAATATTTATAAAATTTATTAATTTATAGTTTTTTTTTTATTTTTATAAATGTAACATTAATTTAATAATGTAAAAAAATAGAGCTGTTTGGTTTATCGTATTTGATGTAATGTTTAACCAGGAAAATGTTTCAATATTAAGTGTAACTGGGACATCACATGAATTAACATTTGATTCATAGAATTTTCTTTATCTTTTTTAAACTGTGAGGACTCCTCATTTCAGAACACCATTGCACGCACTGATTTACGTCTCATATTTAAATATTTTTTTGACTCATTCATACTGTCCGAAGCATATTTTCTAATGTCCCATGTATACAGTTTCACTCCTTTGAAAATAACTAAACCAAATGATGTTTAGTAACCTTCCAAGCTGTATTTAATAAGGACAGTCATAACCAGGGCCAGATGCAGGAGTCTGAATGATTTGTTTGTAACTGTGATGAGGTCACGTTTGAACGGGACCTCTGAACTCGAGGAACCAACACAAATGAAACGACAGCAGTTTCACATCTAGCATTTAGCCTCGGCTTAGAGCGAGAATGAAAAGATGAAAGCGAGAGCGTGTGAGACGTGTTCGGGCCAAAGCGACGTACACCTCGCGTATGTGTGCGCACTACGTCATGTTTGTCTAACCCTGCGGTGGACTCTGAGAGGCCGCGGCGGTAATTGAAACACAACAGAATTAAGTTACAAATATCTGACAGGACTCTGTGTGTACAGTAAAACCCCAGACGCTCCTCAGGTTAACACATATTTTCTTTTAATTAGTTTTTCATTCGCTTCCTTACGTCTTGAGTCAATATGGATAAGTGTGTCTTGTGAGGCTGTTCTGTGTGTTTCTATACGTGTCGCCTCCCACATCGAAACAAAATAATTCATCAAACGCACTCCATCCGATCCTCTCGCCGAGAATAAAGCTGCGTGACCTGAACGAACCTCACACGTATTCACTGACACACAGAAATATATGGCTTATGACTCAACTCTAAGAACTGAATCCCTGCCTCAATGCAACCACAAAGTATTTGATCTAACTTTATTTTGTGTGCGTGAGTGTGAGAAAAGTCTTGGCTTCATGATTAATGGTGCACGGCTTGACAGCAGGCCAAACCTGTGTCGCTCGGGGCCGTTGGGTGTTTCTCCAGCCCAGGTGAAGGGTGCCGGGGGCCGCGCCGATCGCCTGCAGGACGCAGGTCGTGTTTGGGGAGCCGATGCATGATTTCGGGTCCACACAACTACTACTCAGACTCAGGAAAACACTCAGGCCCGGTTTCACAGACAGGGCTTAGATTAAGCCAGGATTAGGCCTTTTTTCAATTAGTTCCTAAACTTGAGACAAAACAATGACACTGACATATTTTAAGTCGCTTTCAGTTAAAACTGCTCAAACATGCATTTTAGTCTGGGACTAGACTTAGGCATTGTCTGTGAAACTGGGGGTCAATGCTTAAGACCAGTGTTGGGTGACAATTAGTTACTGTAATTTAATTACTTTTCCCTTGAAAATGTAAAGTAAGGGATTACTCCTCATTTATCTGTAATTGAATTACAGTTACTTCTGATGTAATTGAGGTAAATACTGTGTATAGATCAATCCGATCTCACAGCGATTCATATGCATTTTATGAGGTGTCTAAATCGTACGACCGCACTCGTACAAATTCGTATGAATTATTGTAAAATATGTATGAAAAAAGTGTGAAATGTCATGAGATCAGACATAAAACATCAAAATATATTGTCTGATGTTAAAAAGTATGTTTTTATAATGTAACTTTCTCCACCGTGGTCTATTTAAGGATAATTCATGCAATTTTATACTATTTATTTTAAAGAATTAAAACAGATTCATGTCTATTCTTTTATTATTAAGCTGGTTGAGATTGATATGGGATTTTGAAAGTACTTAGTAATTAAAAGTAATTAAATACTTTTTAGAGAGAGTAATTAGTACAGTAATCTAATTACACTGTTGAAGAGGTAATTAGTAACTAGTAATTAATTACTTTTTTAGAGTAACTTACCCAACACTGCTTAAGACCTCGTGTGTTATCAGACCTCGGACTTTGTCTTCATTTTTAAAAATTTAATTGTTTCACTCCACTGTAAAAAATCCCAACTTGCAAAATGTTTTTCTTACAAAAAGTAACTTGAACAACAAGAACAAGAACAAAAGTTAGTAGGAGGAATTAGTTTAATATTTTGTGTGAACTGAACAAGAATACAAGACAACTTTTGTTTCGAACGAAAGTTGTTTTGGTGACGTGTATTTGTTCAACAACACTGACTACTGACAGTAAATTACACTATCAATCAACAATTGTGGGTCTTTTTTATGCTCACCAAGTTTGTATTTAATTGATTAAAAATTGCAAAATATTATTAGAAAAAAAAAGCTTTTTTTCATTTTAATATATTTGAACATTTTATTTATTCTTTGATACAAAGCTGACATTTCAGCATCATTACGCCATTCTTGAGTCACATGATCCTTCAGAAATCGTTCTAATATCCTGATTTGCAGCTCAAGAAACATTTCTTATTACTGTCAAAGTTGAAAACAGTTGTGCTGCTTCATATTTTGTGATACGTTTTGTTTTTCTTCAGGATTGTTTGATGAATAGAAAGTTCAAAAGAACAGCGTGCATTTGAAATAGAGATCTTTGAAACAGTCTTGATTATTTTAATGCATCCTTGCTGAATAAAAGTATAAATTTCTTCAACAACAACAAAAAAAAATGCGTATCATCAACTCATGATATTATTAGTCAAATTGATGGATCAGAAAAAAACTTATTAAAATATTAAGTCATTTTAAATGGGAAAAAAAAAAAAATGTCACCACATCTTTGATGACTGAACTTAAAGATTGTGCATGCTGTTATTCTGTAGACAACGGGTGTGAGAGCTCAGTGTTCTTCAGCCGCTGTCTTTCTCAGTCTAGAGCACAAAACAGACACTAGATGGCTGCAGATAATGGAGTTCAGCACTAATAAATCGCTCAATCCACTGAGCTCTAGTCTGTGCAAAACATACAACACACACGGCTCACTAGAATAAACGTATCCCATGATTTCCCTTCAGTGCGTCTGCAGGTGAAAGACAGTTATGATGTGACCTCATTTGAGGTGCTTTGCACTTAAACATAGATGTACTGATTTCAGTTTGTCATTCTCAGAGCACATTAGCCATGCAAACAAAATTAGTATAATTTTAGGTAGTTTAATGTAGGATGTTTTCTATGTGACAGGTCACCCATAAAAAAAAAAAAAAAAAAAAAAATTAACTCACTCCTTGTTTAGCCTCTTCAGGAGTCTCCAGTGTTATTTTAGTTTTTATTTGTATTTTTAATATAATTGTATTAATATTTAGATTTTTTTTTTCTTTAGTTCATTTTGTAGTAAGTTTGTTTTGTGCTTTTGTCATTTTATTTATTTATTTATTTTATATTGCTATTTAGGTTTAATTTGATTTATTTGTAAGTCAGTGTTAGTTTGTTTAGTTTTAGTTTTTATTTATTTCCAGGTAATAAGCGTTTCAACTTAAAGGAATATACACTCAAAAAACATTTCCTTAATTATTTATTCACCCCAAGGCCATCCGAGATCTATAGGCCGTCCTCTCTCAGCTGAAGAGAAGTAAGGTTTGGGAGGAAAACATTCCAGGATTTTTCTCCATGTGAAAGTGATTGCTGCCCAACATAGACCATTCTTGATGGTCCAAAATCCATATTTAGCCAGCCTTCGCTAGTGAAACAATCATTTTTAAAAAAGGGAAGAAAAGAAGTATACTTTCTAGGGACAAATGCTCTCCTCGGTCCTGCTTTGTGAAGTGGTTGAGTTCATGTCCTCTCGTGTGACAAATTCAGAGGGTATACTTGTTTGCAAGTGTGGATAAATCTGGAGAACAAATGGTCATTTCTGTATATTAGTATTTGTTGAGTTTATTGTTAAAAATGATCTGTCCGTGTGTGTATCCTGTATGTAAACTCCTTGTAAACAATCGTCTCGTGAACGCGCTTCACTCACTCAGACCTGGACCAAGCGAGTCAGTGAATCATTGTCAGTGTTTCCTTAAACAGTATATTTCTTCTCAAACATCAACTATAGCAAATTGTGTTGACCACTTTTATGACGCATGTTTTTTTGTCATTTCTGAATCTTACAGGGTTAGTTCAAACAAAAATAAAAAATGATATCATTTACTTACCCTGCAGTTGTTCTAAACCTGATTTTCTTTGTACAGTTGAACACAAAATAATAAATTTTGAAGAATGTAAGTAACCAAAGAGTTGCTTGTCCCCATTTACTTATACATATATATTTTTTCATACTATGGAAGTCAGTGACGTCATTTACATGCAGCCAATAACCCGTTCAAAACCGGGATATTAGCAATAAACCGGTCGCGAACGGCCATGAAACACCAGCAAAAACCCGAATATGCTCATTTTAAAAACCGGGATATTCTACATGGGGTACCCCTTTTCTAACCCGAATTTTTGGTCATGTAAACGTGTATCGGCATATGCCCATAGTGATTTGTGTTCTGCGCATGTTCTGTTCGCAAGGAATCTTGGTCTTTTGAGTAGATAAACTTATCGGCGTATACAAAAATCCGCGTGCAGTATACCGGAAATAAACATGGTGAGACACAGCACAGCATACATTTGGAGCGAGGTCAGTAACGTTACCAGCATCAAAGCGCAAACAAAGGTGATCGCTATCTGCCCCGAACTATTCATTATCCGCGTGCTGCTGTTCAGTGGCGGCTGGTGAAAATTATTGTAGGGGGGGCTGAATAAGAGGGGGGTCTGGGGGTTCCCCCCCAGAAAATTTTGAATTTAGTAGATGTGATTTCCTGCATTCTGGTGCATTTTAGGCCTTAGGCCATGCCCTTACCTATACCAATAAAATAACTTAAACCAGTCAATACCAATGGTCAAATAATACAATAATAATAATAACAGTTTGACAGTTAATGATAATGAACAAGTTGCATGTTTATTATGCTCTGTGTGCTGACAGAAAAAGTGCAAACGCATAATATTGATAAATTATAATATAGGTAATACAAAAAAAAAAAAAAAAAGGTAATACAACAATCTAGTTTAATCAATCCCCAGCTGTAGACTACATATTTTTGACAAATTGACAATTGGATAATGGATAACAATGTGTTGATACTAGAGAAAGAGAGAGAGAAAAGGCTCTGAAAGAGAGGATGGGACAACATTCTTGATTGTAACACCCAAGTATGAGAAGAAAGTTGATTTTAACTAGTATGAAACACAGTAATCTAGCTCAGAACTTAAAAACATCAAAAACAAAGCAAACACACAGGTATTAATATTCCTATAACTAATATCAAATGTGTGTGAAACAGTGTTTATGTGTGTGTGAGTGAGTGAGTGAGTGAGTGAGTGACAGAGCGACTAACTTTACATTATTTCCACTCGACGTCACTGGCGCTGCCATTCTTCTCTCATCTGAGGTAAAAAAATGTCCCGTGGTGCGCGTGCACGATGTGCACGATGCGTGCAGACGACTCCCCTAATCTGATACTGTGGGCGATATTTTCAGCGCCCCCAAACCATAAAATTTGACGGCGCTGATTGGCGAAATATAAACTTTTTTGCATAGCAACCGGGGAACCATTGGCTTAAATTCCAGCACTGTGGGGCTGAGCAAACTGGCGCCCTGAGAAGACAGCCTATTGGCTATACTACTACACCAACATGATAAAAGTAACGAAAGTGAATGCAAATATCATTCTGGTGAGTTTAAAACACTTTTCAAAGTAAAACCATTATTAGCATATAATTAACAAAGATTATTTTTCAAAATGATAAATTATAATATATATTAAAAAAACAGACAGACAGGTCGGAGGGAGGGCGGCGCCCCAGCGCCCTCTATGGGCGAGCCGCCCCTGCTGCTGTTGTTGTTGTCTTTGGATACAGGAAGAAGAATCGGACTGACGCATATTGCGTCTTAAGTTTGTCCGTACGTCTAGACGCTAACCGCGTGTCGCCGATATTGCAATTCCATGTATACAAGAGAAACTCTCTCCGCTCACGCATGTAAACGGGTTATTCGTAATGTTTCAGAAACCCGAATAGTGACCTTAACCCGACCTTATACCATGGTCTGGGTGAATACTCGATTCTGATTGGCTGCAGGGTGTCCGTTAAAAAGTGATAGAGGACACCTAGTAAAGTAGTTCTGGTGAAACTGCCTGTTTACCATTCGAAATTTATAAATAAATGCGCTGCCCACAACAGCTCTATCAAAACAAACATCTAACGTTAGTTAGATATTACATAGCCTACTAATACAACAATGAACGACTTCGTTATTTCTTTTTACATTTATGGAGAATATGACAACTTTGACGACTGGGATGCTGCTGAAGAAAGAAAAAATGTAAAAAAAAACGGAGAAACGTCGCAAAGAAAATGACACCTCTGCTGCTCTGAATGAGACCCTGCGGAAGTTTTACGCAGCAGACAACCGGCAGGTGGAGAGTACAGCGTTTCAAGCCTAAGAAGCCTGTTTGATTAATTGTTTTATGTGTAATTGTAAAAAAAAATAATAACTATGCCTACCTTTGTGTTTCATGAAAAAAAATGCATTTTTGAACCTGAAGGGTTCTACAAGCTGAGCGGACTATAAATTATATCTCCGGTTGCTAAATAAACCAGGCGAGTTATTATTTGTAAAAACTTGATTTTGCCTAATTAAAATATAAACTAGCAGCTAATGTTTTAAAAATGTTTTATTTGGCAAGTGACCATGGTATAAGCGGGTTAATGCCCTTCAAGGTGTCCATTGTCAGGTTTTAATGGACTTCGACGGTCCTCCGCTGCGCGTCGGCCGGTTCACGCCTCGCCGTCGTCCATTAAAACCTGACAATGGACACCTCGTCGGGCATTAACCCTTACATAACCCGAAAATTGGCTGCATGTAAACGTATGCTGCGTTCAAGTCCTCCTGGGAAGTTCGTACGTACGAGGTGGGAAGTTGTGTTTACGACGTGAGGTGCGTCCAAGTCAGGAGGTGTACCTTCTTTTAATGAATTACACGAAAATACAGCATGGTTTGTTAACTCTGCTAATAAGAACAAAGAATGCGCATCAGGTGTGTTTTTTCTTTTTATGTTTTTTTTTAGCTTATGAAGCCAATGTAAACTCTATCATTAGGTATAATTTTTATATTACAATGATATCATATTTTGTGCAGAGAACTTAGAAAAAGCCTGACAATGTCAATGAGTAAACATTGAAATTCAATTAAAATTTACCGTTCAACTACAGACGTTGCATCCATTGATTCCCCCATGTTTCTCACTGACACGCCCCCAACTCGTACAGATCGGGGCTTAAAGGAACACTCCGACTTTTTGGGACTTTAGCCTATTCACCTCAGCCCCCAGAGTTAGATAAGTCCATACATACCTTTTTCATCTCCGTGCGTGCTATAAGTCTGTTTGACGCACCCACCGCTAGCCTAGCTTAGCACAAAGACTGGATGTGAATGGTTGCAGCTTTCATACTAATCCAAATGAGTGGCAAAATAACGCAAACGTTTTCCTATTTACATGTTGTGGTTTGTATAGTCACAGAGTGTGCAAATATCAAGGCCATATGAGACACAGACATCTTTTGACCGTATAAATACTATATTTTCTGAAGGCGAAGCACTGCTACTTGGGCAGAGTGATAACCATCACCTGAGACGCACCGTGACGAGGAGCAGTTCGCTCAGTGTTGGAGTAAAGAGTCAGCAATTACTAACGTTAGATAGAAAAGCATAGTTTATCATGGGTGTTTGCTTTATTGTATGAGCTGTGACAATACAGTAAACAGGGGAGACCAGGTACCATGTTTCATTAATTTCCAACCAAAAACGCACCCAGATTTATAAATATCACATGAATAAATAATTATTATTACAGGAATCAATATATTTTAAATGCAATTTATTAGCTGAACCAAATGTATTCAACAGTATATAATATACAGTATAATTGCATTGCTATAGGATAGAATAAGGGGAAAGTAATAGCACAAATTGTTTTTGCACAGTGAACTCACAGCCTATCGTACCCTTTTGCACGCTCAAGTTCGTTATTTCCATGGTTATTTCAAATTTAGGCTAGGCGCTGCGCGCAGGGTGCAAGTTCAACGCGGTGAACATTCATACCCTATGAATATTGAATATGAATATTCATACCCTAATCATATAATAGTGTCACTAATGTTACATTAGCTCTGGCTAATGGCACTGTTACAGTAGGTCATCTAAAAACATAACGGAACACTTACCTCAGCCGCAGGTGATCCACTTGTCCTGTCTGTGCTATCGATGGGATAGCCGTATCCTTCAGCACATTATGGTCCGTGTGGCAAATTCCATTTTTTCAAAATAGTCGTCCATTGAAATGTACCGAGCAAACATAATGTCCCTTGATAATCTATTTAGGTGTGTTTGGATAAATATCCAGAGTAAGTTAGCCATTTCTTCATCCAGTCAGCGTTTTTAGTTGGAATTCTGTAAAACATGGTATTACCTCCCCAGTTTACTGTCGCAGCTATTTACAATAGAGCGAAAACCCATGACTGTAAACTACGCTTTTACTATTTATAAATTGCTGACTCTGTTACCCAAACACTGAGCGAACTCTCCGCTCCTCACCACGGCGTGTCTCCGGTGATGCGGTTATTACGCCGTCAAAGTAGCAGTGCTTTGCCTTCAGAGAATAGTTCCCAGGTTTTATACGGTTAAAAGATGTCTGTGTCTCATTTGACTGTGTTATTTGTACATTCTGTGACTATACAAATCACAACATGTAAATAGGAAAACGTTTGCGTTATTTTGCCACTCATTTGGATCAGTATGAAAGCTGCAACCATTCACATCCAGTCTTTGTGCTAAGCTAGGCTAGCGGTGGGTGCGTCAAACAGACTTATAGCACGCACGGAGATGAAAAAGGTATTTATGGACTTATCTAACTCTGGGGGGTAAGGTAAATAGGCTAAAGTCCCAAAAAGTCGGAGTGTTCCTTTAAGGAAAATCCCGAGCTACCCACTGGTATTTACGACATTGTGGTGGCGTTCAAGTGCGTTCAACTCGTAATTACGATCTATACGAGATGACTTGAACGCAGCAGTAGTCAGTGGTGACCAGCAACTGTCTGCTTACCAACATTCTTCAAAATATCTGTTTAACTTTATTTTGATGGTCCCTTTAACAGATCCTGTTGACTATAAGTAACATTGCACCTACATACTAACTCTCATTAGAGTGTTAGTAGAGTGTTAGTAGAGTATTAGTAGACTGGTAGGGTTAGAATAAGTTGACATGTGGTTGCAAAGTTATAATGTCTGTTGGGAGCATCAACACAGAGTTTGCGGATATTAAGCACAATCTAACACTCTAATGAGAGTTAGTTGACGTGGTTGCAAAGTTTCTTGTAGTCAACAGAAAGTTCAAAAGGGACCATCTAAATAAAGTGTTGGCAAAATATCTTTTTTTGTGTTCAACAGAACAAAGAAACTCATACAGGTTTAGAGCAACTAAAGGGTGATTAAAGGATTTCAGAATATTTATTTTAGGATGAACTATCCCTTTAACAGTGTGAACATTTGGCTATACTTTTCATAAAGAAGGGTGAGTACGTGATGACAGATGTGCACTTTGTTTTATTTAGGCTTTTGCGGGTGTCAAGATGTCCGAATCATTTTGAAATACCTCCCAGAATAACATGGATCAAAATACCATGAAGGAGAAGCAGAGGCGACGTATAGAAAGAACATATTCTCTAGGCCACAATGACTTATTTGAGGTTGTGGCAAAACTATATTCTTGGAGAAAATGGGGATATTCATCTCTTTCCTTTGGTAGAGATTATGCCATTTCACAATCAATAGAGCAGTCCGAATACATTTTTATTGGGTGCATTACACTGCAAATGAATTGTAGAGCCGGGCAAAGCCAATTGGATGTGTGATGGAATATGTGCGAGCCGTGCTTTGACAATCCGTTACATTTCCAGAACATGTAGATTAATGGCGTTCAACACATGCCACATCTCTGGTATTTATTAGACTCCATTACAGCACACTCGTGGGCCTGGCGCCGATGTATCAAGAACAATTGATTATCTTTAAACTGAGAGGAGCCTAATCTCTCCACGGGAAGTGCAGAGAGTGCTTTAAATATGTTCCACTTCGCTCTGTAATATTTTTCACCTTAAAATGCAATTGCTGCCTTTTATTTATGGTGTGAATGGCGCAGTGCTGCGGTGGTCTTTATCTGGCTGAATTTAGACAGTTTTATTAAGACTCCTCTAGGATTTGGGTGGATTTGTCTGCTGCTAGATCATAGCATTAGCATCTTTGAGAGATTACATTCAAGCACAGCAGCAGTAAATACATGTTTATCTCGTAAAGCCTTAATTTATTCGCTCTGATTCCTTCATAGTTATCTGTGCTCGAGAAGAAGCTCTCTGTGCAGAAGAAGGCCAGAAGAATCCTTCTGTTCAGATTGCATGAATGTCTGTCTTCTATCTTTTGTCAGAACAATTTAATTCGATTTAACATCCTTTTTTCATGTTTGTGTGAGTGTGTGTGTGGCCTGGTAAACCCTACATTATAGGGAAAAGATGTCCCCACAAAGATGGCAATATCTTTTGAAATCATTGTGGGGACATTTTTTGAAAACAGCTTATAAATCATACAAAGTGATGTTTTTTTTTGAAAAAAGAAAAAAAAATGCGTAAAGTTTGTCGGATGTAGACCCACAATTTCTTGAGCATTTTAAAAAAAAATATATATACAATATATTTATTAATTTCATTAGAAACTCTTAAACAACAACCAAAAAAGATTTAAACATGTTTTTGAAAAGTCTCGTATGCTCACAAAGGCTGCTTTATTTGGTCAAATAAAGTAAAAACAGTAATATTGTGAAATATTATTAAAATTTAAAATAATTGTTTTCTATTGCAATACATTCAAAATGTAATGTATTCATGTGATGTAAAACATCATTACTTCAGTCTCACATGATCCTTCAGAAATCATTCTAATATGCTGATTTGCTGCTCAAGAAACATTTCTTCCTTATTATTCATATAACAGTCGTTTGCAAAAAAAAATAAAAAATAGACTATGTATTAATTCAAGCTATCTTGCTTATGTTTTTAAATACACTCACCTAAAGGATTATCCGTTCCACCACATCCCAAAGATGCTCTATTGGGTTGAGATCTGGTGACTGTGGGGGCCATTTTAGTACAGTGAACTCATTGGCATCTTCAAGAGACCAATTTGAAATGATTCAAGCTTTGTGACATGGTGCATTATCCTGCTGGAAGTAGCCATCAGAGGATGGGGACATGGTGGCCATAAAGGGATGGACATGGTCAGAAACAATGCTCAGGAAGGTTGTGGGATTTAAATGATGCCCAATTGGCACTAAGGGGCCTAAAGTGTGCCAAGAAAACATCCCCCACACCATTACACCACCACCACCACCCTGCACAGTGGTAACAAGGCATGATGGATCCATGTTTTCATTCTTTTTACGCCAAATTCTCATTCTACCATCTGAATGTCTCAACAGAAATCGAGACCCATCAGACCAGGCAACATTTTTCCAGTCTTCAACTGTCCAATTTTGGTGAGCTCGTGCAAATTGTAGCCTCATTTTCCTATTTGCAGTGGAGATGAGTGGTACTCAGTTGTGCGGCTTCACAAATGCTTTGCTGAATACCTCGGTTGTAACGAGTGGATATTTCAGTCAAAGTTGCTCTTCTATCAGCTTGACTCAGTCGGCCCATTCTCCTCTGACCTCTAGCATCAACAAGGCATTTTCGCCCACAGGACTGCCGCATATTGGATGTTTTTCCCCTTTCACACCATTCTTTGTAAACCCTAGAAATGGTTCTGCATGAAAGTCCCAGTAACTAATCAGATTGTGAAATATTTAGACCGGCCCGTCTGGCACCAACAACCATGCCACACTTAAAGTTGCATAAATCACCTTTCTTTCCCATTCTGACATTCAGTTTGGAGTTCAGGAGATTGTCTTGAGCAGGACCACACCCCTAAATGCGATGAAGCAACTGCCATGTGATTGGTTGATTAGATAATTGCATTAATGAGAAATTGAACAGGTGTTCCAAATAATCCTTTAGGTGAATGTTAGTATCTTTAGCTCATCAAGGCTAAATTTATTTGATCAAAAATACAGTAAGATTGATAAATATTATTTATTATTTGGATTTCCAGCATCATTACTTCATGTTAGATGATCCTTCAGAAATGTGTGCTGTTTTGTTAAAGCATATTTAAAAAAAAGAAAGAAAAGAAAAGCCACAAAAAAAAAGCAGCTGCATCCCATCGTATTATTAAACATTGGAAATCACTTTCTGTGGTAATCGTCTTTATCCAACTTGAATAGCTTTTACCCCTCTTACAGTAGAACTGTACCGTGGATGTGTTTAATCATGTTAAAGATGTACACTAAAGCTAACTGAATGGCGCATTTCAGAAGAGGTGCACCTGCCTCATCCATTTTCCTACTGCAGTGGAGGCTCATGCAATGCTAGCATATAACTGACTATGGGATTAGCCACCCGTGTCATCTCCCCAGCCCCATCCTGCTACTTATCTCCTATCTGCAATACAAATGAAGCACAAAACTTAATTCAATTTGATGTGATATACTTGCATTTAAAGGTCCGGGAAGCCCGGGCAACTTTTTTTCCAGAGTGTGTTCCACAGCGCGAGGCGTCTGATGACTTTGTCGAGGTGGAACAGCAGAGAGGAGAGCAGGCCTGGTGTGCTGGGGGAGATACGGCTGTCCCCCGGAGTCATATTTGTTTTCTCTGAGCCCCGTCTCTTACTCCCCCTTCTACCTCCCGGAGCTGTAAATTGGATTTGCCATGGAGTTGTGCTCCTGCACACACTAAGGAAGAGCCTCCATCTGATCTACAGGAGAAAACCTTAATTTAGTGGTTCAGCACAACAGTCCTGCTGTTTTTTATTTTTTTTTTTTTTTTTAAAGAATATGCTTCTAATTCTGCTGCTCTCTATCCAGCTTATTTTTTCAGTATAAAACAAATGAAAAATGACAGTTGTCTTCCCTTTTGCCAAATAACATTGTCAACACCCATAATGCACTGGGCATGTTGCCCTACAAAGGCCACTCCCACAGGACTGCTATGGATGTGCATGACCAGACAAATACCGCCTTGCTTTAGTTGGAAACACTTCTTAGCAAACTTAGTTATTATGGTATTGATTTGTGTTCCCCAGTGCAAGAATTCAAAGAGTAAACGTTTATAGCGGTATTGAGAATTATTTCGGTTTCCAGTGAATTATCTAGGTCTTGTAGGCAGTGGATAAAGGCTGTAAAGAATAAGGAGAAAATGCCACGACAGAAAATCCTCCTTGTTTGTAGTCAACATTTCAAACTGGATGACAATGAACACAGTGTTTAGACCAAACCGAGGTGAAAACCCGAAAGAAACTGCCGTTTTGTCAGTTCCACCCAAACTCCCCAAGCAGAATGCTGTAGTGTAGGTAAGAAATCTGTTGCCATAGTGTTTAGGGGTGTAACGGTACACAAAAATCACGGTTCGGTACGTACCTCGGTTTTAAAGTCACGGTTCGGTACGTTTTCGATACAGCAAAAAGAAAGAAATGCCAGAGAAATTTCCTATTTGTTTAAAGAAAAAATATTTTTAAGTAAGTGCGAGTTTTCCTAGATCTTGAAACTTTCAGGTTTATAAATGGGTCATCTTTGAAGGATGAACAAATAATGTTTGTCATCACATTAAAAATAACATTTAAATATATATTTATTTATATAATATTTGAATTTTGAAGTGCTGGAAAAAGATGTGTGAAGTACTTGAAAGCATTTCACCATTCCAGCCAAACTGGTTCCAGTTAGTGTTACTATATTAAATCCATGGTGAATGTTGCTGGTCTGTGGACGAAAGTATTACTAGTTCATTCACGGCACAATGTTTCTCCTGGTTTCCATGACAGCGCTGTTTGATCTAATACAGATCTACGGTTAATAACGGAGAAATGTGAATGCTTCTCACTAGATCTCGCAGCGATGTTATTACCTCAGTGGCGAACTCAAATGTTTTCTTTACCGGAGCGCGGTGTGGTAACAGTGTTGCTTGATCGAGATCGGCTCGCGCTGCACAGATGTTGCTGGTCCGAACTCCGAACTGATAAACGATCCATGAAGCACATAACGAGCAGCGCAGTTTCGTTCTGCTTTCATTACGCTTGCCATTTGATTTTGCGCAACGTTGTGTTGGCCGCGTCAGCACGAATTTTGCCGGCAGGAAAAATGGTCCAAGCAATCGTTCGGTTTGTATGCGTACCGAACCGGAAGCCTCGAACCGAAACGGTTCAATACGAATACATGTACCGTTACACCCCTAATAGTGTTCCATTTTCACCAGAATTCGACTTGAAGAGTAGACATGACAGTATGATTAAAATCTTCAGTGATAAACCTACTCCTAAAATAACTGTTAATAAGCCTCTGTCGATCCGCCTGTCTGAATGGGGTTGGAAAAATTAGGAAAAGTATGTCTCTTGTTTTTATAGTAAAAAACTTTTATGGTAAATGTAAAATTCTATGGTAAAACCTGTTAATTAGGCTTAGTGATTCATCGTAATTGATTTTCTATTTCAGCTCCCAATGATTATGAAAACAAGATAAAACTTAAAATGACTAGCATTGTGCGCTGCCACAATTCACCAAGGTGGTTGTCAGTATTTTGGTACAAAACAGATTTTACTTTCCTGGGATGGTATTTTTTTTATTATTATATTAGTTAATACAAGTTTCCATTCATTAAATTTAAGTTAAAGCGTATTCTATTTTATTTGCATAATATTAGTTCAAAGCAGCTTTCCTGAAAATGCATGTTTCAGTGTTCAAATTTAGGAAGTATTCTGTTATCAGTCAAAGATGATCATAATGTCAAAATAATGTCCATTTGGCAGAAATATACAGCTATAATATGTGTTATGTGGTTAGTGAACATCAAGTATTCTTTAATATGTATTTGACTGCCGATTTTTACTTCACTTTGTATTGTTAAAATATCGGTAGTATAAAATTAACATTTTACTTGTTCTCCACGTTTATTCACGTTATTCAGAAATTCACGTTTATTCGTCAGCAAAGACTTTTGATAGCTCTGGGGCTTTCGTGAAAATTATAAATGTTTTACAGTGTAGGAGTAATAAAAATGTATTTGTCCTTTTAATTAGAGTCTCGTGGTTTCTGAACCCCTTCACAAGATGTCTGTTTTTTGTGGGTTGATGTAGTTTGTTTTTGTTGTATCTTCCTTTTCTTTTTCATCTGCAAAATAACAGGTCAGGCCAGTGACACAACTTTATGGACCGATTAATTTGTGCAGTAAAATTCAGGGCACATTTGTGAAATATTGGTGCAATGGTGATGGAGAGTTTTTTTACGTAATGCTGTTTACGCGTAACCGTATAAAAAACTAAGTATTTGGGCTTAACATAAACTAATTTGTGTATTGTGTTCTGTACATCAATGACTTGCGCTTGGTTTTAAAACTTTCCCTGCTGAAGATCTCATAAGTGTGTGTGTACCTGTGTGTAATTAGCTCTTTGACATTCATTGTGTTTGATGTGAAAAAAAGATGCAAATATCAAAATCCTAAAATGTACGGCAAACAAAGGCTCTGCTTATTTTCAACCACGAGGGCAGAGAAGATGTTTTTCCTGTGGGACGTGTACGAGTGTTTCCAAATGTGATCTGGGTAACAGGAAAACAATGAAAGACCTGCTGCATTCGTACTCTTTCCAATACGCCATGCTTTCTTAACTATGTAAATATTCATGTTTCCTCTCTTTTTCGTTTGTTAATTGACACGCAGGGCTCATTATTTCTGGTTTGAATTCATTTGTGGTGAATGATCTTGGAAAGACAAGACGCTCTGTGATTGTAATGATGTTCTCAGATCACTAATAGCTGCTTCTGTGAGTCTAAGAAAAACTGTTTCACCAAAATCATCCCTTTCATCATAATCAACTTGGCTTCAAAGAAAACATTCAGCAGGGCTTTTAACATCTGAATAACACGACACACTCGAGAAAAGAACTGAGCTGAGAAGACTTGTGCGAATGATGTGATCTTTCCATAAATGCTTCTGGAGCTGCGACTTTAAATCAGAGAAGATACTAACTGGTTTCATACATCACTGTTTTTGGAGAGTTTTCAAGGAGCAAGTCCTTGAGACAAGAGTGTTTATCTTTGGTGCAGAGTCAGGGCTCCTTGAGGGCCTGCCTGAGGCCTTAGAGGAAACAATTCCCTTCAGTTTGCTGGCCGCAGGGCGTTAGGCAAAAACTAGATCCTTTTTTATGTATTTCTGCATACAATGACCCAATTCATTGGGTTTGGGTAGTTCTCCTAAAAAAGAACATTTTGTCTCACCCTAATGTCCTTCCAAACCGGTATGACTATTGATTCTTCTGTTGAACACAAAGAAAGATATTTTGAGAAATGTCTCAGTGTTTTTTGTGTCCTTAAAATGGAAGTCAATGGTTCCAATGTTTTTGGACATCAGTGTTTCTTGTGTCCATATAATGGAAGTCAATGGTTCCAATGTTTTTGGACATCAATGTTTCTTGTGTCCATATAATGGAAGTCAATGGTTCTAATGTTTTTTGACATCAGTGTTTCTTGTGTCCTTACAATCGAAGTCAATGGTTCCAATGTTTTTGGACATCAGTGTTTTTTGTGTCCATACAATGGAAGTCAATGGTTCCAATATTTTTTTGACATCAGGGTTTCTTGTGTCCATATAGTGGAAGTCAATGGTTCTAATGTGTTTTTTTTTTTTTTTTGACATCAGTGTTTCTTGTGTCCTTACAATGGAAGTCAATGGTTCCAATGGTTTTGGACATCAGTGTTTCTTGTGTCCATACAATGGAAGTCAATGGTTCCAATGTTTTTTGACATCAGTGTTTCTTGTGTCCTTACAATGGAAGTCAATGATTCCAATATATTTTTGACATCGGTGTTTCTCGTGTCCATACAATGGAAGTCAATGGTTCCAATGTTTTTGGACATCAATGTTTCTTGTGTCCATATAATGGAAATCAATGGTTCTAATGTTTTTTGACATCAGTGTTTCTTGTGTCCATATAGTGGAAGTCAATGGTTCTAATGTTTTTGGACATCAGTGTTTCTTGTGTCCATATAGTGGAAGTCAATGGTTCTAATGTTTTTTTGACATCAGTGTTTCTTGTGTCCTTACAATGGAAGTCAATGGTTCCAATGGTTTTGGACGTCAGTGTTTCTTGTGTCCATTCAATGGAAGTCAATGGTTCCAATGGTTGCGGACATCAGTGTTTCTTGTGTCCATATAGTGGAAGTCAATGGTTCTAATGTTTTTTTTTTTTTTTTTTTTGACATCAGTGTGTCTTGTGTCCTTACAATGGAAGTCAATGGTTCCAATGGTTTTGGACGTCAGTGTTTCTTGTGTCCATACAATGGAAGTCAATGGTTCCAATATTTTTTTGACATCAGTGTTTCTTGTGTCCATACAATGGAAGTCAATGGTTCCAATGTTTTTGGACATCAGTGTTTCTTGTGTCCTTACAATGGAAGTCAATGATTCCAATATATTTTTGACATCGGTGTTTCTCGTGTCCATACAATGGAAGTCAATGGTTCCAATGTTTTTGGACATCAATGTTTCTTGTGTCCATATAATGGAAGTCAATGGTTCTAATGTTTTTTGACATCAGTGTTTCTTGTGTCCATATAGTGGAAGTCAATGGTTCTAATGTTTTTGGACATCAATGTTTCTTGTGTCCATATAATGGAAGTCAATGGTTCTAATGTTTTTTTGACATCAGTGTTTCTTGTGTCCTTACAATGGAAGTCAATGGTTCCAATGGTTTTGGACGTCAGTGTTTCTTGTGTCCATTCAATGGAAGTCAATGGTTCCAATGGTTTTGGACATCAGTGTTTCTTGTGTCCATTCAACGGAAGTCAATGGTTCCAATATTTTTTTGACATCAGTGTTTCTTGTGTCCTTACAATGGAAGTCAATGATTCCAATGGTTTTGGACGTCAGTGTTTCTTGTGTCCATTCAATGGAAGTCAATGGTTCCAATGGTTTTGGACGTCAGTGTTTCTTGTGTCCATTCAATGGAAGTCAATGGTTCCAATGGTTTTGGACATCAGTGTTTCTTGTGTCCATTCAACGGAAGTCAATGGTTCCAATGGTTTTGGACGTCAGTGTTTCTTGTGTCCATTCAATGGAAGTCAATGGTTCCAATGTTTTTGGACATCAGTGTTTCTTGTGTCCTTACAATGGAAGTAAATGGTTCCAATGTTTTTGGACATCAGTGTTTCTTGTGTCCATACAATGGAAGTCAATGGTTCTAATATTTTTTTTTGACATCAGTGTTTCTTGTGTCCTTACAATGGAAGTCAATGATTCCAATATATTTTTGACATCGGTGTTTCTTGTGTCCATACAATGGAAGTCAATGGTTCTAATGTTTTTGGACATCAGTGTTTCTTGTGCCCATATGATGGAAGTCAATGGGTTCCAATATTTTTGGACATCAGTGCTCTTTAAAATATTGTCTTTTTATGTTCTGCAGAAGAAAGGGTTGTAATGAAATGAGGTAGAGTAAATGATGAGAGAATGTAAGATGTCTTTAGCAGTGCTATGGGTTTAGAAACATCTAAATTCTCCAACAATTTCATCCCATTTCTACTGTTCAGTCTCCATGGAATATGCTTTTTGTTAATTAATAGTAGTTTAATACAATGTGTACAATAAGGTAAAGTTCAATGAATCACCCCTTAATTAATTCGCTACACAATTTTAAAGCCCCTTTTTCTATCTGACTGGCTTGAATTGATTCTGCTGTGCTTTAGGACGTCTATTATACCAGCTTCAGCTTTGTCAGGCATCATTATTTTCAAATTGAGCTTGTCGGCTCACAGGTTTGAAAAAGAAACCCATTAAAATTCCCCATCCAGTAAGAATCATCACATCCATCTCATGACATGGTGTGAGATTTTAATCCACAAGATCCACCCGTAACATCTATAAGAACTTGTGTTCAGATGATAATCTCAGATTAGATACACAACATCACAAACCACCGATTTAAACTATTTTTCTACAAAGAACATCAGAAGAGTGAACCTTTTGCATGTTTCATAGTACATGTGCGTATGCATATAACCTCTTTCACTCACTAGGTTTAATCTCATGGCAGTCATAAATTTGATTCAGTAATGTTTCCTAATGAGAGCGTGCTGGGAAACTAGCTATTTGCAAACCCTTAATGATTTACTACATTCGTCAGTGGCGCGTTTGTAGAACTTCACACTTGACGTCATCCGATGATGACTTGTTACAAGTAAAGTTTTTACACCTCAAAGCTCTGGTGAATCTGTGAGCAGGACTCCAGGTGAAGGAGCTCAGCATTCACCACAGCGGATCAGGAAGGCAGCCGTGTCCATCCGCCAAAATGGCTCAGATGGCAGCCGAGAACCCAGCGCTGTCGGACAGACGGCCAGCGCTCATGCAGACGGCAGCAGGGCCGAGCGTGAAGGGATCAGCTTCTGTTTGCATGTGTTTGCAAGGGAAAACAGGCACAATATGAGCTCACAGAGCCACTAGGCTCCTGTCACCTCTGGATTTCATTGTCAGCATCCACAGAGAGCAAATTTTGGCTTAGCCTTCCATGTAATGCTCCCTGGACAAGCAACTGGGCATGTGATCCACCAAATCCCAAAACACTGCGGGACTTGTTTTGTCTTTGACTTTCTGGCTACGTTCACACTGCAGGGCTTAATGCTCAATTCCGATTTTTTGAAAAAATGCGATTTTTTTGCAAGGCCGTTCACATTTCCAATTAAATGCGACCTTTTGTGATCTCCTGTGTGAACGTGAAATGACCCAGAAGTGACTCGCATGCACAGAAGAGTAATCAACGGTCAACGACGTCACTTGTTGTTTGCGGAATAGTTTTTTTTTCCATATTGTTGCGAGCTTTTGTCTTATTAATATTATTATTGCCACAGCCCATAACACAGACAAAATTTTTTTATCGACGGGCAAAGTTTGCGCATAAATGTAAGATTTTTCTGATCCTCACCAACCTCGTCATAAAACCTGTTTAATTGATAGTGCGCGTCCTCGGCGCTCCTTGCTTTGTCACCGGCGGCCGCGGTGCGACACTGGTGGCTGGTGTTGCCAGATTGGGTGTTTTTTCGCTACATTTTAAGGCATGTATACATGTGTTTTAGCCAGGTTTTCGCCTGGAAGGCTCTATAGAAATCAATCTGGCACCCTACTGTATGAAGTTAAACTGACAGAGAGCGCACGTTCACAGACACCAGAATGTTCACAGTAATATTCATCAGGCAGTAATACAGTATATGAACGCGTTCAGGCACAACTCTGAGGTAGACACACGTCTGCAGCGGCCCATAACAGTGCAGAAACGCGTTGGAGTTAGCGTGTATTGGCTAGCTACAGGTGCGTGCAATGACGTGCGGGTCGGATATATGTGACCTGGCCGTTCAGATTGAAGTCGCATTTCAAAAGATCGGATTCATATCGGATTTAGACCACATACCCAAGTGGCCTGGGTCGCATTTGAAAAGATCGGATCTGTGTCGTTCAGACTGTCATGAAAAAAATCAGATACAGGTCGCATAGGGGCAAAAAAATCGGAATTAGGTCGTTTCAGCCTGCAGTGTGAAAATCGGCAGAGGCTACCTCTGTTGTGTTTTTCAGTGTGGTGGGTAGATTCACTCTTGTATATATGAATATTATATCTTCAGGATTAATATTAAGTGTGTCTGAACTGAACTGTAAAGCATTAGGTGTGTTCGACTTGAAGCGATGCTGCACAGAAGTTAACCCCAAAGTACCATGAGATCGATTAGATAGCAGATGGTTCTGTAAGCTTTCGAATCGCTCTCACGCTACTTTGTCATACACCAATCGATCTGAGCAGCACCGCTTCAAGTCGAACACACCTAATGGCTTTCTTGAACCCTCCCCGATCAACCATTGGTCAGGCAAAAACTGATAGCCCTGCCCCAAAACTGAAGCCAACATTTGAACTAATGTTGCTAGTAGTGATGCTGACAAATCAATTTTACACATTAAGAGTGTTACACTTTGCCGCATAATCAATTTACAAATTACTTAGTTGCATATTAAACTTCAATAGGAGTTATTTTAGCATTTTTTTGTTCTCTAAGCGATGTTGGGTTACATCACTTCTTGTTGACATTCAAAGTATTGTCAAACAAAATGGAGGCTAGCTAGGCCCTCCCCGTCCCCTCCCCCTGTAGTTTTACTGATACTTCATTCAAGGTGTAATGTCGCCAAGTTAGATAAATGCTTTCATATTATGCAGAACAGAATGAAGAAAAAGAGAAACATTACCAGAAAAAAAAACACGACAAAACTTTTCGCCACCTGAGGTAATAACTGTAGCTCCCGTACAAGGACGCAATAATAGCAAGATAATGTTAGCTTTGCGTTTCCCAGTGAGCATAAACAACGGCTCTGTCATAAAAAATAGTAGTCAAAGTTGTCAATAGACTATGCATGGACATTCAAATTCATAAGAAACAGTTGATGAAAACAATTATTCACACAAACTGTCGCCCTTCGAGTTTGCTTGATCATTTACAATAGAGATCAATAGCTAGCTGCTAGAAACCTATATGTTGTATTCACTGAAGTTAGCGCTGACTGCATTATTGTAGCTAATTATATCCTTGTGTTTGTTAGGCGGACATGAAAGTCCATTTAGAAAAAAAACCAAACTGGATTTACACACCTGTCTCGTCACCTTTTTAAAGGCTTTTCCAATGTAAATTCGGGACTTCGGTCGTTCCTTCTCCTTTTCCCTCTTCTTTACATTTTTGCAATCTTTTCATCGGAACGTCATCTCTTTGGCCGTGTGTCGGCCATATCAAACTTAAAGAGTTATAATTCTTGCTTCTCTCTCCTCCACAGCCCTCTTCATGTGTACACACTAACCCCACCCCCAAATCTTTCTTGTCGGTTATTGGCTGGAACACTGTTTGTTATGTTTGGTGGTGCGGCGGGTTGCCTCAGTTTGTTTTTGTCTATAGAGACTGCTTTTTTTTTTACAGTGTGTTCAGGGGACAGGCAGCTAGCAGATAGTGAGGAGATGTTTGCTGTATGTGACAAACAAAAATGTTTTGGTCTAAAAAAAAAACGTGTGACATCGCTTAGAGCACCTTTAACGGAAACTAAAACAAACTCAATTAAAAATGTACAAATATTAATGGAACAAAAAGCTAAAATAAAAATATTAGCTGAATAACTTCTTGAATTAAAGGGTTAGTTCACCCAAAAATGAAAATTCTGTCAGTATTTACTCACCCTCATGTTGTTCCAACCCCGTAAGACCTTCGTTCATCTTCGGAACACAAATTAAGATATTTAAGATATTAAGATCGCTCCTGCATACAGTCCATAGGCTTCTTGAGGGACTGGCTCTTGCTGTCCTTGAAAAGTCATTAAAGACATCGTTAAAATAGTCCAAGTGACTACAGGGGCTCAATCTTAAGTTTATCAAACGACGAGAACACTTTTGTGCGCAAAAAAACAACAAAAATAACGACTTTATTTCAACTATTCGTTTATTTCTCCCTCTGCGCGGGTCAGGTTACTAGTTTAATAGCGTAAGCTTCTGTTATTGTACGTCACACGCATCACACACACATGACCAGCATCGGCCAATAGTGAGCCTACGTGTGGCGTAGCTCTACGCAATCACACTACGTTAACTGACTTACAGGCTCATGGAGAAGGAAGTGATAGTTGAAATAAAGTCGTTATTTTTGTTGTTTTTTTGCGCACAAAAGTGTTCTTGTCATTTGATAAACTTAAGATTGAGCCCCTGTAGTCACTTGGACTATTTTAACGATGTCTTTAATGACTTTTCGAGGACAGCAAGAGCCAGTACCTCAAGAAGCCTATGGACTGTATGCAGGAGCGATCTTAATATATTAAATATCTTAATTTGTGTTCCGAAGATGAACGAAGGTCTTACGGGGTTGGAACAACATGAGGGTGAGTAAATACTGACAGAATTTTCATTTTTGGGTGAACTAACCCTTTAACTTCTTTTTTTTTATGAAAATAAAAATGTTGCCTTGACAACTAACTGAAAAAAAAAAGTACAAAAATGAATAAAACTTACAAACAATAAATATAAATTGTTTACGGTAAAAACTAAGAAAAGCACAAAACAAAACTACTAAAGTGTAAGGTATAAAATACAAAAAGCTATTCAGTATATTAATGTATTTCTTTTAATAAATAATATTAAAGTAATTTTCTCAGTATGTAGATATAGTGTTTAATAAAATAGAGGGACTTACAGTGAACTAGCATGTTTATAATATTAATATAAAACATGATTCTGATTGTTTAAGAATAGAACATGTTTGACACAAAGAACATGCCTTTGGATGTCTTTAGAGGAATAAAGTCAAATCAGTGTGTGTGTGTGTTGGTGTGGGACTATGGAGCCGTCATGAGCGATGACCCCACCCTCAGAGCCCCTGGGAAGAGGACTGAGGCTCACCGTCTGGAACGGAGTGTGTCCCAGGCATGTGTGTACACTACAACCGCAAAATTGATTTGGACAGCTGCTCGACAGAGCCACATGTGTCCCAGGTTAACTTTACAGAGGCCGATGTCAATCCAAACTCACACAGGGACAGAAAGCTAACAGATACAATACACTTCAGTTCAGCACATGGAGCAGATTGTACAGCTTTGACGCAGGGCTGAATTATGGATGTATTACATGTATTGTAGACGCGATGTGAGTAGATGAAATGCATCTAATATGTATCATTGATAAAGGAATACTTCACCCCAAAATGAGAATTGACTCTTCATCACCGTATAGATTTAAATATATACACATATCATTACTTTTTCCCAGTGAAACACAAAAGGTGATTTTTTTTTTTCATTATTATTATTATTTTGTTATCTTCAGGATCTCTTCCCTTTGTGCACCAGTGTACATCAAACCTTCAAAATAAGTGATATTTAAAAAGGAAAAAAGAAAAGAAATTGCTTGCAGACAATATAATATTAAGGCTATGTGTACTTGAGCTCACTGTTCCTTAACACATTTAAGACTTGAGTGAACTTTGTAAGAATGTCAAAATAAAATATGTTTTGATAACCGTTTGTGTTGCTTTAAAGAAGTACACTTAATTTGATGTGTTGACTGACATATTAAAGCACATGAAAAGCACTTGCTTATAATTTTAACCTTAGTGTGTCCAACATTACAGTTAAAGTTAATTTATTTTAAATGTTCTCAATTGCAACATCATCATTACAAAATAATTGCTTATGTGTTTGAATATATGACGTGCTGTACAAATTTAAATAAAAACATTGTATTAAAATATATTTTAGTTTACCATAAATGCTTGTCGGCAACAATATTTCAAAGACATTAGAAGTAATATGAAATTGCATATACAGTAAAAATGTACATGAGGTTTAAGTGGGTCAAAGACACTTCAAATAACTAATTGTATGTATTATAATTGTACACTATAAGTGCAATTGAGAGTATTTAGTTTGCAGTGTACTGTATATATATGAAGAGTTCAGATGCAAAAGCCTCTAAATGCCATTTGAAATTTTCTTCTTTAATGATGATTTTTCTCAAACTTGTATATTTAAGTTCAGCAATTTCACTTAAATGGCAATTAATTGTTATTTAAGTGAAATTACTGAACTTAAATATACAAGTTTGATAAAAATCATCATTAAAGAAGAAAATTTCAAATGGCATTTAGAGGCTTTTGCATCTGAACTCTTCATATACATATATATATATACAGTGGGTACAGAAAGTATTCAGACCCCCTTAAATTTTTCACTCTTTGTTATTTGGCAGCCATTTACTGAAATCATTTAAGTTCGTTTTTTTTTTTCCCCTCATTATTGTGCACACAACATCCCATATTGACAGAAAAACACAGAATTGTTGACATTTTTGCAAATTTATTAAAAAAATATCACATGGTCCTAAGTATTCAGACCCTTTGCTGTGATACTCAGATATTTAACTCAGGTGCCATCTATTTCTTCTTATCATCCTTTAGATCGTTCTACACCTTCATTTTAGTCTAGCTGTGTTTGATTATACTGATTGGACTTGATTAGGAAAGTCACACACCTGTCTATACAAGACCTTACAGTTCACAGTGCGTGTCAGAGCAAATGAGAATCATGAGGTCAAAGGAACTGCCTGAAGAGCTCAGAGACAGAATTGTGGCAAGGCACAGATCTGGCCAAGGTTACAAAAAAATTCTGCTGCACTTAATGTTCCTAAGATCACAGTGACCTCCATAATCCTTCAATGGAAGACGTTTGGGATGACCAGAACCCTTCCTAGAGCGGACTGTCCGGCCAAACTGAGCGGGAGAAGAGCCTTGGTGAGAGAGGTAAAGAAGAACCCAAAGATCACTGTGGCTGAGTTCCAGAGATGCAGTCGGGAGATGGGAGAAAGTTGTAATAAGTCAACCATCACTGCAGCAATCCACCAGTTGGGGCTTTATGGCAGAGTGGCCCGACGGAAGCCTCTCCTCAGTCAAAGTTTGCTAAAAAAACACCTGAAGGACTCCGAGATGGTGATAAATAATATCCTCTGGTCTGATGAGACCAATATAGAACTTTTCGGCCTTAATTCTAAGCAGTATGTGTGGAGAAAACAGGCACTGCTCATCACCATTTCAATACAGTCTCAACAGTGAAGCATGGTGGTGGCAGCATCATGCCGTGGTTTTTTTTTTTTTCAGCTGCAGGGACAGGACGACTGGTTGCAATCGAGGGAAAGATGAATGCGGCCAAGTACAGGGAGATCCTGGACGAAAATCTTTTCTAGAGTGTTTTGGACCTCAGACTGGGCCGAAGGTTCACCTTCCAACAAGACAATGACCCTAAGCACACAGCTAAAATAACAACTTCGTGGCTGTTCTTGAATGGCCCAGCCAGAGCCCTGACTTAAACTCAATTCTGGAGAGACCTGAAAATGGCTGTCCACCAACGTTTACCATCCAACCTGGCAGAACTGGAGAGGATCTGCAAGGAGGACTGGCAGAGGATACCCAAATCCAGATGTGAAAAACTTTCAGCATATCTTTCCCAAAATGACTCATGGCTGTATTAGATCAAAAGAGTGCTTCTACTAAATACTGAGCAAAGGGTCTGAATACTTAGGACCGTCAAGTCAAGTCAAGTCACATTTATTTATATAGCGCTTTTCACAATACAGATTGTATCAAAGCAGCTTCACAGTGATAACATGAAAGTAGCACAACACAGATCAACAACATTGCTAAACACTAAATAACCCCAACTGAGCAAGCTCAAAGCAAGCCAAAAGCAAGGCGACAGTGGCAAGGAACCAAACTCCATCAGATTGGATGGAGAAAAAACCTTGGGAGAACCCAGGCTCAGTCGGGGGCCAGTTCTCCTCTGGCTTACATTCATATTGTTTAAATATAAATATTAAATATAAATATTGTTTATGAATCAAATGGCGCCATAACATATCGCAGGCGTTGAGTTGTCTCTTCACAGGCGTTGAGTCGTCTCATCACAGGCGTTGGGGCATCCGAAATCCCCGTGAGAGGCTGGACACAAAACTGGACCTGACGAACGCCATTTTTCTCGGGACAAGCGTCCCGAGATAACAGCAGAAAGGCAGATGGGAAAGAATTAGCATAGCTGATGTTCATAATGATTTCCGTTATAACTCACAAACTCTCCGTAACCTGAACTCTCCGCAACCCAACCATACGCGCGACCCGTTTGTCTAAAAGGCTGTCGAGCCCCACTGGTGCGTTAAGCAGTTTCAGTGGCAAACGGTTCCGTATGGCATAACAGAGGACTAGAAGGTAAGCATTATGTGAATGCTTGACTAAAGAGAAGCGTCTTTAATCTAGTTTTAAACTGTGTCAGCGAGTCAGAGGCTCGGACCGTGTGATATTTCAGTTTTTCTTGTTTAATAAATCTGCAAAAATGTCAACAGTTCTGTGTTTTTCAGTCAATATGGGGCGCTGTGTGTACAATAATGAGGGGAAAAAATTAACTTAAATGATTTTAGCAAATGGCTGCAATATAACAGAGTGAACAATTTAAGGGGGTCTGAATACTTTCCGTACCCATTAAAAATTGTTACAAGTATCCTTTTAAAAGTATGCCAAAGTGTATTTATTTTTCCCAAAGGCTTTCCATACAGTTGACCATATAAATTTAAATACAACTAGGACTTTATTTCAGTATTTCAACTTATATGTGTGTGAATATGAAAATGAATTGAGTTCAAATATCTCATCTATGGAAGGCTTATGGACAGGAGCTGTGATAAATGATATGGTGATATGATATGAGAGGTGGTGAGAGTCTGCAGTCTTCTCTCTGTCGTTGTTAACTTGCTGTTTCTACTGTTACTCCTTCTGTAACTGCTATGTGTGTTGTCTGGGTTGCTCAGTGTCAGTTGGAGGTGAGACTGGTTACTGGAAGTGCAGTTACCCAGGAAAGGTGATATAATTTGGACTTTTTAACTTGTGATATGCAAGCAGAGATGAGGAGCAGTCGCCCACAGCGGGCGTTAGGTTCCACATGGTCTCATGTTAACCCGCGTCATGTTTACAGTGCCACCGGATCGGCCCGGGAAAGCAGACATATTCATTACAAACAACTGCGCCTGTTTTTAACACCCGTTCAAAGATAGCGGACAAGATAACGGAGCAGGCGAAGAAGCCGCACACTTGTCTGGCTAATTATAACATTTAAAAGGACAAAAGAGGATTGGGCACTCAGGTGGAAGACATGAAACCTAACACTTTTTATAGCAGTGCGTGCGTTAAAAAACGAGAAAAGACCATAACTGAAGAAATATAATCACTGTATCATGTTTATTGTTTTTATAATTACTATTATTTGGGGTCTTTTGCCACTATAATGAATCAAACATGCATCTGCTGAATTGCAAATGTCGTTTTACAATGAAACTCAGAAATTTTGTTTATACAATTACATGGATAATGTTCAGAATCAAAGCTCTGTAATAACTGCCAACGTAATAACTGTGCTGTTATCTGAGTAACTCAGAGTGCTGTATTGTAATCTAGAAGCAATGATGCAGAAAAGCAGCGATGATTACATTCAAACAAGAACCCGACACAACAGACTGTATTTCTGCATATCTCAGTGTGTTTGGCCAGATACTCAGATGCTCATCTGCGTCCTTAATCAAGTTGACAGCTCACCCGTCTCATGAAGAGATAACATTTATTATAGACGTACGCTATACATATGGGCGAGGAGGGAGTTTGCGGCGTGCGCTCAACACCTTGTAATCACTGCTGTCTGGGTTTAAGTGTGCTTCAGGATCTATTGACTCCATCTTTAGTCAATAAATTATGCCCAGGTCCCGCTGTAGAGCCGAGTGCAGAATACGTACGTGACGAACTTCACCTGCATTTGTGCCAGGTGTGCCGGATCATGGTGGTTTTGCACAATTGACTACACTGTAAAAAAATATGGATGGTTTAACTTAAAAAAAAGTAAGTAACATGGTTGCCTTAAAATTTTAAGTTGATTGAACTGGAAAAAGTGAGTTAATACAATGAAGGAGAATGATTTACTCATCAGAAACTCAAAATTATATGTTATCTGAACTAAATAAATTATTTAAGTTGATTTGACAAAAGAAAAAATGTTGTGATTGCTACACTTTAAAAAAACAAATATTGTTGGTTTAACTTAAAGTAAGTAACCTGGGTTGCCTTAAAATTTTAAGTTGATTGAACTGGAAAAAGTGAGTTAATACAATGAAGGAGATTAATTTAATCTTCAGAAACTCAAAATAATAAGTTATCTCAACTAAATAAATTATTATAAAATTGATTTGACAAAAGAAAATATGTTGTGATAACAATTCTTGAAAATATTTTTTTACAGTGTAATCCCTCTGTGCTTCATTAAAAAAAAATATATATATATATAAAAAAATAAGACAAAAAGACAGATACAAATACACTAGACTACCAGTAGAGATTTGATTTGATTATTATCCCCATGGGGAATTTTTTGTTGCCTGTCAACATGCGTACATACAAAGAACGAATACGTATGGAACTAATGGCCATAGAGTGCGGCCAACCCATAAGTCAGCATTACCTTGGTTCCCTCGACAAAAACCCAAAAGGATCTTTCCATTTTCTTTTGGATTATTGCAGAAAATAAGCTTTGTGAATTCAATTCAATTCTCTATTGTTTTGTTCATCTTGATATTCTTCCCTAAATGGACACAACTTTCATGAATTTTGAATCATAGATACAATCACCAAAAATAAAAAAAGCTAAATGTAGGCTATAAACAAACTACACCATGACTTCAACGTCACCATCTTTTAGCTTCTGACGACCCTTTAAGACTTTTTGGTCAAAAAACAAACAAACAATTAGTTAGAATAGTTTGCAAGAGTGAGTAGATGAGTTTACGTGTTCAGTGTGAATGATGTTTAATGTCTGACAACCATTGAGTCCCATTTAGACACTTGTTAAGCCTTGTGTATACTCGACTCGTCCGCACGAGCGCGAGGCTCTGCTGACTGCGCACGCACCTCTCCAAACGGACGAGGCGTGTATACTTGACGCGTTCACCGTTGTGCTATTCTGTGAAACGACAGGGGGCGACTCGGAGTAATTCTCCTCTAAACCACCAGGAATCAGCAGTGAAGAATTAGTTTGCCGTTTATAGAGTGCCGAAATGATGACGTCACTTTGTAGGACAACTCGGAAGCTAGCGGCGCATGGGTTCCCTCAGTCGAAAAGCAATGCATTTTCCCCATAGACTTTTGGAAAATCGCAAAAATTAAGATATGTATTTAACAAAAGTTTGTGACCCTTACACGTTTTGTCTAGCAAGATAATCTTTACAAGTTAATCCAAAATGTAAACATTTTGAAGCCTGTATAAAGATTTTAAAAAAGACAATCAGACACAATAAAGTTTAAAAAACCACAAGGTTATAACTGTGTGTTCTACGTCATAGATCAAAACGTGAAAATATTTAGAGGCTTACTTCACCACAGATCTTATTTCAGGCGATTTAGCGAAAACCCATTCAAAAATCCCATAGGCTTTAGAGCAAGGGAACCGTTACAGTGCTAAAATGCTAACTCACTTCCGCGTTTTGGCCTAGAGTGACGTTGTAACTTCGGCACTCTATTAGTAGTTTATTAATTGCTAATTCATAAAAGAGTAAATGCAGTAGGTTTATTGTAGCGTACTTTTACTTCATGTAAACTAGTTAAACAACTGAAGCCTGCTTCCTATTTTATAGTACTTGGGTGGATGGGGAAAAAAAACAATGGAAAAATCGCAGCAGAGTTAGGCTCTTATAGTCACCTTAGGACAAAATAAAAAAATATATATATATTCCACACATAACAGAGATAGCAACCAGACCTACTGTAAATTGTGTTCACTGTATTCTGTGGAGAACACAAGATATGTTTCTGCAGTGTTTTATTAATCATAGTGTGGAAAATGCAGGATTAGGCTGATTTGATCAACTGAACAGCAGAGAGACGGGCCTCATGGGAAACTCTTTATATTTGAGAACTGAAAAGTAACTTCAATATACTTCCTGTATATTGGGATTTGTTTGTTTGTTTTTTTGTGTCATTATAATAACCTTAAGGGGAGGCTGTTTTCCCCCGGCTAAATGCTAATATTGATGCTTGATTCAAATTTGCCTGTGTTTACCAGGGAGTCACTGTGTGTAAATACACGTTAAAACTCACGTGCTAACACTGCTTTGTGTGCATGATTTTATCATTTACTTTATAATTTTTATGAGATGCATGTGCATCGCTACATGTACAAACTTGTAAATAGTCAATGTTGCTATGTGTTTAAAGGGTTAGTTCACCCAAAAATGAAAATTCTGTCAGTATTTACTCACCCTCATGTTGTTCCAACCCCGTAAGACCTTCGTTCATCTTCGGAACACAAATTAAGATATTTAAGATATTAAGATCGCTCCTGCATACAGTCCATAGGCTTCTTGAGGGACTGGCTCTTGCTGTCCTTGAAAAGTCATTAAAGACATCGTTAAAATAGTCCAAGTGACTACAGGGGCTCAATCTTAAGTTTATCAAACGACGAGAACACTTTTGTGCGCAAAAAAACAACAAAAATAACGACTTTATTTCAACTATTCGTTTATTTCTCCCTCTGCGCGAGTCAGCTAACTAGTTTAATAGCGTAAGCTTCTGTTATTGTACGTCACACGCATCACACACACATGACCAGCGTCGACCAATAGTGAGCCTACGTGTGACGTAGCTCTACGCAATCACACTACGCTAACGGACTATAGGCTTATGGAGAAGGAAGTGAATAGTTGAAATAAAGTCGTTATTTTTGTTGTTTTTTTGCGCACAAAAGTGTTCTCGTCGTTTGATAAACTTAAGATTGAGCCCCTGTAGTCACTTGGACTATTTTAACGATGTCTTCAATTACTTTTCGAGGACAGCAAGAGCCAGTCCCTCAAGAAGCCTATGGACTGTATGCAGGAGCGATTTTAATATCCTAAATATCTTAATTTGTGTTCCGAAGATGAACGAAGGTCTTACGGGGTTGGAACAACATGAGGGTGAGTAAATACTGACAGAATTTTCATTTTTGGGTGAACTAACCCTTTAAGTATCGGTCACACCCATCTTAACTGTGTGTGTTAGATTTATTGATTTCATGTGTAAAGACACCTCAGCAGTTTGTTCTGCAATTAATTAGGTGAATGTTTAGTGTAAAGATTATTTTTAAAGTAGTGCGTTTTGGCATGTGACTCCTGTACTGTTTATGCTACAGACCTGAATGATGCATCATATAATGCGGCATTTTAAAGATTACTTAACCACAAAGGAACACCCTGGCATCATGCCATCTGAGATTTGAATGAGCAAAAGCCACTTACATTTTCATCTGAAAATGTAATAATAAAGTTTTTTTTTTTTTTT
This sequence comes from Pimephales promelas, assembly GCF_016745375.1. The sequence goes on along the minus strand of NW_024121108.1, from coordinate 960,858 downwards.
TTTTTAACTGTTACACTTTTGTAACTGATCCAATAGTGGCATTGCCTCTGCTCTCTGCTCTGTTTTCATTCACTTTTACTCTTCGGCCCTGTGCACTTTCTCTTTGTCCAGTGATGGCAGCTCATCTCCCATGGTTAGCGAACAGCCGGCTGGGTCCGCGCTCACTGATTGCATGAACGGTGAGGATTAATGGACATTTATATTTCATTAAATCCATTGCTTGGCGGAGAATAATGCATCATTCGCCGATATTGAAACATATGTCAACCCGATCCTCTTACCCATAATTCAGTTAGACTCAAATGTGATGATCAAGTGTTATTACAGTCCAATATATCATCTCAAACAGGCCAGCGGCGTAGCCATATTTCTGGGATGAAAAGGAAGCGATTGTGAGGGTTGTGAGGCGTCTGCATCTGTAGCTCAGCGTGTTGAAGGAGCTCATTACGAGATGAGTCAACTCAGGTGAAGGAGAGAGCCATGAAGTCAGGATACCTGAAACATGTTCGCCAGGAGAGTCGGTTAATATTTATTAACATAATCAATTCATGAAGGTTAGACTTAAAGGTGCAATGTGTAAGATTTTTGCGTATCTATTAACAGAAATGCAATGTGACATCCATAACTATGTTTTCAGTGGTGTATAAAGAACTTGCTTAATAAACCGCAATGCTTTTATTACCTTAGAATGAGACATTTAGATCTACATAACCGCGTGCACCCCCTTCTATGAAGGTCGACATATTGTGACGTCATGTTTCTACCATAGCCGAACGCGAACAAACATAAAAAAAGTTCAATTGTGTCAAAGCAAAACTGTTTGATACGGAGCCCACCTAGTCCCACTTTGGCAAAAAAAAATTAATTGATACTATCTCGTGGCTTCAAGATACTAACTCATGGCCTCAAGATATTAACTTGTGGCCTCAAGATAATAACTCGTGGCCTCAAGATTGTAACTCGTGGCCTCAAGATACTAACTCGTGGCCTCAAGATACTATCTCGTGGCCTCAAGATTGTAACTCGTGGCCTCAAGATACTAACTCGTGGCCTCAAGATACTAACTCGTGGCCTCAAGATACTAACTCATGGCCTCAAGATATTAACTTGTGGCCTCAAGATAATAACTCGTGGCCTCAAGATACTAACTCGTGGCCTCAAGATACTAACTCGTGGCCTCAAGATACTATCTCGTGGCCTCATGATAGTAACTCGTGGCCTCAAGATACCATCTCGTGGCCTCAAGATACTAACTCGTGGCCTCAAGATACTAACTCGTGGCCTCATGATAGTAACTCGTGGCCTCAAGATACTATGTCGTGGCCTCAAGATACCATCTCGTGGCCTCATGATAGTAACTCGTGGCCTCAAGATACTAACTCGTGGCCTCAAGATACTATGTCGTGGCCTCAAGATAGTAACTCGTGGCCTCAAGATAGTAACTCGTGGCCTCAAGATATTAACTCGTGGCAAGATACTATCTCGTGGCCTCAAGATATTAACTCTATCTTGAGGCCACGAAATAGTATCTTGAGGCCACAAGTTAGTATATTGAGGCCACGAGATACTATCTTGAGGCCACGAGTTAGTATCTTGAGGCCACGAGTTAGTTTCTTAAGGCCACAAGATAGTTATAATTATTATTTTTTTTTTTTTTTTGCCAAAGTGGGACTAGGGGGGCTCCGTAGTTAGATAGACCAAAAGGAAAACTTTTTTTTTTTTATATGATACTTTCATTTGTGCATTAGCTTAGACTATTTGGTTAATACAGTGGCCCAAAAAATGTTTTAATACTTGATTACATCAAAATGCATTAGATACACAATATCAAAGCAAGTGTGTATCTTTTCTCTTCACTTCATCGTTGTTTAAGTCTTAGACTCCGTTCAGACTGCAGGTAAATGTGGCCCAAATCCTATTTTTTTCACTCAGACTCAGATCTGATCTGTTGGTCTCAGGACAATGTGAGCCAATCATCATGGATTCTGATCTATTCAAATCCGATTTGGGCCACTTCCATATGTGGTCCTAAATCAGACACGGGTCAGGGGTCTCATTTATAAAACTGTGTGTAGGATCCTTACCAAGTGTATGTGTGCTGAAAACCAAAATGGTGTAAGGCAAAACATTCAGACTGATAAAACCGTGCGTACGCCATAACCTGTGCAAATATTTCTAAAACCCAGTCAGCGGAAGATTGTGAGTACATGTGTCTCCACTCTGTCTCCTCCCCGAAATAACCATATATGGAGCTTACAACGCCTAGTTTTACTATGCATATCCTCATCTGCATATAATTCGCATATGCATATTCATCCACGCGATACCATGTGTAAGACATTAGGAAAGCATGAGATATACACTCACCGGCCACTTTATTAGGTACCCCATGCTAGTAACGGGTTGGACCCCCTTTTGCCTTCAGAACTGCCTCAATTCTTTGTGGCATAGATTCAACAAGGTGCTGGAAGCATTCCTCAGGGAGTTTGGTCCATATTGACATGATGGCATCACACAGTTGCCGCAGATTTGTCGGCTGCACATCCATGATTCGAATCTCCCGTTCCACCACATCCCAAAGATGCTCTATTGGATTGAGATCTGGTGACTGTGGAGGCCATTTGAGTACAGCGAACTCATTGTCATGTTCAAGAAACCAGTCTGAGATGATTCCAGCTTTATGACATGGCGCATTATCCTGCTGAAAGTAGCCATCAGAAGTTGGGTACATTGTGGTCATAAAGGGATGGACATGGTCAGCAACAATACTCAGGTAGGCTGTGGCGTTGCAACGATGCTCAATTGGTACCAAGGGGCCCAAAGAGTGCCAAGAAAATATTCCCCACACCATGACACCTTGGTTGTAACGGGTGGTTATTTGAGTCACTGTTGCCCTTCTATCAGCTCGAACCAGTCTGGCCATTCTCCTCTGACCTCTGGCATCAACAAGGCATTTCCGCCCACAGAACTGCCGCTCACTGGATGTTTTTTCTTTTTCGGACCATTCTCTGTAAACCCTAGAGATGGTTGTGCGTGAAAATCCCAGTAGATTAGCAGTTTCTGAAATACTCAGACCAGCCCTTCTGGCACCAACAATCATGCCACGTTCAAAGTCACTCAAATCACCTTTCTTCCCCATACTGATGCTCGGTTTGAACTGCAGGAGATTGTCTTGACCATGTCTACATGCCTAAATGCACTGAGTTGCCGCCATGTGATTGGCTGCTTAGAAATTAAGTGTTAACGAGCAGTTGGACAGGTGTACCTAATAAAGTGGCCGGTGAGTGTAGATGTGCTGTCACATTACATTGATTTATTCAAAAACAAGGCAAGGATAGGATTTTTAGCTATCAAATATAAAACGCATTTCACGCATCTTTACCTCTGGCCAAATCATATTTTTAATTGCTTAATATTTTTTTATGGAAACAGAAAAGCCTTATTGTGCATTATTGATCCTTACCACTGTACTTAAAATTTTCAAACACAGCATGCCACAGGAAAGCATTACTCTAGATCAAAATTCGTCACAATTCTGTGCTCATGGGAGTCAGATTTTACATACCTGAAGTTATCAAGATCAAGTTGCGAAAGGGAGTCAGTGAAGGACAGTGATATGTCAGAGCTCATCAGTATTACAGTGACAGCTCTATATACAAGCAAAACATGAGGGCTTGGAGCCCTCGTATCATTAATGTTTCAAAACTCTGCTCTCTTTTTTCACATCCTCATCTTTGTTTTTTATATCGCCTGTGCATAAATTCTCTGGCTTCTGAGGCAGATCATGCTATAAATAAATAAATGCTTAATTGTTTACTTACTTCCGTATGATATTCCTGTTTTTGGTGATGCCATGGAAGAAACATTCTTGGTTCCCAAAGAACCTTTCAGTGATGCATTTTTCTTAGTGTGAAGCACACCCTTTTCCAATTTGTGCAATGTTGAAAGATTCAACATATTTTCTCTTCACTTCATCATTGTTGAAGTCGCTGTGTTTGAATGTTTTGGTGATTTTTGCTGGATGTATGCTCTCAGTTCACACAGGTGTCCTAGCAAAATGACCTTGGGTATAATGCATCACATTATCTATTAACATGACCCACAACCACAAACACACTATACTGACTGTCTACATGTTCGACACAACATGCAGTATTGGTTTAGCATTTCAAACCAACAAACTTTTGTCTGTCCAGAGTGATTAGTTAAAAAAACGTTTTCCTTTCTTCAAAATGTAAGTTTATTTTATTTCATAAAGTTGCCAAACCATTTTTCAGTTCCATTTAGTTTTATTTGATGTACTAAAATAACTGAAATAAAAACTATATAGACGTATTACAAAATGACAAAAACACAAGATTACTGAAATTACAATGAGAACTGAAAATATAAATATTTTTTTTTAACTTGCACGTTTCAATTAACAGTAAAATTTCATCAAATTAAATTGAATACATTGAAAATCCTCACATATTGTTCACATTACGAATTAAAAAATGTAAAACATGCAAAAATATGTTTAAATTTAAGTTCATTTATTGACATTTATACAAAACGTTAATACATATTAACCTCTATTTTTTACTGATTTAAAATTCATAATATGAATATAATATGTAAGGGTTATTCAATGAAATTTTAATGGAATTTTACTGTTAATTGTAACTAACTAATTGTATTAATTGTAATGAATTAATTTACTATAAAATATGTCAATCTTGAAAAAAAGCTTAATTTATGTTTTATGTTTTTGACAAAACATCCGATCAAGTGTCATTTTTATTTTTTTAATCGAATGCAATGACATTCAATTGTAGCGCCGCCATACGTAGCTGAGGTACAGTTTAGTGTAACTCGCCTCGTGAAATGCTATTCTGTGTCCCTTTGAAATGAAAAGCCAAAAGGCTCTCGTATGACCACTGCTCAATATTCACCGCTGCCTATGACACTTTTCAGCGTGGCCAAAATGAGATCCCATCCGCTGAAGAGCTCGCTTTAGGGACAATGGGCCCCAAACAATGCTTACCTGGCCTGCGAGGGTTTCCAGAGTGAGAGGACGGACTATGACAGCCAGTCAGTCTGCTGTCAGCTTGTGTTCAGTCTGTCACACTACACTCACCTCCTGCTGTTTCCAGTAATCAATACAGGCCTGAAATCACCTAGTGCTCTCCACCTCCCACACTAGCTGTTTTGTCCTGCTATCAATAATGAATTTGGTTCCCCCTTTCTAGTCCACACACCGCCGACTCCACGTAGTCCTTTTTGCCAAACACATGCCGCGTGCGCACACTCTCTCTCTCTCTCTCTCGCTCACACAACATAGAGTCTAACATTTCTATTGCATTTGCTAATCATTAATCAATAATTCAGGGCCCCTCTCTGGTGGTGAAGAGTCTGTGCTTCCTGGAACATATGGCAGAAGGGCAAGCAAGTTCAGGTTACACCCTCATCTTATCACAAAAGGCAGCCAGGGAAAACAAGATGTTTAAAGTTGTTTTTCTTTCATTTCTCTCTCTCTCTCTCTCTCGCGTCTTTTTTTCAAGAGCTGACTTTTGTTCCTCAGCTTGTTAACATTAATGACCGCGTGGCTAAAACAACCAGTCGCAATTTGTTGCATTAGTAGACACGATGTTTATCACACGAGATGCTTTATTTCATGTTTATTTCACATAGGCGTAATTCTATGGGGGGACAGGGGGACACGTCCCCCTCAATATTAAAAGGACAATTTGTCCCCCCCAATATTTGATCATACTGTATGATTATGCAGGCAATATCGATGTGATTGCAAATACGTCTTTCTTTCCAGCTTCGAAAATATAAAATCCTGGCTGGTCCATATCTCAAATCCATTCGACTTGCCTTACACTATACATTTAAAGGGGTGTACTGGCTTTTTAAATTTTATTATATTGTTGTGTGAGGTCAACTTATTCATTTCGATGTTTTTGAATGCAAAAACCAAGTGAACGTCATAAGTAATAAGCTATTTTCTACCCTAGTTTTGAACCTAGATCAAAAACGCTCGGTTTTTATGGGCGTCTCGCACTGAAGACTTGGAAGTAATCGCCCACTGCTGTGAGTGGATAACAGTTTTGCATATTATAATGAGTTTCGACTCAACCGTCGATGCACTTGGGGAAACTGTTTTGAAAACTTCCAACCCGATCTCACGACCAAGTCGTATGAATACGGCGAATGATTAAAAAGTGGCTAATTCGTAACAATTCATATGACCTCACTCGTACGAATTAATACGATTTTGCTAAATCGTACATATTTTACGAATTGGCCAATTCGTATGAATTCGTACGAATGACCTACCCCTGACCCCGCCCCTAAACCTAACCATCACGTGGGTTTAGACAAATCGTACGAATTAGTAGGAGTGAGGTCGTACGAATTAGACACTTTTTAATCATGCGTCAAATTCGTACGAATTGGTCGTGAGATAGTGTTGAAACTTCCAATGTTGTAAAATGGCATCCGGAATGATTTGCCCATACATGTTCGACCCAGAGTCTGTGTGTTGCACCATTCCTGTTGTATCCAATATAGACGGCACAGCAGCGTTCTTTACTCTTAATCGGTCTGCAAATCCACTCTTGTTTACAAAACAATCCTCTTTGAAATGAAGCGAACAGATGGACAATGTTTTACCTCATTAGCTGGAACGTCATTAAAAATAAAGTTTATCCATGCAGTCCTATTGAAATCCTGAGGAAGCATATGCAAAGTCTTCTTCCACAACCAGGCACTGCACAATATTTGTATTGCTCGGAAGCTCGATCCGGTTTTTCATCACGAGGTAGGCGTCTATGTTATTTAGCTATGCATTTAATGCGCGAATCGGTGGGCGGGGCTAAACCGTGTTATAGTAGGAGTTGATCATCTTCTGCGGGAGTGGTGTTTTATCCTTTTTGACGTCATAGTTCCCCACTTTCAAAAACGAGTCGTTTGCTGAGCCTGGTGTCAATAAAAGCTTTTATTGGACTAAGAAGGATGTTTTCAGTTCTGAAACTTACAGGATATTCTTATAATATGATGACCTCTTAGATGTAGAAAGCTCAAGGAAAATTTGATTTCCCTTTAACAAAACAAATTTTTCCTGAAATCCATGTCATGTTTTCCCTTAGCTCGTGAACTTTCGTAGCTAGTGAGTTAGGAAAAACCAAACAGAAGAAGAGTTAGTGCGAAATCTGGTGGGAATATCTTCATTTGTTTGTTCAAGATAACAAAAAGATAAACAAAAGTCTATAGGTTTAGAATGACGTGAGTGAGCAACCAATGACAGAATGTTCATTTTTAGTAGGTGAACTATCCCTTTAAGTTTCCGAAACATTTTTTTTTTCCCGAAGTGATGTTATAGAACAACTATTTTTGATTCTCAAGGAACATTTCAGTGAACAGTTCTTAAAGTGTGAATACTATCATAACAATATACATTGTTGTTTTTTTCTGCTATAAGAAGCTATTGTGGAATGCAACGATTTGTTTTTATTAAGAGGTGAACCACAATAAGTGCATGTTGAAATATTTATCTTTTATGTTATCGCTCATTTCCACGATCCGTCAGCATCTCATTTTTCATCCTAATGTCTTTGGGGAACGTGACATAACTCATTTCGGCGGTGCGGTGGAGCGGATCCATCTCTTGTGCACTTGTAGCGTGTCCCGTGTCCCATGTGCGGTCTGGAGGTGAGGATGACCAGTGCGCAGCAGCCTGGGGTTTTGGCTGGGAAAGCTTTACATATGGACGCCTCTGTGGGCATCCATCCCTGGTGAAGGATGGCACCTTTCACACTCACCCATGACCTGCTGGGCTGTTGATAAATCGAGGATGCCACTGTAACATCCTCACAACCAGCCCTGCTCTCATTCCCAGGGCTAGCTTTTGTTGTCCCACAAAACAGATTCCATATATGATGATGAGAAAAGACTTCCCACACTTTGTGACAAGTGAATTTCTGGGATAGTTCCATGACCTTTGCAGTCGTTCAGAAATACTGGATATGGATTTTCACAGAAATCGCTAGGCGGATTTCCTTGTGTTTGTAAGATATCAGTTTATATAATTAACTCAAGACACATTTCTCATTACTATCAGTGTTGAAAACAGTTGTGCTGCTTCATATTTTTGTAGAAACCATAAATCTTTTCCTTTAATCGTAAATAAATATTTGATGAATTCACAGTTTAAAAGGACAGCATTATTGTAAATAATCTATTGTAACATTACAAATCAATCATTCTTAACCCTCTGGTCCTCCTCCGTCATTTATTTTCTGTCAAAGTTGTAAAACAAAAAAATAAAAAAATAACTAAATTGTTGAATTTTTTACTTCATTGGAATGTTATGAAACTTGGTAAAGGTTTTGGCACTTGCTGTGTGAACACACACACACACACAAATAAATAAATAAATCATGGACATGATTCGAAAAGGTTAAATGGTCACAGATTTTTTTTTTTGAGATATTAATCTAAAATATGGATCACAAATTTAGATTCACAGCTTTGATTTTCTTGCAGTTTTAGAGTTATTGCAAATATATTTTGCATTAAAATTGAAAATAATATTTATGTAATTTTTTATTTTCAGGTCTATGCTCAAAAAGTGAATAAATGGATTATAAACACAGCGTAAATATAGTTTACTCTAAAGAAAAGCCCCTAAAAATACTAAGTATTAAATTAAAAAAAAAAAAACATTATCAAACTAAAATACATTAATTTCTAATTTGGTATTTTTGACCAAGACGTGAAGAGCACAATAACAGCTAATTTCTTTAAAAAAAAAAAATAAATCTAAAAATCTAGCTTACCCCTAACACATTGTGAAGTCCATGACGTATCTATTGCAGGGATTGATTTTGGACCTCTCAAGTCACATTTGGGCAAGTGCTAAAATCAGCCAGAAGGATGGTTGCAAAAAGGACACATGACACCAAATCCCCTGTTATTTTACTGATTTATTTTTCTTTCTTCTGGACCTCTTCGCTGGCTAATTCTAATAAAGAGGCCTCCGATGACTTCATTTGCGAGGGAGTTAATTGGTTTTGGTGCTTCCTGCTGGAGTCAGTCCCGTGTTTCGGAGGCGAGTGGCTGGGCGTCTATGTCGCCCCTGTTAGCTCACACTTTAATTAGATCTGGCAGCCACCTCATAATGATAAATGCTGCAGAGATGAATGGAAATGCAAATGCTGTTGAAGTAGCCCCCGCCATCATGGCCCGCCATCATTAACACTTTCCTGCTGTCAAATCTATCATTGTCATGTGAAGGGAGGGGCGCTTGTCCCGCTGTAGCTAGGCTGGGGTACTTAAGAGTTAAAAGTCAGAGAGGATGGAGGATGGGAGGAGAGATCAGCAGCACAATGCCATCCGAGTCAAACAGACCATGCGGCTTTTCCTGAGACTGCCATGTTGCTATATGCTCTTAACCTATATATAAGTTATATAAAGAATCCCAGGGTTCTTCTCTCAATTTCAGACAACCCTTTATGCCAAAAAAGTTCTATATAAGGAGAAATGTCTTGAATAACTTGATAATACTTTCATGTTTAACAGGTTATTTCAATTAAAATACGTTTACAAGCTGTTCTATGAACACGACTCATTTCCAGTAATATTTTCATCTGTAACTTTTGAAATAGTCAATGTTTAATAGTGCTCCAAACCAGGTGCAGGATACTTGGAACACATTTATCTACTAAAAAAAGAAGAAATGCAGAATTTATTTGATATGCAAGTCCTCTATGTTATCAGTATGATCAAAACTTTTGGAAAAAAAATTACTTTCACATGCCTACTGCTGTCTAATTGATACTTTATAGGTTGTTAGCAAGTAAAAAGCCTTTTTAGTAAAACATCCATCTTTGAGTCGTAATACAATACTGATTTTTAAAAGCAAACTTAAGTATTATTAGTTGTATTTCAACATGAAGACTTACTGGAATGAAGCGACACCATGTTAAAAATGAGCATCAAATATTATACATCAGGCTTTTGAAGAATGTTTATTTGTTCATCTCTTAATCATTATTGCATTGCATTATATGTTTTGAAACTACAGAGCTTTGATAAAAAAAAAACTAAGCATTTAAATAGGCTATAATATCACTAATACATTTTATTAGGAGATATATTTTTTTAGACATTTAAATATCAATATCTGCACCAAATAGCATATTTTTGCTCCTATATTGAAAAAATATGAGGTGTTTTTCCTCTTTAAAGTGAAGGCTCCATATTCTCACTATTTCATAACATAGAGCCTGGTGTATGCATCATCTAGCCAAACATCCTCTCAGAGAAATAATATAAATCCCATGAAATGTAGACATTTTTGAATCAGTCAGCACTGATGTGAGTTCATCTTCAGACTCTTGTCTACTCATCAGAGGTGTAAAGAGTACATTACACCTACTAACACCATACTTGAGCAAAAGTTCATCTTACAGCGAAAATGACTTGCATTACAGGTCACAAGTCACCAATTCCAATACCACTTGAGTAAAAGTTTTACCCCCTGGTCAGCGCAGTCTCATCCCAAGACATCATATAACTGACGTCTTGGGGCGTCTTTTGACAATACGTCAACATCCGCCTTTTCAGGGTACCCTTAAACGTCGGTTAGATGACGTTACCAGATCCTAACCCTACCCCCAGCCTACCCCAGACCTAAACCTACCCGTCACCTAACCGACGTTAAAGATAAAGCGTCAGTTGTATGACGGCCCGGGATCGTCATGTAACCGATGTTTAAGGGTACCCTAAAAAGGCGGATGTTGACGTATGGTCAAAAGACATCCCAAGACGTCAGTTATATGACTTCTTGGGATGAGACTGTGTTACCCTGGTTTAACAGACGAAGCTTAAGCTAGTCCCAGACTAAACTGCATGTTTGAACTTGCACTGGCATATCTAAAAATCTGTCAGTGCCATTGTTTCGTCTCAAGATAATCACCAGTAATGATTTTTTCCCCCCTTAGGTACATTTATAAAAGCCACTTCTTAAATGCCTTAATTGAACTAAGGTCTAATCTTGGCTTAATCTAAGCCCTGTTTGTGAAACCGGGCCTCAGAGTATCTGATTTTAACAGTACTTAAGTATTTTTTACTCATACTGACTCAAAAAAGCAGTAGCCCTCAACTCCAAAGAGCCATGCCAGTGAAAATCAAGAAACAGTTGATTTGTGAGGAGAGCAATCTCAAGTTTACTTTCTAAACTCAAAATAAAACTGAACACATCAACGTTCCAATAAATCAAGGTCGACACGACAGCATCTTAAACGTCTACACTCAAGTCTTAGTCAAGCTCAATTAAACCAATAAACTTCTAAAAGGTCCCGTCAATACAATGGATAAACACAATTATGTAAAACTAAGTCAAAGCCTAGCATTCACATTTGTGTAAATTAGATTCCTTGACAAGTTTGGGTGAGTAAGAGCAAAAAACACAATATATAGTACATTTAATGCCCTGTAGATGGCAATATAGCTTCTTTTGTGGCAGAAATAAACTCCTGCAGAAAAAGTTTGGTGTCATGCTAAATTGCATTACTCATCATCAGTATTGGAGTAAAGAGTACATATTCGTATTCAACAATATACTCAAGTAGAAAGTAAAAGTTTCTAATCAAATCTAATCTTTGATCGTAGCCAAAAAGATACTCGATGGAAATAACTAATTACATTTACTCAAATACTTTACACCACTGCTACTCATGCTGGTGTGTGGAGTATCAGGGAAAAGCTCGATGCTCACTGATATACAAGTAGTTCTGTGCGTCTGATAAAACACCTCCACTCATGGACGACATGTTTCGCCTCATTGCGGATCTGCAACAGTGACACCTTAGAGCTGCACTCATGTGTTCAACATGCAGGAACTGCTTTACCCCGATGAGGTGGAGTCTTTGATTACACACACACACACACACACAGTGTGTGTGTACACATAAGATAGTAAAATGGATTGTTTAAGTTGTGGGTGTACATGTGTGTGGCTTTAATGAAATACTGCATGACTTTTATAATCCATATATTTACTGTATTTACACTTATAAAACGGTTAGTTCCAATCCTTGATTCTGATTGGTCAATAGCTGTGCTTTATTCATGATAAAACACGACTATGACCGCTTCACCCAACGGTTCTATTTATCACTGCGCAACACTGCAGTTCCTATGATGTGTTTATTTGAGCTTTCATTCATATTACACACTGGAGCGTTCTTGCTGTTCACGGTCAGGGACTATTTATTTTCTAGCGGAAGGAAAGCTTTTAGTGATTTTACTTCATAAAAGTTGCACTAATTGATATTTTTGTTACTTTAATATTTTTATTGTGTGGTAACCGTTTTATAAAAGCAATAAGGTAGTCGAGACAAGTTCTGTATCATGAATAAGTAGCGGCTGAAGGGGTTACTCGCGTCCTTCAGACGTTACTTATTCACGATACAGCACTTGCCTCGACTACCTTATTGCTTGAATACAGTGTATGCATATGCACTTTATGCTTTTTTATATGTGTGACTATGTGCACTTGATATTAAATTATAGGTTACGTGTGTATGTGTGTGTGTGTCAGGTGTGTAGCGTCTCCTCTCATTGCCTACATTAACTATAACCTTGCCAGTGTTGTCCTACAGGCCACGTTAGGCAGCCGCCACAACAACAAGGGCAACTGTCACACTCGATGGCTCCTCTTCTTTTTTCCCCCGCTAAATTATTTACAGCTCAGTGTCGGACAAAGCTGCCCTGGCTCTACTGTCGCATAAAAGAAACCGCTGACAGATTCAGAATGTTTTGTTTTTTTTTCACCCTCACAATGCAATTAAACATTTGTCAAAGTCAAGGAACTTGTTAGACAAACAACAGTATTGTGAATGATTCTCTCTCTGTGAAATGGGTTTAATGATTATAGTAGAGATTCTTCTATGTATGCAAAGACGTTTGCTTAGTTATTACAGTAATCATATAGTGAAGTGTGTGTGTGTGCCTCAGAGGACATTGCACTCATTGCAAGGTGAACCATTACACATGCTGTGTTCAAATAAATATTACAGAATATTATACATGACATTAAATGCATCAGAAATGTGCTTAATGTCATGTCTCAATTATATACACTATATACAGTATATTTACTATATATATATATATATATATATATGAAGAGTTCAGATGCAAAAGCCTCTAACTGCCATTTGAAATTTTCTTCTGGAATGATCATTTTTATCAAGCTTGTATATATAAGATCAGTAATTTCGCTTAAATGACAATTAATAGATAATCTTAATTGCCATTTAAGTGAAATTACTGAAATTTAATATACAAGCTTGATAAAAATGATCATTCTAGAAGAAAATTTCAAATGGCACTTAGAGGCTTTTGCATCTGAACTCTTCATATATATATATATATATATATACATTTAATTTGCAATGTAAATCTCATGTCATTTTATCACTATTGCACATTGTTTGATAAAGGCTTGCACGCTCTTATTTTGCCAGCACACTGAGGAGCTGAGACATTTCTTGTGTTGCTCTGGCCACAGAACATAATGAGACTGCTTAATATTGCGTCGCCTGCTGAGATGTTGAAACTGTAGCCTTGTTGGAAATGTTTCTAAGCGCTGAGGAACATGTAGCTACTGATGATTTCGCTCACTGCTGGTAAGTGGTTCCCTCTGCAATTATTGGAGCCAGCTGGTACCGCTGCTAACTCCATGGTTTAATCATGGTCGGCAGACGAGAGATAAATAAAAGAGCGGCGGCATAGCCGTCCCTTCCGGCAGCCGTTTGCTCTGGGAACATTCAAAATAGCAGGTTTGTTTTGATTCTATACCACAGCATAAATGTTAGAATTAACATACAACACAACCGGTCAATAGAGACACTAAGTGTGAACAGGCTACGTAACAGATTGAGAGGGGTGCTACTTTTACGTTTAGAGCTATTTGCTTCAGCTGCAATTTACAGCCAGACAATGAGATCATCTAATGAGGAACCTTATTTGTAATCAAATCTGTCATTAACTATTCATTGGATCAAAAGTTCAGTGGCCATTGTTGCTGTGTCAAGTAGAGCTTTAGGGCCTTACGGGATGAAACTAAATTAGAGGAGGGGGGGGCGAGTGCTTATAAATAATTTCCACCAGACTGCTCTGCTTACCAGCGCCTGTCCAGGTGGAGGTCACCGCGGTGACTAGCAGGGAAGAAGCTTAGCATCACTCACTGGGTAACCCAATCACCAGTCGTGCCCTGGCAGCCCGGTCCAGGCCTGGAGCCATACGAGACCGATTAGCAATATGCATGGGGCGTTATGTCTGTTGTAGCTTTGATGCGGATGAGTGTGCGATCCAGTTACTCCTAGACGTGTGAGAATGCTCTTCTGAGAGTACTTCTGAAGAAGGAATTGTCTTTAAGTGATTGTGAATTATGGATTATGGCACTTGGATCCTTTTCAATGAGCCTCTCAAATGAGGTGGACTTGATTACTTTGCTTGGGTCATTCTGACTCGATTCATTATTAGTCAAGGATCACACGGAGTTTATGTCCCATTTTTGGACACTTGGCTCAACACCCTTGGATGTATTATTATTATTTTTTTTTTTTTGGATACAAATTAGCAAGCCTGTCCCCAACTAACAAAATTTTTAAAAACTTTGGATAATTGTAAGTTATGAACAAACGTTCTTCCAGTAACGTTTGTACAAAGTTATCTGGTCTGAAATAATGTTCTCAAAACATAGGACAAAGGCATTTACATTTACATGTATTCATTTAGCTGACGCTTTTATTCAAAGTGACTTAGAATTGCTATATATGTCAGAGGTCGCACGCCTCTAGAGCAACTAGGGGTTAAGTGTCTTGCTCAGGGACACCATTGCTTTCTCAGAGTGGATTCGAACCCGGGTCTCTCACACCTAAGGCATGTGTCTTATCCACTGTGCCATCACCACATACCTCATATCTATACATACCTCAATGTTCCCTTAAAGGGGTAGTTCCCCCAAACATGAAAATCCCGTCATCATTTACACATCCTTAAGTTGTTCCAAACCTGTAAGCATTTTTTTTCTTGCTGGATATAAAATAAGATATTTTAAAGAATATGGTCAAATAAAGTTGATTGACCCCATTGACTTTATGGAGAAAAAAAAAATTCTGTGGAAGCTAATGGACTCCCTTTATTGAGAATTAGAGAACATTCAGGGATATCGTTTTTATAACTATATTGTAACGTTAGCAAAACGTTCATAGAACATGTTTGTTTGTTAACTGGGTTGGAGGTTTAACAGTGTTTGGTGTGCTTTTGATGACTTTTAAGTGGGCCGAGTTGAAGGAAGCATTTCCGGTGTCAATATTTAATGGTGTGCTCCGTGGAGGTTTGCTGTAGTGTGTCCTGAGGACATATAGCCTGCAGCAAAACACTATCCGCCCGGTACAATGCTCCTGTCCGATCTGCTCGGACACTAGCTCCACTCAGACTCATAGTAATGGCTTTCTGTCAGAATGCAGCAGGTAAATTCGTAGTAACGGGAACAAATGTTAAAGGCATGTTGACAACTTTTCAATGTCAAATCGCACCACTAGGAATCTGTGCAAGTTTGCAGCCATTTTCCAACAAGTTTTTTTTTTTTTTTTTCCTTTTCTTTCCGCAGCTATGCCATTCGTCTGTGTTTATACTGTAGCATGTGTGGATGTAGAATATAATTGTTTTTAATCACTTTTGAAATATTTTTATTTGGAAATGAGAGAATAAACTCATATTTTACTGTTTTGGGGGCGTTTACTTTTACTTATTACTTATTCCATCTCCATTTGAATGTTTTTGGGTTTAATTCATGTAGTACATCTGAGTATTCGCTGAATATTAGTAGACAATCTGCTTAATATCTGATTATGATGGTCCCCCAACAGACATTCTATTGATTATAAGTAACTTTTCAAGCACATTTATTGTAAAAAAAAAAAAAAAAAAAAAAAAAAAACTTATTATTACCCTAACAGTCTGCTAACACTCTAATGGCAACATTACTTATTGTCAACAGAATGTCTAAAGAGGTCTGTCAAAATAAAGTGTAACCAAAAACTAAAAACATTGAAATTCAAAAGTCATTTTATCTCATATTTTGTATACAACAACAAAGTTTTTTTTTTTCTTCATTTTTTTCTGTGGTGTCAAATCTGTTCTTGTCTCTCTTTTTTTTCAAGAGGCAGTGGTTTGAATACAATGTTCTTGTTCCCCTTTCTTTATTATGATTATTATTATCCTTTTTTTTTTAATCTGAGCAGTCACTTTTTCTATCTTTTGATTCCTGCTGTCACAAACTTCTCAAATAAGCAGTGTTGCCACAGTTACTTTGAAAAAGTAACTAAGTTATTTTACAAGTTACTTGATTTTTAAAGTAACTAAGTTACTTTACAAGTTACTTGATTTTAAAAGTAACTAAGTTACTTACAAGTTACTTTTATTAGTTACATTCAGCAGTTGCCGACAACACACCCTCAACATAACGACCTCAACATAAAAAAAAAACACACAACGTCAACATAAAAATTATAACCGGTTTTGCCAACATTCACTTTATTGGAAGCGTATTTTTAACAGTAACATCAACAATATATCTCCTGTCATTGAAAGTTTAGCTTAAAAACTATTTCCTGAAAAAAACATTTTTTACCAAAAAAAAAAAAAAAAGTCTTTCTTGACTTAACTTAAGTCTTTCTTCACCTCACTTAACATAAATACTTGTTTTTATAAAAAATAAAATAAAGACAGCCTTTCTTGTCTTCACTTAACATAAATACTTGTCTTTATAAAAATTTAAAATATAGACTATAAAATTTCTTGACCTGAAATATTTAACAGTTAACACTGTGACAAAACTTACTATTTATAATCTGCATTTTTTTATTTTTTTATCTTTATTTTTTATCTTATGTTTAATCCCATGTTATGAGTTAAGGAGAGAGGCGAGTAAAAACCAGTGGTTGTACATCATTAACAGAAGCTTCTCAAACCTCTCGGGTTGAAACGAAGGCGACCGTGTTTAATCGCAGCATTTCCTCCACAACAAACTGCCCGACCAACTTCTTCAACTCCCCCCACTTACTGGTTTTGCAACGAAGTCCAGCTTTTGCTTTTGTGGTGGGGAACCTGCTCTCTGCTTCGCATCACCTGGCGTGACTTGCTCTGTAAGTTTGGCTGTGCGGTGCTGCGAATCCAAATGTTTTTTGTTTGTTTTTTGTTTTTTTTCAAATTTGACGAAGTGTTTCTGTAGGTAGATAACACTTTGTCACCGCCAGCAGTTTACAACCGACCTTAATGTTGCCGTCTTTAGCTGAGACAAACTCAAAATAGTGACTGTATTTCCAGCTAGAAAAAGCGCATCTCTCTCCTCCCTCCAACGTTGTTTACATTTGTGTCGCTGCGTGCGTGGTACACGTGACGCGAACCTCATGCTGAAAACGTGACTTGTCGCGCACACTCCCCGAGATGCAAGAAGAAATAAATATATGTATTTACTAAGGAAAATTACAAAAATAGTAACGCACAGTGACCTGGATAAGTAACTTTAATCTGATTACTGGTTTCGAAATAGTAACGCGTTATATTACTCGTTACTGAAAAAAGGGGTCAAATTAGAATAACGCGTTACTTAGTAACGCGTTACCGGCATCACTGCAAATAAGTGACAAAATATGCTTTTCTCTGTTTGCTCAGGCTGTGTTGTCAGATACCACATAAATTGCTGGGCTCAATATCAAACACCAGCCCATGAAATATTGCAGGATGAGATGTAATTGCTTTAGATATCTTGGCTAATGCTAATGCCATTGCCATGCTACAACCACTAGCTCAATTTTCCCAGGAATGAGGGTTAGAGTTATTTCATCAGAACTGATGACCATTCTAATGTGTTCCTATACAGGCTCCACGCCAACCCAAGACCTCCTGCCCCCACCAGGTGCACTTACAGTATACAGACCGGCGAGTGTTTAGCCCTCAGGACACAAACCAATAGAGAAGGAAACACAGCTCAGCATGTTTGCTGGAAATCCAATTATTTGTCCAAAGCTTTGAATTCAAAAGTGGATTCGAAGTCCTAAAGCAATTATGACTCACTTGGAGTCGGCTGAGCAGGTGTAAAGGCCAGCAGCTATAGCTCTATTGTTTTACCCATTTTTATTCACACTGAACGATTAAATTCTCACTTTCCTTCTCCTTAATGTCAATGCTTTGTTTGGCACTTAAAGTTTGAAATCAAGTTGCAGTGCTGTCAAGAGAGGCTATTTTCAGGGGCTATTACCAAAGGGTCAAGGCTTCCACAGTTAATGTCAGCATGAAACGGAAGTTGCAATTATATTTCCTTCCCTATTGTGGCGTACATCCGAGTGAAACGGCTTCTTGAACTAGAAGAAGTGAATCAAAATTTAGCAGATCTGGAACTTTTTGGCAAAGAAGAGTGAGATCATTTTCCAAAATGCCCCAAGCTGACAAACTCCTATCCAAACAGACTGTTGTTGTAAAACCAAAGGGTGCTTTACCTAAGTACACTCTAAAAAATGCTGGTTTGTTTCAATACAAGTATTTGGTAAACCATGTATAAACCCAACCGTTTAAATTTAAACCAACAGTTGGGTTCATCCGTATTTGAGCCGACCATGGGTCTTTTTTGGAGAGTAGGCCTATGAGGGCCCTTTCACACCTACCTTGTTTGGTCCGGACTTTCGGACTTGGTCCGGACCAAACAGATGAAATTTGGTCCGATGAAAAGAGGTAGTCTCGGTCCGGATCATACTGAACAAAGGTTCAGTGTGAAAGCATTTCTGTATGGTTCAGACTTTCAGACATTTTACAGGATGTTCTGGTGGTTCCCGCATAGCCGAAAAAAACAGAAAGTGGCAGGAAAAATGAGCCGTGGTAGCGCACGGGGACTTGGGGAGAAGGAGGAGACAAGGTTTTTAATTGATGAATGGTCTGATGACATAATAAGAAGTCAACTTGCAGTCTTCTCCTCCTTTCCTGCCGGCAACGATCGCACGATGAGGACGTTCATTTGGCGAATTTGAACTGGCGTTGTGTTTAGTTGGTGTTGCAGGTAATTGTGCCATAAAAATAATAATATAATTGCAACGATATGCGTCTGTTCGTTCATGTTGTTAAAGTTTCCCGCCGAATTGACAACACGCTGACGTCTGACGCACACCCATTTACAAAACCAATCAATGTTAAGATGCATTCCACATAGATGATGACGACAGAATGCCAGTATGTAACGTAAAGTTCTTTAGTGCGCTTGCATAATTGCAGTGTGAAACCACTTTCAGAACTTTCTGAAAGTATAAAATTTATCAAAACGTGAACTTTGGTGCAGACTTTCAGGTGTGAAAACGTGAACTAACACTTATGCAGTTAGTTGTTCCAAGCTTCCAGAATTGCATGCAACAGCTGTACTGATGTCACTGACATGAATAGAAATACTGGCGGACAGCAATTTCCAGGTTTTATAGACTTCATTGGTCATCACATGTATATAGTATTAGAAATACTTTAAATACTTCATTTAGTGGAACAATTGCAGTTGTTTGCATAAATGCAAACTTTAAAACAGCCGTAACTTTCAAATGTTCATATTCTTCATATTCAGAGTTTAACCTTTTCTCTGTTACTTGACCTCATTTTCTATTTCAAGTAAATGCAGGTTGAGGTGAAAGTAAAGCTGAAACTCAAGCATGAATTGCTGATATGCCTTGGAGGAATGAGGAGGGCTGCTCCTTTTCACTGTAGGGTAAAATCAATAGAGTCAGCCGTACAAGGACCACACTGATGTTCCTGTAATGAAGCATTCACTGTGTGCTTTAAATTATAATGCTCTTATTTTGGAGCCATCTCCCTGCAGACATCCTGAAGCCCATGTTTGTCTTAGCTTTGTTTTATTGCTCTGTCACTTTTCATCTCACTCTTTTTGTAACTTTTTGGGAAAGAAGTGCACAGCTATAATTTGGGATAAAGTTTGAGGTCTTTGTCTTTTTTGCGCTGTTCATACATTTTTTTGCTGTTCATTTTAAAGGGTTAGTTCACCCAAAAATGAAAATTCTGTCAGTATTTACTCACCCTCATGTTGTTCCAACCCTGTAAGACCTTCGTATTTTCGGAACACAAATTAAGATATTTAAGATATTAAGATCACTCCTACATACTAGTCCATAGGCTTCTTGAGGGAATGACTTGCTGTCCTCGAAAAGTCATTAAAGACATCGTTAAAATTAGGGATGCACCGAAATGAAAATTCTTGGCCGAAACCGAAAACCGAAAAAGAGGAAACCAAGGCCGAAAACCGAAACACCGAAAGAAATTATGCCAATTATCAGTATCATTGCATTTATGGCTATGACTGTGTACAAACGATACTAAAATCAAGGCATTGCAATTGCATAAATTAATATAAAATTTTCAAAGAATAAATCAATTACAAATTATGCAAATATTTATTTAGCACAATGCACAGTATAAAATAAAATTCAAACTAAAATGTTTTTGACCCCACTCATGTGTACATTAAATAATAATCTACTGGCCTGCAGAAAGGTTTTAAAATTAAATGTTCTCTCATAAAAACAAAGCCGTGTGCGAACTTCTTCTCATCACACCAGCACCATTTGCACGTCTAAATTAGTTTCTTACATTTTAAAAATTTAGCATACAATAGCATAAAAAGCCTTTTTAAATGAACAAAGGTCCATGATTAATACAAATGTACATGAAACTTAACGAAACATGTTTAGTGAATGTAGAAAATATTTAAGAGAGCATTAATTTAGTTCTATACATACATGTTCCCATATATATATTTTTTGTAATGTCACACAAGTAATAATCTCAGGGTTTACTGGGTTTTACATGATTATTTTTGTATTGGTGGTGGAATACTAAAAAATAAACATTGTCATGTGTTTATCTTTCTTCTTCTCACCGATTCCTGATGGTTAGAGGACAGTTACTTGAGTCGTCCCCTGTCGTTTCAAGGAATAGTACAACGTAGAGCGGGTCCAGTATAAACGCCTCGACCGTTTGGAGCGGTGCGCGCGCTGTCTGTGGAGACTCGCGCATACTTTCGCCTGCCTCCGCAGCGCGAGTCTCCACAGTTTATACTTGACCCGCTCACATCCGGAGTCGTCGTCATGGCGGCGCGCATTGTTTAGAGCAGATATAGGTGGATAAACAAGGTTTCCGTCTCATCGCGGGTTCAGATACACTGAAATACGTCCACACCACAGACATGTTGCTTCAGACAAGCACGTGCAGGTCGCGGTTTCTGTTTGCGTCATCACAACATTTCGGCCATATTGTTTCGGTGATAAAAGTCTTTCGGCCGAAAACCGAAAATGCACTTTTGGGCCATTTTCGGCCGAAAATTTTCGGTGGCCGAATATTCGGTGCATCCCTAGTTAAAATAGTCCAAGTGACTACAGGGGCTCAATCTTAAGTTTATCAAATGACGAGAACACTTTTGTGCACAAAAAAAACAACAAAAATAACGACTTTATTTCAACTATTTGTTTATTTCTCCCTCTGCGCGAGTCAGGTTACTAGTTTAATAGCGTAGGCTTCTGTTATTGTACGTCACACGCATCACACATATGACCAGTGTCGGCCAATAGTGAGCCTACGTGTGACGTAGCTTTACACTATCACACTACAACTGACTACAGGCCCATGGAGAAGGAAGTGAAAAGTTGAAATAAAGTCGTTATTTTTGTTTGTTTTTGCGCACAAAAAGTATTCTCGTCGTTTGATAAAGTTAAAATTGAGCCACTGTAGTCACTTGGACTATTTTAACGATGTCCTTAATGAATTTTCGATGCCAGCAAGAGTCATTCCCTCAAGAAGCCTAAGGACTAGTATGCAGGAGCGATCTTAATATCTTAAATATCTTAATTTGTATTCCGAAGATGAACGAAGGTCTTACGGGGTTGGAACAACATGAAGGTGAGTAAATACTGACAGAATTTTCATTTTTGGGTGAACTAACCCTTTAAGTGTCTTGCTCAGTGACACATTGGTGTCTCACAGTGGATTCGAACCGTGTCTCTCACACCAAAGGCATGTGTCTTATCCACTGTGCCATCACCACCCCGTTAAATGAACCAATGATATTAGTTTAGTTCATTTTAAATTGTCAATTTTATTGGGTTTTACTTGTTTCAGCTTTCTTAAGATAACTTGTTTGAATGACAACTGTCCATGATTGAATCATGTTCAGCCAAACAGCTTTTTTTTTGCTTTTTTTTCAGCAATGTTTGTACTTCAGCAATACAATCAAAAGTGGTCTGTAACTCTACTTGAAACAGCTTTCTCAAACATGTGTTTGTGTTTCTCAAGTCAAGCGTGCGTTTGACTATCTGAGTACCATTGACGGGACTTAAACCGAATCTCAAAGGTAAATACTGATCTTAGAATTGGGCAAATTACAGTTTATCTTTTGTTTGCTCAACGTCATTCTGATCATAACTTGGAGTGATCAAGAGTGATGAGTGGATGTGAGCCCTGAGGCCTGTGAGCTTTAGCTTTGCCAACCCCGAACGCATTTCCTCTGAAAGTCACTGGAATATCATGCAATCAGTCAGCGTGACATGCCAGACCACTTCAGAATGGAATGTGTTTTTACCTGTTTAACCTTGTTTTCATGTCACACCACCATAAAGACATGATTTCATTGATTCTTAAATCAATTACACAAAAACACACCCCGATATCCACATTCGACAGTAATAGATCAAAACTTATGTGAACGCAGGATGTTGTAGCTGTGAGTGAATTAGCATTGTAAACATGTACATTTAGGCTTATTATTAAACGGCAGCGCTATGTTAACCCCACCACTGATAAAAGAGATTGAATTATTAATATCAAAAGCATATTAATGCTTCCGCATCAAACAGTCCTTTAGTTTCAATAATTCATGTGAATGTTCTGTATCTAACAGAGTATTCAAATGCAAAGATAAATCACATATAATCA
The DNA here is from genome assembly GCF_016745375.1 of Pimephales promelas. Next base: position 937,818 of record NW_024121108.1, on the reverse strand, counting down.
AATCATCAGGATTAGGCCGAAATACAGGGCAATAAGCACCCAGGAGTATTCTGGGAAATGAAGTGCTCTTTCACAATGGTCAGTAAAAAAAGATTTTACATATACATAATATACATAACATTAAGTGTCTGTACATTTTTTTATGTTTTTGATTGAAGTATCTTATGCACACCAAAGCTGCATTTATTTGTATTAAAACTAATAAAAACGTGTCTTAATATATGTGGACACATGAAACATGTGTCCAGTCTTCAGTGTCACATGATCCTTCAGAAATCATTCTAATATGCTGATTTCCTGCTCAAGAAACATTTCTGATTATTATCTTTTTTTTTTTTTTTTTTTCCAGATATTTCAATAAATTTGAATTGGAAGTTCAAATGAACATGATATATATATATATATATATATATATATATATATATATATATATATATATATCATGTTCATGTTCATATATATATAATCTGTCAAATGTATAGGCTGTCAAACGATCAATCGCACCCAAAATAAAAGTTTGTGGGTGCACTGTGTGTAATTATATATTACACTGTGTATAAATACACACACATGCTTGTATATATTTAAGAAATATTTTCATATATATACTGTAGATTTATATATAATTTATATTATATATAAATATTTTATATATAAATAATATTGTTTTCTTAAATATACATGCATGTGTGTATTTATACACAGTGTAATATAATTATACACAGTGCACCCACATACAGTATATTATGTAAACACAAAATTTTATTTTAGGTTCGATTAATGACGATTAATCTTTTGACAGCCCTATATATATATATATATATATATATATATATATATATATATATATATATATATATATATATATATATATATATATATATATATATATATATATAAATAACACAATAATCTATATATGTATATAATATATATATATATATATATATATATATATATGTACAGTATATGTGTGTGTGTATATATATATATATATATATATATATATATATATATATATTACTGACCCCACACTTTTTATTATTAATATCCAACATGACATCATGACTTTTGCGTAAACATACACGCCACTTTCGAGTCAAGTGGCGTGTTATCTCTACGCATTTTGAGCTATCCGCGTGTATGCGTGTATGTCTACGTCATTAACGTCTGAGTGATTCCGCGTGTCTGTACACGTCGTCAAATATCCGTGCGAAACGAAGCAAAATGTACATCTACATCTGGGGAGAGATCTTATTTTTTCCTAGGATGGTAAGGGAACAGTCATAAATGCCATTGACCCCAACGTAATAACGTAATAACGTTAAGTCAACGGCGTTCATAAACACGCTGAAAAGCGATTATGCGTCTTGATAGCACGCCAAAAATGGAAATTCGAATTGGCGTGTCATACACACGCTACTTCATGAGATCAGTCTGTAATATCATATAATTTTACTGGAATATTGAAACCTAAAAATGTTTCAATGTATTATCAAATGCAATGTTAATTTCATTCAATTTTAATTGTACTTCCTTAAATTCAACATACAATTCTACATCCTTTTTTAATTATTTATTTATTTATTTATTTTTTTGGTAATTTAAAGCATTTTCTTAATTCAGTGCACAACCATGTGAAGCAAATGACTCCCATCAACTTTTCCCCCTCCCAGACTGTTAAATAAATTTTTTTTGGCAAGTCGGAGTCTCGTTAACATATTATACAGTAGTTGCATAAGTCAGTGTTGGATGTTGGGATGCTGTGCGGTGGTGTGAATGTGGATGTGGAAGTTTGCCGGCGCACAGGTCAAAGCAAAGGCAGCGGCTACAGCTCTGATCTCTCCGCCGCTGAGTTCCTAAACAGCAGAGAGACGCTGACCGCTGTGCAAATCATAAACCTCTCAGTTTGATGATCAACTGAGCAGTAAATTAATTAATCATCATTTTATGCCTCATCAAGCACTTGGGCGAGTCGCGCCACAGGGGCTCGGCCCAATTAGCCAATGGAGGAGCCAATTGTTTTGTTTAGGTGAGCACTCGGGTGGATGGGGGAGGCTGCATTTTAACAAGCTAATAAATATGTCATCCGTCTGTGTCAGTGGAGGAATGCTGGCGCACCTGTAAAGGTGGAGGTGGATGAGCTCAGAGGGACAGGACTCGAGCCCCCCCACCTGTCTCTCCGCGGCTCGGCTCGCCGCGTCCACAAATAATGTGCTTTCCCAGCAGTATCGGCGGTGACCTCCCTCCCGCGGAGCTCGCTGTGATGCTCGGGCTTCAGAGAGCCAGTGACTTTTCACAGACTGTTCCTCTTTCTCTGGATCTGCTATGCAAATGGCCCAGATTAGTTCCTCCAGCTGACTCTTGGCCAAGGTTATCTGAGACCTGGAGAGAAACAGAGAGAGAGAGAGACATGTTGGATCACAAAAAAGCGAGAGTGACATATTCTCTTGGAACCTACTGAATTGTTGCAGTATGATGATGCCTGAATAGAAACGTGCATTTCACATGCATGTTGAGTGGCTGTGATCACATTTTTAAATGATATGTGTCTTGTTCTTTACACGTGATTATTTTGATTGTGTTATTTTGTGAATACTTTACAGCAAAGAAGGAAATGATTCAGAACTGGTTCCACAAGTGATGCGCTTCTCAGAAACACTCATGAATCATTGTTGAACTCATCAGTTTGTCAGTGAATCAATACAGTGATATGATATTCAAACAAAGTTTTGGGTTTCAATTTATTTTTATGGCCCTTTTTATGACACATTCTGTTGACTATAAGTACATTGCACCTATTCTCATTAGAGTGTTCGCAGAGTATTAGTAGACTGGTTGGGTTAGAATAAGTTGACGTATTTGCAAAGTTACTTATAGTCAGAATGTCTCTTGGAGGATCATCACAATAACGAGATATCAGATATTAAGCGGAGAGTCTGTTATACTCTGAGTTAGTTGACATGTAGTTGCAAAGTTAACAGAATTTTCAAAAGGGACCATCAAAATAAAGTGTTACCAAGATTGGTTGTAATAATTACTACGCCAATATTAAAAATAGTATTGCTTTTGTTCACTGTTTTTCCAGTTATTCTTCATGAGGTGTAATAACTGCTCTCCACACAACATTCTGCTGAAACGCTGATAAAATGCCTGTGTTGCTAGTTTACAATATTATTGTAATATATTATGGTATATTATTTGGATATTTAAAATTATAACTCATTCCTGATGCAAAGCTGAATTTTCAGCATCATTACTCCAGTCTTCATTATCACATGATCCTTAAAGGGTTAGTTCACCCAAAAATGAAAATTAAGTCATTAATTACTCACCCCCATGCTGTACCAACCCCGTAAGACCTTCGTTCGTCTTCGGAACACAAATGAAGATATTTTTGATTAAATTTGAGAGCTGTATAACTACCACATTGGCTGCCTAAGGGACTGGCTCTTGACGGCCCAGAAAGTCAATGAAGAAAATGTTTAAATATCCCAAGTGACTACCGTGGCTCAACTAAATGTTTATCAAGCGACGCGAATACTTTTTGTGCGAAAAAACAAACAAAAATAACGAGTTTATTCGACTATTTATTTTCTTCCTTGTAGGCCAGAACGAGACTTCCTTAGATTTCCACGACGCATGCGCGAGATTTGCGATCTGCTCACACCAGCTTACACTACTTCAGATCGCAATTCTCGCGCATGCGTCGTGGAAATCTAAGGAAGTCTCGTTCTGGAATTTTCATTTTTGGGTGAACTAACCCTTTAAGTAATCATTTTTATTCAGAATTCTTTGATTAATAGAATGTAAAAAACAGCAATTATTATTTTTTTTTTTAACATTATAAATGTCTTTACTGTCAACTATTGTTAATTTAAAGGTACATGATGTAACAGTGTTGTTGTTTTTTATTACCCAAATTTATCATCAATCCTTCTTCCAAAATGTGTTTTTTTCTAACCCCGATTCACTATGGTAAACCTAAGTGTTTATATTTTAGACCTGACAGGATGGTTTTCATGGGAAATTGCACACATACTTCTCTCACCTGTGTGTATCTCGTCATATCCGTAAATAGAAGTTTCTCTGGCTACTTTGATGCATATATGGAGTGGGAGTGGCAGAGGTTAGTTGTCACAACAAGCAAGAAAGGTTCAAGCTAAATCTCAAATTTTACGGGGAATCGCCTGTTTTAAAGAAAAAAAAAGTGAACAGAGAGTTACTACTGGCAAAAGGAGAATATGACAACTTGTAATAAAACCAGAATCAACATTGCTTTTTCATTTCAAATTCATCAGTTCTCGCTATGCAGAGATGGTGTTTATATCACTATGGGTAAGTAATGAAATTTATTGAAAAGATAAAATGCAAAATGTAGAGTTTATGGGTTGTGTAATACATTTTGAATGAAGTGCGGTGCCTATTACGGTAACATCTTCAGCTAGTCAGCTTGAGATCATTTCCATCAAAACTGCATATATATCTCTTATGCCTAGTGCATATTTTGAGCAGTATGATAAACCATATTCATCCGAAGCACAACCAAAACAATGTTCTTCAGCAAAATGCATGCAGTTTTGTTTTTTTATTGCTACATAGTGTACCTCAAATGCGTTCTTGCCGAAGAAAAAAATAATGAATAAAAAAATTATCAATAAACCCCCACATTTTTAATGTTTAACATTGTATATTGTTTGTTTGTACATTCAGTCATTCATTAACACTTTTATTCATATCAACAACAAGATATGCAACTTGTAACTTGCATAATCTGAAGTAGCACCAAGGCTTAATGTTCCTACCACTTCACCACAGCTACAAAGCCTGCAGTTTTGTTAATATTTGAAAAATGTAAACATGACATCATGACTTTTGCGTTAACATACACGCCACTTTCGAGTCAAGTGGCGTGTTATCTCTACGCATTTTGAGCTATCCGCGTGTATCCGCGTGTTTGCGTGTATGTCTACGCCATTAACGTCCGCGTCATTCCGCGTGTCTGTACACAACGTCAAATCTCCAGTCATAAATGCCATTAACCCCAGTGACGGTTAAGTTTAGGGATGGGGTTGAGGTAAGTCATATCTTTTTCTTTCCTAGGATGGTAAGGGAACAGTCATAAATGCCATTAACCCCAGTGACGGTTAGGTTTAGGGACGGGGTTGAGGTAAGTCATATATTTATATAACGTTAAGTCAACGGCGTTCATAAACACGCCGAAAAGCGATTATGCGTCTTGATAGCACGCCAAAAATGGAAATACGAATTGGCGTGTCATACACACGCTACTTCATGAGATCAGTCTGAAAATGTATACTGTACTTTACTGTTGGAGCTGTGTTGTACTGCACAAAGAATAACAGACGAGGATTCAGATTCACATCTGATATATATCCTGATCACCATGTTTTTTTGGTTTTTTTTATTATTATTTCAAAGTAAGCATAATAATAAGTACTAACAGGAAAAGGTTGTGGCCTGAAAAAAATAAAAAAATAAATAAGTAACCAAAAAGAGCAGGATTGGCAGAAAAAAAATGCAAGCAGAACGGAAAAAAAAGTGTAACGCTGCGCTGTGCTCTGGGTGTCTGCTGAAATTGAAGAGAAGAAAGAGTGACACACGGGGCCGTATCATCTCTGCTGTGTAGGCCGAAGCTGGCAGCAAACCTAAGCTGGCCAAAGCTTCTAAAAGCCTTAACATTGTCACTACAAATTTCTGTGCTCATGACAGAAAATGACATTGTGTGCTCCAGCCAGAGGGAACCTGGAGTCATGCTACAGGCGGTGAGGGATAAGCAGATGTTACTGCCCGAGGAGGGGCTGGATTGTTTGCTTCTCCAAAGGGCCTGAGGGAGGAGGAACCATTGAAAGCATGCACGAGGAGAGCCAAAACAAGAGAAGGTAACCTTGCCTTGAGTCCTCTTCACTGGAGTGTGTGCACTTACAATATTCCACCTTGTGTCTTCGGTGCTCGGCTGACCGTGCTGTCAAAATGATTCTGAGATGGAGCGATTTCTAGAAATCCCTTGATTCTTGTCCCTGAAACCGCTTTTTGCAGGTAGACTCTGGAACCCAGCTTTTATGTTGGACATCAAGTGATGACATCGAAAATGTTTATTGTACAGAAGTACACAACAATCTCCTTACAATAAAAAAAATAGAGGATTTTTGTCTGGTTTTCGCATTCTCATCCTAGGGTGTCACATTGTGATGTTTTTTTTTGACAATGCGTCTAAATCCGACGCACATGGCACCCTTTAGCATCAATATAAAGTATGGGTTGGTTTAGGTCTGGGGTAGGGTTAGGGTTAGACCACTAGGAGGCGCCTTCTGGCCCAAATATATCTGCATCTCATATTGACGTTAAAGGGTGCCATGTACATTGGATGACGCCTTGGGATGAGACCGGGCTGAATCGTGATACAAATACAAAAGAGAAATGGTTTGAGGAATCAGCGCAGTCTCATCCCAAGACGTCATATAACTGACGTCTTGGGACGTCTTTTGACCATACGTCAACATCCGCCTTTTTAGGGTACCCTTAAACGTCGGTTAGATGACGTTATCGAACCCCAGACCTAAACCTACCCCGTCACCTAACTGACGTTAAAGGTAAGATAAAGGTATCACAGTCATTCAGTGAGTACAGGTTTGATTCTTTAATAACCACTGTTTGGTCAGGCGTGTAAAAGTGCTAAAGTTAGTGCAAGAGATAATTTCATTTTTTTTTTGTTTGTTTGTTTGTTTGTTTGTTTTTTGCAGTGTGAGCATTCATTTATGTTGTCAAGAACTGTGCTTGATAAAAAAATAAAATAAAAATAAAAACACTGGCAATTGCACAAAACACAAAATGTGTATTTTTTATGGCTTTTAAGCATGTTATGAAACTCGGCCAAGTTTTCATCTGCCTAATTTGAGTAGATTCTACCAGATGACAAATGAATTTGCCCCAAATTAATGTAGAGTTTGATTGGATACACAACCTTTGGCTTCAACAACAAAATATATGAAACACAAAAGCTGATACGCCTAACAATTTCTGCAAGATATTATATGATTATTTGCATTGTTTTTCCGTAAAAGTCAAGCTCATGACACTGTCACATGAAATTGTTCAATCCTCCATCATTATCAATTGGAGTAATATTATGTAACAAGAAAGCATTGCAAGCATCGACCTGTCAACTATTCATGTTCTCCTTGATGACAGATGATTTGATATACCGTTCAAGGTCTTTCTTGCAGCTGCATTAAGACTTTCTTTAGGCTGCCCTGATGGTTGACCTGCTATTGCCCTACAGACAGCACCCATTTGAAGGGTCATGGAGCAGATTGGTCCCTTCACCCATCAATCACAGATTCTCTTCCTTACACCCCCTCTGGTCCCCTTTCCTGCACTGTTTGACACAGTTGCAATAGAAAGATCTATGTGTCCCCTCAGGACCACGATAAGAACCTACATCACCTAAAGACTCAGATCTGACAGCATGCTTCTGTTTCTTCACATCTCTGGTTTAAACTCACCATTGGAATTCATTGAAGTGAATCAGTTCAAAGTATTAATTTCACTGAATCAATTCAGCAGTCTGATTCAATGGTTCACTACAAATGTCTCATTGTGGGATTTTAATACCATTTGTTTAATAACAAATTAATATATTGCATATAATTGTCAGCAATAGTTGATGTAAAACAAAACTAAAGAGCTGGATCTGATCAGTAAACGTTTAATAGAAATAAACTTCTCAGAACACTACAAAGACTAACTAAAACTAAGGGCTATACTGTATACTCTAACACTATAGGGATGAAACAAGGTAATTGATTAACCATTTCTTAAAGTGTGACACATGATGGTAAATTAAATGCTTATGACAACAGATAAACAGAAGCCAAGTAAACTGAAGTGAGACCAGTGCAAACACTAAACTCCCAACAAAACTCATACTGACTTCATTATCATATTGGGAAAAAATATAATTTTATTTACAGCAAATTTACGTTTACACGACAACGATGTATAAAAAAAATAACGTTGAAAAATATGCTGTCAGGCCAGTAGTTGGCGATGCCGTTGTCACTTTGTAAAGAAACACTATGCACCTGTTGACTGAACACGTAACACACATGACATCAACGTTTTTGTAGTTTAAACTGAGGCAATAACGGGATTGGCCGACAGGCGGACGACCAGGACTCGGTCCGGCATTGAGGCCAAGTGCAGGCGCTTCTACAGTGACCTGTTCGCCAGCAAGGTCCCTGGCCCCTCACCTAACCTTCAGCTTGACCAGCTACCGCCCATCCTGCCAGTGCTGGAAAGCGAGGTCCGACATGCAGTCGACCAGGCACAGGCAGACCGGGCGCCCGGCCTGGACGGCGTTGAGATCGGCCTGCTCAAGGCCGGCAGCCACTCACTTTGGACAGCCATGCCGGCCCGATTCAGCCGCTACATGGCACAATGCCAAATCCCCAAACAGTGGAAGATAGCCAAGACAGTACTGCTGTTCAAGAAGGGTGACCGCGAGCTGCTCAGCAACTACCGGCTGATCACACTGCTGTCAGCCGTGTATAAGATCTTCACCATGGTGCTGCTCAACCGGTTGGCCAAGCAGCTGGGCGAACAGCAGCCCGTCGAGCAGGCTGCTTTAGATCTGGCTTCAACACCATTGACCATGTGCAGGTACTGAACCAGCTGCTCGAGCGGGCCAGGGAGTATAAGATGCTGCTCGCCCTCCAACAAGAAGGCATCGGGGCCGAGCATGTGGCCCTGCTGCAGGAGATGAACAGCAACTGCGCCACTACCATTGCCCTGTTTGACCGGCCGGCTTACCTGTAACATCGACGTCGGCCACGGGGTCAAGCAGGGGGACACCATCTCGCCCAAACTTTTCACCGCCTGCCTCAAGCAAATTTTCTGGCAGCTCTACTGGGAAGAGGTCGGCATCAAGATCAATGGCCACTGGCTCAATCACCTGCGCTTTGCCGACGACATCGTGTTGATAGGCTGCTCAGCAGTCGATGTACAGCAGCAGCTCGACCAGCTCAACCAGGCTGGCTCTCGGTTCGGCCTCAAAATCAATCTGGCCAAAACCAAGTGGATGCACAACGACGCGCTTAATGTCGGTCAGCACCATCTCCAGCAAGTCGATAGCTACATCTACTTAGGACAGGAGCTTACCACCAACCACAATCTACCCGGACATTAGGGCCGCCCTATTCAAAAGCTCCGTCCTGCCGGCCATGCTCTATGGGGCCGAGACCTGGGCAACGACGGCGGCCGACCGGCAAAAGCTGGCCGTGACTGAACGCGCAATCGAGCGCCGCGTGATCGGGGTTAAACAGATCGACTACGTCCACAATGAGCAGCTGGGGGCATGACCAGGGTGGCTGACGCGGTGGACCTGGCCGACAAGGCCAAGAAGCACTGGGCCGGGCACCTGATGCGGCGGACGGACGAAGGAAATCACCGTCTTGTTGCCGATCGACATCAAGTGCCCTGCAAAACGATGGCGCAACTCGCTACGACAAGAGCTTGGACACAATTGGATGGGACTCGCCCAGGGCCGACAGACCTGGGCTTCTCATTGTGGTCTGCGCTGACCACCTTTGGCCAACGAAGACAGACCGATTCTGGATTATATATATATATATATATATATATTAGGGCTGTCAGTTAAATGCGTTATTAACAGCGTTAACACAAACCCATTTTAACGCCGTCAATTATTTATTTTTTATCGCGCGATGAACAGTCTTTTTGGGCCAGCAAACTTTGAAGTTTTTTCACATGCTTTGCAACAAGACACGGCATGCGTAGAGCTGCGCTATGAAACCTATTCATTTCAATGGCTTGCACGGCGTGAGGACGTTTTGTTGCTTCGTCGACCAAAGCGCAAGCGTATCGAGCTAGACCGGAAACAAAACAACAGGCACACCACACACACTCGTTTGGGCTTGCGAGCTGGCCAAATAGTTGGTTAACGTTACGTTTTGAGTGGATGACGAGCGCAAGGATACCGATAAGATTCTGAATGGAAATTTTACTTTAATAAAAAGTTGCCTAATGGTTCAATTGACAAGACCAAAGTGATTTGTTTGTTTTGTCGTTGTGAACTGAGCTATCATCATCGCAGCACGTCCAGTCTGAAATACCACTTGATCGCCAAGCACACACAAACAGCTGATTCAAATTCTCCGCCCCCGCGTCAATATCAGGACCTCGTCAGTATTTCTTTCACCCTTTTATTGATGGACAGTGTTACATTGAGATATTATTTGCTCCAAGTGAGAATGTTAGTGTGAAATTGAACACTGTTTTGTGATTGAAATTGAACAGTATATGCCAATGTTGTTTTCAGTAAATAAAAAAAAACATTTCCACAAAGCAAGCCGATCAACTTTTCCATGTTGATAAGAGCTTTAAAATGAGAAAAAAAAATAATGCGAGAAAAAGAAACCAAGAGACATTTAAAATAGATAAAAATGTGCGATTAATCGCGAGTACGACATTAATGCGATTAATCGCAATTAAATATTTTAATCATTTGACAGCACTAATATATATACTGTATATAAATACTTAAGCACACTTCTTTTTCACAAGGGCAAATACCTTATAGTTATATCAATGCTTTAAAAAATATATTGAACACCAGTTTATCTTCTCAACTATTTTCATCAGCTTAAGTGTTATATATCATGTTAGAAATGGTATATGTTTTGACAGAGGTATTTATAATCATATAGTGACGTGTTGATCGATGTGTGTTTGAGCCATGGAGAAAAGCCTGTCTGACTGCTGACTAATTGTGTGTTTCTCATTTCAGTTAAACTCACACACAACTCTCTTTCAGCAGGCTTCCCTTTGACTGACAGTCCGACAAGACGTTCAGGGAGAGCGTCTCTTGCGCAATCCTTTTAATGTATGGGTTATTGCCTTGAGAATTTCTGTGAACACCCTGAAATGCCATCTGCGATATCTCTTCATCAAACATCCAACAGAAACTTGCAGATGGGAGGTTATCAAGGAGTATAGAAAATGTTAGACACAGTCAAACTATCCTAAAACCCAGAGTACCGATTTGTCAAAATGAATTGTGGTCAAGAATGCTATTAATAATTTCAAGGAAAAAGCATTCCCGCATGTGAAAACTGCCCCCCCCCCCTCTCTCTCTCTCTCTCTCTCTCTCTCTCTCTCTCTCTCTCTCTCTCTCTCTCTCCCTCCCTCTCCCTCTCCCTCTCCCTCCCCCCCCCCAACAGGCACATCACAGAAGCCTGATAAATCACAGCCCAGGTGCTGCTCTAATTTGTCAAATTCTCTCACTGCAGTCAGTATTAACCTATCTGTCATTGCTTCGATCCCACCAGCCGACTTGGATGCTTTCACTTGTGTGCTTACTCATATTGCTCAGTATAGTTGTGTTTTGACATTGCTAAATGAGAAGCCTTGGGTGATTAAAGATTTCCTTTGAAGGCTGGAGTCACAGGAGCGTTTGTGTGAAGCTTTCGGGGGACTTATGTGGATTGTGTTTAACCACAGGTCATTTTTGATGGAAAGAATCTCTATTGATTGAGGCATTGTGTGGCAACTTCTTTGTCATTTGATCATCTCGAGTCGAGCGCTGCACTTAAGGCCTTCCTTCAGCTGCATTTACTTCAACTTTTATGTTGTAAAACAGAATGTATGTAAATCAATCTGATGATATGTTGATGATATTTACTTATTGAATCCAGAAAAACAAGACGGGTTAAACCTGACATGACATGCCTTATAGTTTATATTTTACGAGTACAACTCTATGCCAGTTGTATAGGTGCACCTGGAGTGATTAAAAAGTGTTGGGTAGGTGGTCCCATCATATGCAAAAGAATGCAGAGGTGTCATAACTTGTTGTAAAACCACAGTATTGCTGGATTAACGTGTATGATTGATTGTCTGTCAATGTTCTATTGAAGTCTGTTTGGTGAATCATGTTGACAGCCTGTGGCATAATTTCAGAGCCTTGATTGTTATGCAGTTTGGTTTTTAACATCATTTTTTTCCATCTATTTTTTGACCATTGTATTCAAAACGGTCACTACATAAGAGACATTGGTGACAGATGTGTGATCAAAAATTTTTTATTAGCAGTAATTTAAGTAACGATATTGAGATTATACAGTAGGTGTCAGATGTGGCTGTAGAGAAGCGTACAATGAAGGTCTATAATAAATTCACAAACTAAAACTCATAGGAGATTAACATGCAACCATGTTTAAACAAAACAAACGTTTAAACAAAACGTTTATACTGACAAAAACGGACAATGAACTGAAGAAACAAAGCTTAAATTCACAGACGTGGTAATCGAGGTACAAACAAATCAGATGTAGAGCTAATTAATGACCAAGAAAACTAACTAGGAACTCAGGCTGGTAAAACAGGAATGGAACGGAGTGAAAATTAAATCACAACTGTCTACATGTTGCAATAATATGTGGTTTTCATTTCAGTTAATAACATCTTGGTTATCCTTACTGTAATTTCAGAATTACTCATATCCGAGTAAATATTAGTACTCTAAGTTGTTTAATTTGAGGGCTGCTAGAAAGTCACTTAAACTAATACTCAATTATTAAAGCAAATTGTTAGGGGTGTGTTCAAGTAAAGTACACACACTGATTAAAACTGGAAGCACACTTAAGGCCATTGCACACCGAGCACGAAATATTCGTATGCGTATTTTCGTGTTCGTCAGCTTAAAAATTCGTCACGCATAGAAACCTTGCACACCGAGTCCGTTGCGTATTTCTTAAACCTTTGCGGGAAAAAACGCAAAAATACCAAATGGATTCGTCAAGCAGTGAGGATGATTTTTGCCCTCTCTCTTATTGAAAAGGGAAGAAAGAAAAAAAATATTACGTCCATCCAATCCTGAAATTGCGCCGAGACCGAGAGGAAGGAGACTTTCCTTATCAAGGAGTTGCGAATTTATCCTGAGCGATTCAAAATTTACCTCAGAATGTCAGTGGGACAGTTCGATGCTTTGCTAGCGATTCTGGAGCCACATATTAAAAACAAGACCACCAATTTCCGTGAACCAATCGATTCTGAACGGAGACTGGCAGTGTGTCTGAAATGGACCAGGTATGGACACACACACACGGACAAACACACACCCGCGCGCGGCCCGTTGGAAGCGCTGGGCAGACAGAACAGCTAGGCTGTTATTGTGTATTGTGCCCAAATAATACATTAGTTATCGAATAGGCTGCTCAATCACACCTTTTTCGATCCTAAATTTCAATCTGATTGAAAGGGGAGGTTTATTAATTTCATAATCCAATATAGAGAAGAGAACATAAACACTTGATCGAATTGAAAACCGAAACTGAAAGCACGGCGCATGAATGATTTGAGGACGAGCTCCCCCCGGCCCTGAATTGTCAAAAGACCTCTCAAAATGCTGGCTCTGGATGCGAAAAACGCAGAAAATCGAACCCGATCCGATTAATTTTATGACGGACGAAAGTTTCGGAGGCGGTGTGCAAGCGTGACTGACATAACGTGAGGTCGAATTTTTTTTTTAACGTGCGAAAATTTCGGATGCGAATTTCGGACTCGGTGTGCAATGGCCTTTACTGTTTAATTTGTTTTAAATCACCTGCAAATGGAATCATCAATTATGTTTCATCAGAATTTTATATTTTTTATCATATGTTTCTTAGCTGACTGTATGGGAAAACTCAGTTAATCAGAAAACTGAAGCCTGATTGGTTTGCATCTGCGCACCTGCACAGACAAATGGCCTTTCAGCCCTCCACAACAGGTGGGGTCAACAGCCTAAATAAGTCGCAATGGATGCCATTTTGTCAGAATCTTTCGACTGGAGTAGTGGCGAGCGTCAACTCGACACACAGCACGGCCAGCTGCCATGCTACGAGCACAGAATGGAGTCCGTACTGCGAGCCAATCCTAAGGGCACTTGGGGTCAGGGCCCTATTGTATGCTTATAATCAGGAGAAAATACATGGAGGCAAAGCTGTAATTTACCTGACCCTCAGGCTGGACCTCTTTGAGACAGGATATCCTAGCCCAGCAGGACCCTTTCAGGGGCCTGGGACTAACTTTAAACAGACAGAATCCGTGCTTGAAGAGCAGGGACGTCTACTTTATAAAACCTGGCAAAGGTGGACCGCAAGGACCAGTCGGCCACCCCACCGATGTCATCAATGGACTCCCCACTTGACCCTGCCCAGGAGGAGGCAGTTCCTCTGGTGGACTGAGCCTGTTCTCCTATAGGACACGTTAATCCCAAGGAACCAGTGCTATTGCTTACACTATCCATCGAGATGGATGGTGTCTGCTTTGTGACTGGCAGCCCCCTAGAGTGGCCTCCAAAGCAGATTAGGTGTGATGATTGCTCGTCCTCAAATCGGGAAGTTTAGGGAGCGCTATGACATCGGCTCTGAAGGTCATGAAGAGTACTGTGATTAGGTCCAAAATGAAGACACGACGCGTCCAATGAGAGCACCTGTAGGTCCCCAACTCGCTTGACTGATGCTGGTTTAGCAGGAGGGCAATCTTGATCAAAAGGGGTTGGAGTTCATTCGTCAGAAGCAACTTGATCGGAGGGTCTCGAAGTGCCTTAAGGACTGTTGTCAGATCCTTGGGCAGAACTGTGAGGGGGAGAGGCGGAATTAGCCCTCTGGCACTATAAATGAACTTCACAATTAGGTTGTTTCTTCCAACTGATTGGGGCATGGTGCTCAACAATGGCAATCACATACACTTTAAGCTTATATGGGACAAGTCCACCATTGTGAAGGCTCCACAACTGGCTGGGGAAATGAGTGAGGGAGCAGGGAGCAGAGCTTCTGGAGGCAAGGCATACAGACTTGAACAGGGCCAGTCGTGGGCCAACACATCCTGTTCATTTGAGAAGAACATTGAGCAGTGGAAGTTCTCTTTCGAGGCAAAGAGGTCTACTTCTGCTCACCTGCACTGTCTGAGGATTCTGTCCTCCATTTCCCTGGAGACAGTCCATTTCAGGACAGCATGTCCACTCCCTTGTTCAGAGAGCCTAGCACATGCACCTTGTGCTGAAGACACTAAACAGAGGTTGTGCTGAGCCCAAAAGAGGAGGCGACACATCTGTCGTGACCCGAGTCCCCCCTGGTGGTTTATGAAGGCCACCACTGTCGTGTTGTTCGACCAGACCTGCAGAAGTGGCCCTGTATGGCTTAGAGGGGTGAACAGCCTTGGCTTTCCATCCCAGGCCATGGATGGGCAGAGCACCGTAGGCGAGGGAGAGCTTTTGGTGCCGTCAACAATGGTAAGGGCAGGCGAAGCAGAAGATTGGGCATGGGCCGAGTAGGGGGCTCGCCATAAACTGGTAAGCAAACTAATGAAAGGGGTAGCTCGCTGATGGTTAGTGTGCCTAACCACTCTATACCGAACTCACAAGAAGTTCAGGCCGGTCCTCCATGGAGTCCGACCACTTCTCTGTATTCATAGCTGCAAATATCTTTGGCAAATATCTCCTCTGAACCCTTAAAGGAGTCCAAAATGCAGGAGAAGTGCACAGAGGAATCATTTTGCTGTAGGGAGAGTGAGGTGTGTGGGACATGGGCCAGCGTTTTCTCACTTTGTCCTGTCTGCTCAGCCCTGTGACTCCACTGTTACAGGTGGAGCACAAGAAGCGGAGTCACTTTTTTTAAGAGAAAGCGGTCCGTGAGCGCAGCAAAATGAGACTCATGTTTTCTCAGTCAGAACAATCCATATCTGAACGTGGCTTGGTGTGCTCATCCGAGGGAAGCCCTGCATATGCCACACTCAAGGTGTTTTGAAACAAACTCTGGCAAAAATTTGCTCTTTTAGTCTCAACGGATAGCCACAAGGGAGAAGCACCAAGCTGTCAGTGATGTTCTCAGCTGCAGTGCTGTCAATTGCATTCTCATTTTCTATGGCAAGTATGTTCTCTTCTTCTGAGTCCGTGATGAGATGATCTTGGCACTGAAGTAGAAAGATTGAGGAAATGGCATCCAGCACCTACTTATATAGGCAGTCAGCCATGCCCGTTTTGGTGGTCTGAAAGGCCATTTGTCTATGCAGGTTCACAGATGTAAACTAATCAGGCTTCAGTATTATGAGATATGGAGTTACTCCATATTGTCAGCTAAGAAACTGATGCAATGCGAGTGAACCATATTGAATTTTTCAAACCAAACCAAACCAAAATAAAAATAAAAATGAATGCAATAATGATTAACAGATTATATGTTAAGGAATACAGAAAAAAAGGTTTGGAAACACTGTGTTAGAAAATTTCAGTGAGAAAAGCATTTGTTAAAACAAACAAGACTGATATCTCAGGATTACAGTTTTTTTTTCCCTCCCATTTTTTGACTTGCTTTCTGCCTCCAACTCCATTTTTTTCACCAAAGTACAAGCCCACAAATTCTGTCGAATATGCACACACACACAGAGACTGTTCAGTATCTCCCCGAAACACTCAATCAGTCAAAAGCTGCTTTCTGTAGTTCCATATCAAAGCCTTGCCCATGCTTTCTGAGAAGCGACGGTTGAGGCAGAATAAGGGGTTGGTAAGTGCCATCGAGATGCTTAATGCATGCCTGCAGACAGTCTTTGGCTAGTTCACCCAGCACGTTATCAGTGGAAGCCGGTAGATCCCCCTCCCCAAACACTAATTCCCAGCCTGGGCAGAAAGACCCTCATAGTCGAGCAAATGGATTTACTGCTGCCAGTCGCGGGCCGGGATCTGCATTGCAAAACACATATGTGCTCAAGTCACTGACGACAGGGAACACAGACTGGGCTGGCTCAGACAACTGCCTCTGTTTGTGCCGTATTTGTGCCTTCGCTCGCTGGCTGTCAATAGCATGACTGTGATTCTCAGAGTGGATTTGTATGTTACACAAGTGACCAAAACAGATACTTGTTCTTGCAATTGTGTTGTGATGTGAAATATTTTCTCTTCTTCCCATTTGTATTTGTAAAAGTTGTATTTAACATAAACAAATATTGATAAATGCTTTAGAATTATTTTGCATTGTTAGATCATGTTAGCCAATGGGACCTTATTGTAAAGTGATCTTATTTTGTATATGCATTGCAAGCTGCAATGGTTTTATTTATTTATGTATTTATTTATTATTATATTTATTATTCTTTGCTGCTGCCATATTGAAGCTATTAGAAAATTGCAGATAGAAATGTGTTCCACACGACCAGACTGATCTCATGTAGCGTGTGTATGACACGCCAATTCGTATTTCCATTTTTGGCGTGCTATCAAGACGCATAATCGCCTTTCAGCGTGTTTATGAACGCCGTTGACTTAACGTTATATAAATATATGACTTACCTCAACCCCGTCCCTAAACCTAACCGTCACTGGGGTTAATGGCATTTATGACTGTTCCCTTACCATCCTAGGTAAAAAAACGTTATGACTTACCTCAACCCCATCCCTAAACTTAACCGTCACTGGGGTTAATGTCATTTATGACTGGAGATTTGACTGCGTGTTCAGACACGCGGAATGACGCGGACGTTAATGGCGTAGACATATACGCATACACGCGGACACACGCGGATAGCACAAAATGCGTGGAGATAACACGCCACCTGACTCGAAAGTTGCGTATATGTTTACGCAAAAGTCATGATGTCATGTTGACACGACTGTTATAGAATCTCATACTCGAAATAGATGGTTAGATATTAAAGTAATGAGTAATATGAATTGCAGGTCAGGAAACCAGAGTGTTAGCAGTATAGAAATGATGAATGGATGAACTAACTTAAAAGTAAGGAAAGTAGTCCTTTTCTCAAACGAGTCTCATGTGTGTGACTGCGGTGTGTGCTTAAATACTGTGGTGATGAGTGTGCTGATCATGTGCAGATGATGAGCAGGGGGAATGCTGGGAATTGTAGTCTAGACTGAGTGAGGGAGGATCAGTGCATTATTTTGACAAAGACAAAATAATACCTGAATTTACACAAAAACTACTGTTCACTATTTTGCACACTTAAGATTAAACCATTAAAGGAGCACTTCACCCATTTCAACATTAATCTTTATTGAAAGTGGATCATATATGTAGTCGGAATTTGAAATAAATTTTGAATTTGGTGCCCTCTTGACCGAGAAAAGACAGAAAATAACCGAGGGGCGCATTTGTATGTAAGACAACAGCTCCCACAATGCACCACATTGTAAAGCTCCGCAAGCCACACCCACTAATCCGGAACCATTGACGGTTGAATTGGATTATCAAGGGCAGCTGCATAGGAATAGCTTAATTTGTTTTTGTGCAAGTGACATGAGTAAATGCCCTCTCACATTTAGTCTAGAACTACAATAACCATCATGTTGTTACGGCGCAGACACCGCTTCTGTTTTAATGGGAGAACAAAGTATCTTGTGTTACTTTTTTAAATAATAACTCAAATATTTTTGTTGTAAATTTAAAAGCATTGTTTTACATTACTTACTTGGAAAAAGTAATCTGATTACGTATAATTTGTAATGCGTTACCCACAACTCTGTACACCACTATCACAAAACACTGCAAACAGGAATCACACAAAATAAAAACAGTATTCCTGTTTTCTTTTGAAATATGTGTTATTTGGGTTCTTAACAAAAAATATAATCTTATTTAATTATATTTGTTTAAATCCTAAACATTCGTTATGCGTAATTCTGCAAAGGATATGAAAACTAACGAGAAAAGAGGACTCATGCTTTTTTTTTTTTTTGGTCCTATAACAGTGCTGTAGCTGTATTGTAAATATGTAGAGACTGTGAAGTCTAGAACAAAGGCGCCCTTCCTCTCGCTTCTTTAATATGCTCTGACAATGGATGAAGGTTTCATTTGCACCTAATCAGATCCAGTAAGACATGCCCAGATGCATCCACCAATAACTAAGGTCATATGACAGACAGGCCATGAGGCTAATTCCTGAGAGAGAGACCCTCACATCTCATAAACGTTAGGAAGTTCCCAGCATACCCCTCTGGGCCCCACCAGTTCCAGTGAAATATTAAAGGCTTACATCTGCCATTATGCACATCATGCATTTGATTAAACCTGATGTATGCACAATTACTTTGCTGCAGTCAGTGTTAAACAAAATAATCATTTAAAAGTTTAGCATTTAGACAAATTCTGTAATAACAGAAAAAATCTCAGCAGTTCAATGTCTTAAAATGAACAAATACACCTGCAAAACAATGTAAAACAATGATATACTTTGACATCACTTAAAGGGATAGTTCACCTTAAAATGAAAATTCTAGCATCGTTTACTCACCCTCAAGTTGTTCCAAACCTCTATGGGACCTAGCTTCCACCCGGCGCAAATGACTTTATACACAAACGCATTTATCATTCCTATTTTGCACCAGCCCAAAGCGGGCTTTTCCTTCCACAGACGCACGTCGGTAAACTAGAGAATGAACTCGGCGCAAAAAAGGAGGCGTGTTTCGGCACAAACAATCCCCACAGCTATTTTGCAGTTCCAGAAAACAATTGTCACAACCAGAAAAAAAATAGTCTAAAGTCAGTGGCGCGTTGCACGTACTTTCAGATGCTATTTTAAGCGCGCATGCTTGGCCAGTGTGAACAACACGCATACACTGTAGATTATTCTCTCGTCTACACAGATGCATTTTACTTTTTGCAAATGATACATTATTATAAGGAAAACTATTAAAACATGAGGGGAATTATTGTTGTGTTCATGACAATGGGAAAAATAGAAGCTTACACGTTTACCCAAATAATTATATGCATGTTTAACCGAAGCTAATTTGGGTGTGTTTGTCCCATCCCAAATGTCACTTCTCTTTCTTTTTTTACGGCCCTGACAAGAAAATCGATCTCTGAAACGATTGTGAAGCGCGTCTGGTAAATGCAATAGTATTTCGTCATGGAACAAGCGCACCTCGTTCATCATGCTCTTTAAGGGAATGTGATATGACGCTCTGATTGGTTTATTTCACGTTACGCCCAAACCACACCTATGAATAATGAAGCTACTCCAGACCAACCCCTTTTAGATTTGCGCCAGGCGCAAGAGGCATTTATCCCGCCGGGAAAATAGCAACAGCGCCGAGATCCGCCCACAAAGTTACTTGTGCTTTGCGCTTTGAAACTTGCGTTTCAGATCGTTAAAATAGGGCCCTATGTGTTTATTTGTTCTGCTGTACACAATGGAAGATATTTAGAAGAATGTTTTAATCAAACAGATCTCAATCCCCATTGACTTCCATAGTATGTATTTTTTCCTACTATGGAAGTCAATGGGGATTGAGATCTGTTTGAATAAAAAATTCTTCCAAATATCTTCCTTTGTGTTCAGCAGAACAAATAAACACATAGAGGTTTGGAACAACTTGAGGGTGAGTAAATGATGAAAGAATTTTATTTTTGGGTGAACTATCCCTTTAATACTTTGCAACCTGCAGCACAGTTGTTTTCTTTAATTATATATATATATATATATATATATATATATATAGTACATGAGTTGAATTGTAATATGTGAAATATTATTACAAAGTTTTAAATAAGTTTTCTATTGTACTATATTGTAAAATTTAATTAAATTGTAATTTATTCCTGTGATCAAACCTGAATTTTCAGCACCATTAGTCCAATCTTCAGTGTCACCATTAGTGATCCTTCAGAAATCACTCTAATATGAAGATTTTCTTCTCAACAAACATTTTGTATTATTATCAATGGTGAAAACAAGTTCAAAAGAACAGCATTTATTTGAAATATAAATCTTTTGTAAGATTATAAATGTATTTTTTGATAATTTAATGCAAGGATTTATTTCTTTCCAAAAAAAAAATAATAATAATAATAATAATCACACAGACCCCAAACCTTTGAATGGTAGTGTAGGTGAACAAGTAAACTTATAAACTTAAATCATGACTGACCATAATTGCTGTTATTCTTTTAATATAACACGACCTGTTAGAAGCAAGTTTACAAACTACCTCTAATTCCTTAACTTGGTGACAGGCCTCAATTGTTTGAGGAAACACTTCTCTATCTATAGCAAGCTATCTAAAGCTGTTCCTACCTCCGCTAACTGCTAATGTGTGCTCTGTGTTGCTAAATGTGGCACTACATGCTTTATTCTTGTCTATGGCAAGAGACACTTTTACTTTCCAGTCTGACATACCTGTGTGGTTGCTGTCCGCTGCTATTCCAGGAAGTCTCGACCAGGGTTGTTGTATGTAAAATAAAGTTAAATTAAATTAAAATTCAATAAATAAACAAACAAACAGTCAAAACAAACAGTCCTGATCCTGGAGGGCCACTGTCCTGCATATTTTCAGGCTGGTTTGTTGAGAAAAGTTGGAGCTAAACTTTACAGGACAGTGGCCCTCCACGACTGACTTTGAACACCCCTGGTCCTGCTGCTTAGTTTTTGGTTCATTAATATTAGTTTGGTCAATCGTGGCATTTGGGAAATGGCTTACTGGAAATGTTGTAATTCCTTCCTCAGTCATCAAAAATAGAGGATTATTATTTAAAAAAAAAAAAATTGGCCAGCCTTTATATAACTACTTTAAAAAAAAAAATACAGGGACAATGCATTTGTTGTGTTTGTGTTTTATTCCACAACACCTGTTATTGAGTATCAAATAATTGGATAAGACTTTATTTTAAGCTGTCCGTGTTACAGTGTAATTG
Source organism: Pimephales promelas (assembly GCF_016745375.1). The sequence continues at coordinate 916,093 of NW_024121108.1, read as the reverse complement.
TTCATTTAAATACTAAGTAATAAGAATGAACTGCATGTACTTTTAGGGTTGGGGTTAGTTGCATGCAATTCTGCACAAATTATCATGTAAAAAGGGCACTAAAATAAAGTGTTATGATTGCATCATGTTAATAAAGTGGGACAACAAATTGCATATAGTCCCTTTATATTATTTTTGCTGTTTTATATAGCCTAGTAGTATGTTTTATACAATATTTTTTGCATTTTATAAAATATTCTGAAAATTTGAGGAGAACAGCAAATATGATGGTATTGCAATTTACAGAAACATGGATGCATGCTAAACTACACATATGATGTCCGAAAGACATTGTTGTTATATCTGTTGCAATACCAGTGTTTGAACGCACAAATGTAATTGTGTCACAGGAATCCAAGCCGTCAGTGTTTGATATTTAGTGGATGGAGGAGCTTGCTATAGTGCCCAGCTTTATGTTCACAATATACTGATTCATGCCATTGTGAACTAGAGATTTATTGTCCATGTTCTGCTTCTCATACTGTCTCTGATTGTAATGTTTTTGACCAACACACTTACGCCCTTGTTTAATCTGTCTCCAAACTCCAAATCATCATGCTGTCGATATGTGTGTACGCGGGTTCCTGCCGACTTGGCAGTGTGCGCCATGAAGACAGAATCCTTTTGTAGCTTTTTGAGACTCACATTTCAGCCCCACAATAGATACAGATCACAAAACTAAAATATGAATGAGGATAAAAGATGTGCTTGGAAAGCAGCCACAGGGTGAGAGCACGGTCACGAGCAGCAAACAGCCTGAGCTAAGAGCTTTTTAAAGCGGTCACCTAACGGAAGTTGTAATACTTCCCTGTTTTGACGTATATCCAAGTGAAACGGATTCTCAAACAGGGGAAAAAATGTAGGGCGGACTTGATTTTGTCCATGGGGAATTGATTGGATGGTTAGTTGTAATTTGCTTTTGAAATATTCTGAATGTTGTAATCCAATCTGACTTCTGACCTGTAATGTTGCCTGAATCATAATCATACGCTGTTCGTTCACTGGCCAGAGGAGAACTGAGCCTGGTTTCTCCCCAAGGTTTTTTTGTTTCTCCATTCTGTCACCTGATGGAGTTTTGGTCACCTTTGTCGCCTTTGGCTTTTGGCTTGCTTAGTTGGGGACATTTAATATTCAACAATATTCCTCATCTGCCTGCATTGACAGCATTATGAGAACTGAGCTGAATGACATCACTGTTTTCTCCATAGTGGCTATATATATATATATATATATATATATATATATATATATATATATATATATATATATAAATTACCTTTATTAAAACTTTTGGTAACACTTTATTTTACGTGTTTGTGATACAGTGTAATTACATAATTACTTGGTAGTAGACATTGTAATAACAAAATGCAATTAAGATGTAACTAAGTTGTGGAACAGCCTGTACTTACAGCCTGTACAGATTGTAATTACACACATGTAATAGGCAGCTACTGTTACACATATGTAACAGGTTACATACGTGTTACAACCAACTTGGTACAATGTAACAAGTACTTAAATATGTTACTATAGTAAAAAGCCTGCAGTTACACATGGTCATTTTGTACCTTCTAAAATAAAGTGTATCAAGGTTGTACTTAAGTGCACTTCACGTGAATGTACAAACCTTATCCATATGTACTTTAGTTTGAATTAGGCCTAACTCCCTCGTTCACAGCTTAAATGCATGTGGTGGCTTCCTAATAGACTGCCAAAGTTATCACGTCACTTTGTAGGCCAAAAACACAGAAGTGATTTAGCATTTTAGCACTCCCGGTTCCCTCGCTCTAAAGTCTATGGGATTTTTGAATGGGTTTTTGCTAAATCGCCTGAAATAAGGTCTGTGGTGAACAAAGCCTCTAAATATATTCACGTTTTGATCTATGACATAAAACACACAGTTACAACCTGCTTGTGTTTGTTGTTTTTGTTATTTTTAAAAACTGTATATAGGCTTCAAAATGTATAAATTTTGGATTAACTTGTAAAGATTAGCTAGAAGAGCTATATATTAAAAGTGACTTGACTTAACTATTGGACAGTCTTATTTGAGTGACAGCTCTCATGCCAGTAAAAACATAAAGAGCAAAAAGAAGAGTTGTTGTTGCAAGAGGGAGCGGAAGTTATTTTGATTAAAGAATACAATAAAACATTATTATAAACACTATAAAAAAACACACAATGAATCATTTATAATGAATAGTAAGAAAAAAAAGTTGACTTTCATGTTGACTTGAACTGCGCTGCTATCAAACTCAGTCCGGCCTGTATTGCAATCCCCAGATTCAGCGGCATTCCCAAGCCGTCCCGCCGCAGACGGGAGTCAGGAGGGGTTTGTTTCGCCCAGGTGAAATTGTACTGACAAGCTTTTAATTAAAGTTTTCCCACAATCCCCTCCCGTCCGTGCCCCGGGAGTGCATTCCACATTCTGTGTGGCCCTTGCCAACCGACTGAAAGTCAAAAAGGAAGTGTTTTATTTTCCAAATCCCTTGCAGACAGCAATAGGACACTGTGTTATACAATCTGTTTAGTTTCTTTAGTATGCTGTGAGGCAGAATGGGCAAACATGAAGTGGTGTTTATAGCAATAATTAAACACATCTGCCGTCAGAGGGTGGGAGAAACACCAGCCCTGTGTGCGGTTACCCTTGGGCCCGTGGCAGACCCAATCTGTGTCTTTATTACTCAAACAGGTGTGGTGTATCAAGGCCAAGGGCACCGAGTCAAGAGACATGCAAATACACATGCGAAGGAAAACGCACATTAGCGCGCTCACCAAAGTGTTTTATTTTGATCTTCGGCTTGTCATATTTGTGCGTTTCATGAAGCGTACCTGATACAGAACACAAGGCGTGAGTGAAACCCTACACGCCGACGTCCGAGTGCAGCGTTGTCATTTCAGCTGTGCAATTCATTCATACTTGGTTTTCTGAAGGAGGCGGACGTGTTCTTTAATTTCAGCTACAGCACAGAGGGGGCAGTGCAACACAAGTGTGGAAATGGATGCTTTGCTTCAACTGCCGGGTTCACCAAAGGCTGTGGACGTGTTTAACACTTTTGACTCCGACCGAACCTTAACCTTCCAACAAGTGTTGTTTAATACGGTCCCACTGTATATTAAGTGTCTTTAACTATTATGTACTGACATTTAAATTATTGTTTTAAATAATAGTGTGCAGATGTTTTTACATTGTACTTATATTTGAAAAATACCTGCATGTATTTCTTTAAATACAACTATAATTACACTGTATGTGAAAGACAATAATACATCAGGTGAAAAATCTTTGGGTTGAATTAATCTTGTAATGTAGAAGTAGAAGTAAACATATACGCACACCGTAAAACCTTAAAACACAACGTTTTTAAATGCAATCGAAACACTAGCATGTATCTTCATTCACAAGTATTCCTTCCTTGACCTATGAACTTTGAAAATTTTAAACTCGCATAAAGGTTGCACTATGTTTTACAATACATGCACTTATGTGTACTTACAGCGTTCTTACTTAAGAAAGGGTTAGGGTTAGGTTATAAGCAAGGTTCAGGGTTAGTACCTAGTTATTGTTATCTCTATTTTAAGTGCATAGTAAATACATGTTTATTTTTTATAGTTATACACTTATTTTAAGGTGTCATTGTTACAGTGTAATTATACAGTATATTTAAGTACTGAGTAATATTAATCAACTGCATATACTTACTATAGGGATAGGGTAGGATTAGGAGGATTAGTTGCATGTAATTATCCATAATTTACTGTTGTTACTATGGTACGTACATGTATAGTAACATTTGTAACAAGGACACTATAAAATAAAGTGTTACCCAAAACCGACTATCGTCTAAAAGGAGTGTGTCCGTTCATCAAAATTGTGTGACAACCGATCATATTTTCATTAATACCTTTCAAGAATCACTTACTCTTGCTTAAAACAGAATAACCTATATAGTCCAGTGATTTTATGAAAAAAAAAGTTGAACAAATTGCAACAGAAGCAAACTCAACTGATTTTGTATCCTCAATATATTTGGGTCTTTTTCTAAACGTTCCCCTAATGGGATTCTTCTGGGCTTTTTTCGTTTGTTTCTGTTGCAATTTGTTCAAGGTTGACCCCCATCTTGGCTTAAAATGACTGGACTAATATTTAAATGTATGAATAGAACAGATCTGACATTTAGATATCTTAAAGGGGAAATGAAGCGGTGAATCAAGTTTACATGATTTACAAGATGAATTTCCAATATAATCAACAATTATATAAGAAACATAATGTAAACATTTAGAAGAAAAAAAGAAACAACTTTGTACCTTTCGCCGCCAGGGCGCCGCCATTGTGCAGTTGACGTCACGGGGTTTGTTGGCTCAAGTTTAACAGGCTCTGGGAATTGAGAATCGCGACATCAAACTGTGTTTATATCAGTGTTTTGACCGCGAACGACTAATGTTAGGTACAGTTATTAGACAAAAAGACGACGTCTAATGTTATATGTTCACAAACTGCACATAGAAACATTGTTCGCGATGTCTGCCGTCATATTCCCGTCCAAAATTTACATCTCTTGCTTTGAACGTATGTTCATTTATTCACATATTCGCTTGCTAGATAACACTATAAATACAATATATCGCCCAGCCCTAAAACATGCTCAGTGTTAAAGCACTGAGGCATTATAAACATAACAATATGACTTCTGTAAAGCTGCTTTAGAACGATATGTACTGTGAAAAGGGCTTTAGAAATACATTCGACTTTTCAGTTGAATGTTTTATGTTGACAGTGTGTAAAATACAACAGTCCACACACCTGAGAGTCAGTGGAAAACACACAGTCCTTCATCATTTGAATAGTGTGCTTTGAGCCCTGAGGTGTGCTGAAGGCACTTCCGCACCTGCTGCTCTCATTTGCACCTCTTGGATTGTTTTCCTGTATTTTTGCTCTGAACGAGTGCGGAAATGGTCGAGTGTTGACGGATTCGGGGATTTCAAGTTGGAAATCTTTCCTGTTCTTTCAACACGAAGGTCCGTTGACATTAGAGAAAGAGAACGTGTCCGACGCTCAATGAAACGTCAGCAAAAATAGGGCACTGTTGTACTGTGTAAATATGAAAGATTTTCCATATTGATTTTTCACAGGTGTTTTCCCGTATTTCAAATGACGCATTGCCTTTTACTGTTAAAGAAAAATGTCTGTAAGCTTCATGAATTCAAAATGAAATATTCCTATTTTATGGAATATTGAAATATTTATTATAAATTAGTGATTCGTGCACATTTTTTTAAAATTCATATGCTACATAGTCTTTCGTAAAAATAACTTCCCCTCTCACTTCCAACAACATATCTTTTCTTCTGATGATGTGTTTAATGGTATGAGGGCGGGACTACCTGTCACTCACATGAGATCAACCAATAATAAACCACGACCATCCAATCAATTCTCCATGGACAAAATCAAGCCCCGCCTTTAATATTTTTTCTTGTTCGAGAAGCCGTTTATATTAGGGCTGTCAGTTAGCAGCGTTATTTATTTTTCGCGGGATTAACAGTCTTTTTGGGCTAGCAAAATTTGTATTTTTTTTTCACATGCTTTTGCAACAGGGTGCGGCATGGCGCTATGAAACCCATTCATTTCAATGGCTTGCGCCGCGCATGGACGTTTTGTTGCTTCGTCCAGCAAGACGTCATATAAATGACGTCTTGGGACGTCTTTTGACCATACGTCAACATCCGCCTGTTTTAGGGTACCCTTAAACGTCGGTTAGATGACGTTATCGGATCCTAACCCTACCCCAGACCTAAACCTACCCCGTCAACTAACCTACGTTAAGGGTAAAGCGTCAGTTGTATAACGGCCCGGGATCGTCATGTAACCGACGTTTAAGGGTACCCTAAAAAGGCGGATATTGACGTATGGTCAAAAGACGTCCCAAGACATCAGTTATATGACTTCTTGGGATGAAACTGTGTTCATTCTTTGACTAAAATCACAAGCAGATCTAGCTAGATTGGAAACAAAACAACAGGCACAATGCCACAAACACTTGTTTAGGCTTGTAAGCCGGCCAAATAGTAGGTTAACGCTAAGTTTTTTTTTTGTGGATGATGAGCGCGATATGTCAAAATGGATGCCAATAAGATTCTGAATGGAAAATTGACTTATAAAAATTTGCCAAATGGTTCCATTGACAAGACCAAAGTGATCTGTGTGTTTTGTCGTTGTGAACTGAGCTATCATCATCCCAGCACGTCCAGTCTGAAATACCACTTGATGATGGCCAAGCACAAACACACACACACAGCTGATGCAAATTCTCCCCCCCCTCGTCAGTATTTATTTCACCCTTTTATTGATGGACGGTGTTACACTGTGTGAGAGATTATTTGCTCCAAGTGAGAATGTTAGTGTGAAATTGAAAAACATTTTTCATAAAAAAACATTTGCACAAAACAAGCCGATCCACTTTTCCATGTTGATAAGAGCATTAAAATAATAGGACAAAAAGAAATCAAGAGACATTTAGAATAGATAAAAAAAAAATGTGTGATTAATGGCGAGTAATCACAAGTTAATTTCGATTAATCGCGACTATTTTTATCGTTTGACAGCACTAGTTTATATATACACCACAATAGGGAAGGCGATTGCAACTTGCATTTCATTCCAACATTGATGGAAAATATATATTTCCCAGTACCTTTTCCGCTTTTCAACTGATTTTTATTTATTTATTTTTTTCTAACAGTGTGCCCTTTCCTTTCTATGAAGAAACTGCTGTCAGGTATACGCCGCTCAACATGGGAGCACCATCAGCAAGTCAGACTTTATTTGGACCTCACCAGATTATGCCTGAGTCAATATTTTATCAGGCATGCTCAGCAAGCACATGCAGATATACTGTATGGTAGCCTCCCGATCCCCTTAAAGTACTTCCCCTCCTCCCTTTGAGAGTGGAACACTTCTTTCCAAATCAGACACAATACATCTCGTAATCTCCCTGCTCTGATATCCAGCTTAATGTGTCTGCGCATTCCTCACGCAGACGGGCGCTGCAACTTATCATTTTGAAAAGAAAAAGCAGACTCATCCCTCCTTTCTTCTGGCCTGTCTGTGTCAGAGCTGAAGTGAAAAGTGTGAGTCCCGCAGACGCGTGGGCCTGTATCGACCTGATTGAATTAGTGTATACAGCAGCCCGACATTACAGCTCTAATAGAAAGCTTTAAAGCGCTCTGCATAGGGGACAGCCGAGGCCGACGCCGTGGATTGGGTTGCCTGTCTTTCTTCACCTCGTTCTCAGCCAAGCGGCAGGAAACAGCTGGCTTGAATCGCTGAGTGCTTCTAATGAATTGAAATCTTGGGCGTAAGGATGGACTGATTAGATGAGAAAAGACTAATATTCCTGTGTGACTTGGCTGAGTGCTGATGGTCTAGAAAGGCATGCTCCGCTCAGATGCCACCATAAACACCCTCTCGCAGGCCGCAAATGGGGAGGAACCTTATTTATAGAAGAGGAGGAGGGTACAAGGGAATCTCAACATGAGAGGGTTGCCTTTTCATTTGTGGGACTGGGCTGGGAGCAACGGACAAACCCATTGCTGTGTTAACCTCAGATGGGAATCTTAGTCTTATGGTTCTCTTGCTTGTCGCAACTTGAAATACTTCAGGGGAAAATAGTTTTCTTGAGCAATAATTCATATGCATAATAAATATAAGATTCTTGCACCTTTTTTTCTTCATAACCTTCAAAGACCCCATGAAATGGCCTGAGAAGTTTGGTTTCACATCAAGGTTTTCCGGTTTGAGCCGGACATTTGGGCGGGACAGCCTTAAGTGTGATGTCTGTTTTAGGCTCGTTTTTATTGAAAATGAAATCTCAGAACGTTGGCTTTCAATCTAGCAAGGTTCTCTCAAAGCGATGAACAAACGTTTTAAGGTAATGGAACATTCATTCAAGGTTATCTGCACTTGAATAATGATCTCAAACTTTTAGCACAAAGACACTGTTCATGGAACATTTTAGTTTAACATTTATTTAAAGGTTACTAATTGTTCAACCTGATCTCACGGCAATTTGTACGTATTTTACAAGGTGGCTATCGTACAAATTCATACAACATCACTCAAACAAATTCGTATGATTTTTGCTAAATCGTACATGTTTTATGAGTTCCCCAATTCGAATGAGTGAGTTCCTGCCCCTAAACAGCGCAGTCTCATCCCAAGACGTAATATAACTGACGTCTTGGGACGTCTTTTGACCATACGTCAACATCCGCCTTTTTAGGGTACCCTTAAACATCAATTAGATGACGTTATTGGATCCTAACCCTACCCCAGACCTAAACCTACCCCTAAACCTTCCCCCGTCACCTAACCTAGCGTCAGTTGTATGACTGCCCGGGATCGTCATGTAACCGACGTTTAAGGGTACCCTAAAAAGGCGAATGTTGACGTATGGTCAGTCTAGTCAGTGACTGTGTTACCCTAAACCTACCCATCATTGGAGTTTACACAAATTGTACGAATTAACCACCACATACTCGCTCGTACGAATTTGTACTATTCAACGCTATCTCACCACCAATTCGTACAAATTTGTATGAGCGAGTACAAGGTGGCTAATTCCAACACGGTCTCATCATCTAACTGACGCTTTTGACCATACGTCAACATCCGACGTTTTAAGGCAGATGGCGATCCTAGGGCGCCATCTAACTGACGCTTTACCTTTATCGTCAGTTAGATGACGTGGGTAGCTTTAGGTCTGGGGAAGGGTTAGGATTAGATAGCGTCATCTAACTGACGTTAAAGGGTGCCCTAAAACGTCGGATGTTGACGTATGATCAAAAGCAACAGTTAGATGACGTCTTGGGATGAGAACGGGCTGCTAATTCGTACAATTTGTCTAAACCCCATTGATGGGTAGGTTTAGGGGTAGGACCTGACTTGTAAGAATTCATACAAATTGGTGGTGAGAGAGTGTTGGTTTGTTTGTATTTGTTTGTAGAATGTTCAGAGAACATTAAAAAATAACGTTAATAAAATCTCCTGCTTCAAGCAATGGAGTCCTTGCACTAGCTAGATGCGTTCAATCTATTTTGCAAGAATATACTACTCATTTAATTTGATTGCCATCAAATGAGCTGAATGTCTTTGTCTTTTACTGTTCAGACCAACTTATCCGAATTCCTGTCAATAGAGAAAAATGCTCTTTGGTTGTCCGATATTGTAGTTACCGGATCTACCAGGAGGGACAAACAGAGCCATACTGTTTTGACCCCTTGTTTCAAGCACAGACAAACTACATGTATCTCATGAGAAGTAAATGATTTGACTGAATCATCTAAACCAGTCCTGTTTCCAAGTCCTGGTCCAATAAACCCATTGTATATCCTCTTGGGCCTCTAAAAAGACAACTAGCAGTTGACGTCCCATACCTAACCATTTCCTAACATAAATATCAATATTGTGAGGACGATGTTTAGTTTCCGGTCTCCTTCCCAATGTGATGAAGTGGATGAAATGACACTGTATCATCAATCGTTTGAGAAAAAAGTTCTTATCAGACAGTTCTTATCTCTTTGTTTAATTGGGAAGACCGGTTATTTCACATCTTTAGACCAGTTTTGAATAAAAATGTATTTTAGTAGTCAAGAAAGTGAATAGCATTGCATTTATTTCAAAACAATCCGAGATAGTAAGATAAATGTGGATATTTCCTCTTCTGAACACAGTTGCTGTTGTGCTCGAGTGTAGACTGATATGTGTGTATGTTTGTGTGAATATGTGTGGGGCTCTGTTACGATGTGTTGATGTGAAACTGATCCCAGACCTTTGGTAATATACAGCAGACAGTGAGTTTTCTTTCCTTTTCAACTAGTGAATCACTCCTTTGTATGTTACTTATCAAAAGCACAGTTGAGAGTTTATTGCATGGTTGCACTGTGAAAATATGAAAATTTGACCAAGAAAGAAAGAAAGAAAGAAAAGAGCCGGCAGTGACTACCCCTGGAGATACATTTTTATTTCCTCCCATAATACATTACAAAGGCAACGCAGCAGCTGCTTTCGTCCTCGCATCTGTGGCAATTAATCGTGCTTTTAAATGTACTTAAGAAAAAAAGTAATTCATGGTTAATAACTCTCGCTTTTCTGTATAAAAGTGGAATGCTACGCAGGGAATTAATTTTTCAACACCATTATTGTTATTAGTGGACTTAAAACCAGTGTATTCTTAATGAGATATGCAGATTAACCTTTTTGAAGTGGTTCATCCTTTTATAATCCCATCAAGAGAATCGTTTGCCTCCTTGTATCTTGTACTTTGGTTGCACTCTCTAATCACTTTTCATTTTGGATAACTTAATAACATAGTTAAATACAGTCTCTTGATACTTTTTTTTTTTCGCAGACACGTCGAAAGTAATTGAGAATAATCGTCGCGAGAACTCTCAGACAATAAGAAACGAGAAAGCGCTGATTTATGTAGCGTGTGTAAGCACGGCCGCGTGGCCAACTGCAACAGACCAAAGTAAACACTACTTTTCATACTTTTCAGCTGTTTTAAGCTTCTCGGCTTTGAATTATATCAGCTTTAGAGGGTTTCTGAGGAAAAGAGCTGAGGCTGAACTCTTGACATTTCCACTGCTGAAATATGCTAAATAATGAGAGAAAATACAGTCCCAGACCGTGTTGAGGAAGCATTTTGGCCGTATACTATTTCAAACCTACCAGTTACACATATTTTCACACACGCAGAAGCTCGGCTGGCTGCAGTTGTTGGCACTCCGCTTCTCAATCTTCATGACAACTCACCACATGCAGTTTGTCTTCAAATTGACCTCAACCGAAGTATAAATAGATGCTCACAAGGACAGAAGATCAATGTCTGTGCTTGTTTTCTTTGTTTTCTGAAATGTCAAGAGGTCTGCCCACACTTTTTGTTGTAAGTCATGCTGTGACTCACCTAAAACAACTCATTTATTGTTGGGCAAATTAGTGCTTTGTCATTTGTGGAGACAAACACTTGACGGTTACTTTTTTAATGCTAAGTGCATCCAAATATTTGTCATATATAGGGGTGCACAATACCCTCATGTCACGATTCGATACATATCATAATACTGAACTCACGATACAATATGATTCCAATACTCCAAGACATATGGGACAAGGTTAATTAATATATATAATACAAATATTCATGATTCTGAAGCTGAAAATACAGAATTATTTTCGATGAACTTTTTCACTGACTAGATGTATTTAAAACACTTTTTACTGGTAACATCAGACAGTATTGTCTTATTTGGCATTATCAGGACCCACAACTATTACCCCATTGCATTATTATACATTATATTCAACATTACATATAGTTTAATGTAGTACTGGCACTAAACTGTACACTTAAAACATTTTCTCACACAGTCATTTTCATTTTGGTTGAATGTCCCTATCCAGAATTAGGCTTGGGTATCGAGAATCGAGTATCGTTTGGAACCGGGACTGACTTTTCGTTTTTCCCGGAATCGTTCAAAAGTAAAAATTTAGATTCCTAGTTTTGATATTCACAGTCCGCCGACCGGAATAAGAAACAACACCAACGAAGAAGCGTCTACCAGAAATGTTGGCATAACCGCACGACATGAGTAGCTTACATCGGCGGTCCAAAGTGTGGCTTCACTTTTCTAAAAAATAACGAAATCTCGGCAAAATGCAAAATTTGTGACAAAAGGAGTATTTGTGACAGAAGGAGTATTTCCTTCAGAAAGGATTATTTCCTTCAGAAAGGCCGTTGGTTAGCAAGGTTAGCTAAACTTTTTTCTTTTCTCAAAAGAATCGGAATCGAGAATCATTAGGAACCGTAATCGAAACAAGGAATTGGAATCGGAATCAGAATCGTTCAAATTCAAACGATACCCAACCCTATCCAGAATACATATTGTTGTATTGCGCTATATTATGACACCCCTAATATATATATATATATATATATATATATATATATATATATATATTCAATGTGTATACTAGTGATCGACCGATATATCGGCCGGCCGATATATCGGGCCGATATTTGAAGTTTTTACGTGTATCGGAATCGGCCGATACACCGCTGCGCGTTCGCCGATAGTTTTTTTTCCCTGGCGTTATTTATAGACAGGCGGCCACGGGCAGCTCTGTGCTGCTAGAGACGCTGCAGTTCACGTGCCCCGCTCTCCCCCACTAGCAGAGTGCAACCTGCTCTTCACGAGAATGGTAACTTAAACTTTCAAAGGATCTTTTAAATGTTTGACTGCTGAAATATTGTCAAACACTTTGAAAATGAAAACACGTCGCCCTATAACTGTTATGTGCTTGCAGCTAAGCAAGTTTGTGGGTCCAAATGGAAAACGTGAATGCCTCGTCTATAAAACTTAACTGCTTGCCATTGTATTAGGGAGCTGCAAATAGCTAAGGTGTAGGCTATCCGTTCAGTATGCATTAGGACTGTCTATGAATATTCTACATTCGAATATGTATTAATTTTGAAGGTGAAAATTAATATTTGAATATGGAAAAACACGCCCGCGGTTGCAGACTAATAACGTTACCACAGCTGCACAGCTCGCTCGGAGCGCTCACTGTCGGTTCTATACTGTGAAACTTCAATCACTGAATGAAGCCTGCTATATTTGGGACACGAGTCGCGACTCGCAACCTTAAATTGCTTGCACAAAACTCTTGATCAGCACTCAACATTTGTTTGTTTTTCATTTGACCGACGCGCAGAGAGCGTGAGGGCGAGAGAGAGAGAGTGCCTGAGCGAGTACAGGGCGAGACAGAGTGAGCTCTGCGGTCTTGGCCATTAGTTGATTTAGTTTGCTTTTTAATACGTTGTTAAATATGTTTAAACTCAAATAAACTATCTAATACTAGTAGTTATGTCTCTTTGCATTAACGTGTCCTGTTATTGACGTAATGCGCGTCAACAACAAAACGCGCTACGGGATGTTCGAATATGTTTTTTAGAGGGAAAATGCAAACGCCATTTGAGTAATTTTGACAGCCCTAGTATGCATACGGGTGCTGTAACGAACACTGGTCATAGGATTAAGTAATGCCAACGTTGTTCAGTGTTTTTTGTGGGAGATTTATTCAGCGCTCTCCTGGCTGAGGTTTGGACGCGTGTGGTGTGTGTCTCCCTCGATCGCAGTGATATTACAGACTAGACATGCTCATTTTATTTTATGTAGAAAAATTGAAACCATTGCAGTATATAGTTCGTTTCTTTTAAAATGAAGTACAGTGTGCACTGTGCACTTTATTATGCTGGTTGCTACTGTGTGCAATAGTGTAATTATTTAATTTATGCTTAAATATTTATTTTCAGCACTGAACTTTTTTTTGTTCTACTTTATGTTTTTAATATTTGTTAAATTGTTTATCTACTTCTTCTTGTTCTACCTCACATGTTTTTACTATTTGTTAAATATTAATTTTTGAAGTTAATTAAATGTTACTTTTATTAAATTGAGACCTGTAACATTTGTTAACATCATGTTATTTTTAAGATGTAAATTGAGGGAGCAAAATGTATCGGCTCAAGAAAATCGGCAGCCCGTATCGGTCATCGGCTAAGGCTGATGGGGAAAAAATCGGTATCGGTATCGGCACTAAAAAATCCATATCGGTCGATCCCTAGTGTATACACACACAAACACACTTTTTCAAAGTAATCTCAATGGCAAATAGTGTTCCAATCACCCTGAATACAACATGTTTATATATCATATACTCAAAAATGTTATATATATATATACATATATTATAAATAAATCTATAAAGCTGAGAACACATTCTTAAATTAAATTTAAACACATTTCCATAGCATTTTTCATAAAAAAGTCCTATTAATTTAGTCCTTGGATTCTTTATTTTCAAATATGTCTATTTGTCTATATAGTTTTTATTTGAGTATTTGAAATCTCTTCATCGCTGTTCTTTCTCACTTGTCGTTGAGTTTGAGAAACATGAATCGAAATGCAGCTGGCTTCTCCAGGTGATGATTTTGTAGTCTTGCTTCACATCAGCGGATGTTGATTCTGTCACATTAAAGAGCTCTGAGAGTTGCTCCCGTGTCTTGGCTTTCCCTAGACATTGTTCGAAAACTCTAATAAACTCTCTTCAAAAAAAGACGACAGGCAGGGGAAAGACAGAGAAGAGCTTTAAAGGCAGCCGCTGCTAATTAGCTGATAAACCTGACAGATAGCATTTAACAAGAAAATCTGGCAAACGCAACTCGAGGGAGGACGCGGGAGGAAAAGGTACGATGCTCTGTCATGCTCGTTTTAAATTCCTCACAGCAGAATTGAAAGAGAAAGCATGTCGTTTGATTGTGCGCATCCACCTGCTGATCTCTCTGCGTCTCTGTGTGAAGGCCAGAAGGCACAGCTGGGGCCGCGGAGCAACCGTTGGAGACATGGCACAGAAGAAACATCTCTGAGGTCAGACGGCGCTATACTACGCACATGGCACCCTTTATCGTTAATATTCACGCGAACCCATAAATCCTTTCACGTAATATGAGACTACCCTACCCCACACCTTAACCTAACCATCACAGCGCGTGTTATATTAACGATAACGGGTGCCATGTGCGTAGTATAGCGCCGTTTTGTCTATATGACGCTAAAGGATGAGAATGTATTGGTTCTCATCACGTGTCGACATGCTTTGTGAAAACTCAAAAAAAATCTAGAAATGATGCACAGACTATCTAGAACTTCTAGTCAAAGCAAGCAATGAAGTCTGGTAAACTAAAAAAGTTAAGTTGTGATGTTGAGGAAAAATTACTATTTTATGTCAATTAGGCTTGGTTAATGGTTGTGGAAAAAAAACAGGAAAAATTAAGTTCAACCAATATGTTTTTAAGTTGACTTTACAAAAAAATCTAAATGCTTATTAATTGACAGTGCGTTGGCTCAATTTACTGCAAGTTATTTCAACAAATACATATAAGTTGAGTTAACTTAAATCCTAATGTTGTCAATGCAACAAGATGACTTGACCAAGTCAAGTTGTGTCAACAAATCATTTTTTACAGGAAAAAAAAAAATAATAATCATGGGCATGATTCGAACAGGTTAAATGGTTCTGTAAAAAATAGTCACACTTGTGCTTCTCGTGGTCAAAAATGAGTGCATCGGAAATGAATGGGAGACGAATTTCTTGGAAATTGTTGGTACTGCGGCCAAACAAAATCTCATTTTAGTGCGATTTCAGGTTCAAATTTTGGGCACTTGTTTAGATTTATTGTTCAGTTTTAGAGTAAAACGTGTTTTTGAAAATATATATTTCATATAAAAAATTTTTTGCACGTGTTTCATAACAATAAACATACAATTTTGTAACATAATTTTTTTCACTTCAGCAATAATCTGCCATGTGTTGTCTTTGAAAAGAGACAAAATTATTCTGTACTCTAAAGCATTCAAGAGTTATGACAGTTCAAGCTGGAAATTGTATTTGGATGTCTATGCTCAAAAAGTGAATAAATGGATTATAAAAACAGCATAAATATAATTTAAAACCATGAAATCCCCTAAAAATACAAAATATTAAATAAAAAATATTATCGAACTAAATTATATTCATTCAAAAAAACAAACAAACATTAATTTCTGTCATTTTTGACCGACACGCAAAAAGCACCAGAGAGTTTTGAAATTTGTTATCTAATAAAGCTACAAAAGTGTACAGAAAGTTTTCCATTTTTTTTCCATTGTGCTTTCGGATTGTTTGTTAGATGTATGTTTCTTTGCATGTGGAAATGAGTCTGTACACTCTTAGGAAGCTGCCATTGAGACGGTACCCTTTCAAAAGGTAATCCTTTGTACCTAAAGAGTGAATATTCAACGTATTCTCATCCCAAGGCGTCATATTCGACGCTTTTGCCAAAGCGTAGACATCCAACCCACATGGCACCCTTTAGTGTCAATATAACACGCTTCGGTTATGGTAGGTTTAGGTCTGGGGTAGGGTTAGGGTTAGACCACTAGGAGGCGCTAAAGGGTGCCATAAAGGGTGCCATGTGCATTGGATGTTTACGCTTTGGCAAAAGCATTGCATATGACGCCTTGGGATGAGAACGGGCTGAAATATTAGAACCTCAAAGTTAAATATTTGTACCAAAAGTGTACATATTAGCTTTTTAAAGGGTGACATCCTAGTGACAGCTTCTGTACCATTTTTTGTCAAGTTATTATTAAACATATCTCTGTAATACTTGATTCTGATTGGTCGGTTGCACTCTTCAACTCTCAAATTACTTCGTGATTCTGATTGAACCCCTTACCCATGGAAAAAATCCCTAAAATGAATGAGCCTCTCATTGCTAGTATTTCTCAACTGGTGGAATCCAAAAAATGGATTCAACCTAACCAATCGTGCAGTTAGTTGGTATAAAATTACAAAACTGTAACAAGTTGGACAGGTTGTGACACGCCTTTAAAACCACAAAGACTATTCATGATAATATGATGCAGACTAAAAATATGGGTTCACTTGCAACACGAATAAACAGGAATTGTGTCAACCACAGTGTGTTGTGTATTAGCATGAAACACTCAACCTTAGGCAAGCTTTATACAATATTTAGCCCAATGTTTGTTCCTGTCTGCTGCTGTTTGAGCATTTCTAACAATTCAATGTCCTATTTTCCTATATTAATGTTCATAATTTTGAGTGTTGTTGAGCTAATACAGTATGAATTAAAGAATAAGTCCACTGATTTTCAGTCAGTTTTGAATATTGTCAGTGGTATATGTAAATGAACAATGTGTACCCTTCCTCATTGTTACCTGCAGCAGATCTACCCGTTTATTTGATGCGAAACATGTCATTTCGCATCATCCAATAGTTGTTTGACAGCTCCAGGGCTGTTGTTAAATCTATAGACTGAAGTTCTGCATTTTTTTTACTCCCATCCCACGATTGAAGGACGCAACCGAAATTAAAAGTGCATTGTAGGTGTTATTCTTTGGCGCAATTATACAGCATTGACAGACATATTTTGTTAAAAGCCCATCTTGCCAGCAGCAAATTGCATTTGTGATTCATTTAAAAGAACATTTTGTTATGCTAAAAAAAAAAAAAAAAAAATCTTGGTTATGTTGGGTCACTTCAAGTCCCGAAGCAAAACTGGTTTTGGCTTATTGCCTCATTTTAACACATACACACATGCAATACAATTAGTTAGCATCCCGAAGCAATAACCTTCAATCAGTAATTACACGGAAAGGGGTGGAGGGAGAAGAAAGACGATTAGAGAGTGTGGGAAAAGTGAGATCTACTTTCCTTCAACCGAAGCCACATTCAAGTCTCACGAAAATATATGTGAGATATAGGACCATCCCATCTAGGTCCCCTCAAGCCTTGGATATCATAAAGGTCGGGCAACGGGTGGAACGAGGGATTCTGGGTCTTGTAGTTTCCACTTTAAAAACGGGAGGCTGCCTCCTCGAGTCTTGTTGAAACCCGACTTAGCGGTGTAAGCTTCTGTGTAAGCAAACTCACAGAGAACTTCAAAGGGTCAAGAATCCTGCTGGGATTTGGCCGGCGTGATGCTACCCGATAGATCCTGATCTTCCAGTCGCATTAATTCGGGCCTGCTATATTTGTCCAGTGGAAGAGCGGGCATCGGTGAAGTCTCCGAGGGAGGGGATAGGGGGTTAATGCCGCCCTGATCCCCTAGGAGAGTATTGGCTTCCAAGGGAGCCACAAGCAGCCGGGCAGCAGCCGGGGGAGATCTAGCGCCTGAGCCCTGCACAACTTGAGAGAAACTAGCAGAGTAATTTGAGCTAATGACTTAGTGGCAAGCTCTGGCCTGACCCCGAGCTTGGCTAGAGCAGATACTATCAGCTGAACACGGCCCTCTAAAACGAGAAAAAGTGCTCGGGCTGCCCCCGTCCTACTCTTTAGTCGGCGAACCGCGAGTTAAGGCCAACTGGCCCATTTGCATTCCGGCCGGGAGCCGTTAAGCAGAATTTTAATTAGCACTGAGATTGGTGCAACTTCATTTAGTGCCCTTAATGGCCGTTGTCTGCAACATTCCCACGCGCACACGCGGCTCTTCTGGGATATTGTGTTTGTCTGCGAGGCATGACCGAAATATAATGTGCCACGGAAAGATAGGCACAGATGGAAAAAGAAAACTGGTGGGAACTGCAGGCTTATTTTAAACTTTAGTCCCAGTCCATTTGGCGCTAATGTGTGTGTCTTCGTTCATGAGAGTAGCCTATATGCTACTCATTAACATGGTCATCTTTCCTGAATTACGTATATCCCGGTGTTAAAGTCACCCTGTAGTCAATAATTGTATCCCTTAAAACGTTTCATTTAAATGTTTTCCATTGAAACGTTTTAGTCATGCTTTAAAATTGCTTGAATGTAACTCTACACCATTGCCTCATTTAGCCCGGTTCTATGAATATGCAAATTAACCCCGGCATCCATTCACTGGCACCAGTTCAGAGATCCACTAGTTGATGATCACGTTGCACGTCAATTGGTTAAACGGTAGTTTGTGACGTCAGAAACGCCAGCGATTTCAAACTCTTCGGTTCTCTGCAGTTTTAAGGAGAAAATACTCAGCAATGGTGCTGGCTTGTGAATTAGCTTCTGGATATGCACATGGTTTGTCTTAAAGCATGCTAAAACAGCACGTGTACAGTTATAAACACTATATATTAGCCTACCACGGGGAGACTTTGGCAGTGAGAAACGTGACATGTGAGATCCAATCAGATCATTGGATTGTCTCGAACCTGTAAAACACTCGCAGCAGTCCAAGCTGATGAAGCTATACAAACTCATCAGAAAGTATAGCCTGTGCAAGCCACTAATAATGTTATGGAGTAGCCTGTGCATCACTTTGTAGGCTTTAGGCTACTACACAATAAAAAAATAAAAAATAAAAAAAAAACGAATGTAAAGCGCATATATAATGCGTAGTTTTTAATAGATGGCACGTGAAACATATGCAACAGTAATTTTACATTAAATAATTATGTCTTTGCTTTTAAGTGCTTGTAATCATATTCCCCCCCATTTGAACCTTTTATTATTATAGCTTTTAATTAAAAAAGAACTATTGAGCGTGTGAGAGAGAATATTTAAAGATATTCAGTTACCTCTCTTATTAGTGCAAACAGCGACATATTAAAAAATAGCATTCCCCAGGCCTGCCCTCATCTTACAGCACGTTACTGAGCCATCCACACCCTTCATTAACTCTCCATCAATATTTTTCTTTCTTCGCTCTCTGCTTTCTTTGTCATTTTGCCACTATTTAGGTTAAGTCAACCCTCCTTGATCATTCATGGAAATGCATTTTCTACAAAGTAAAACACATATAATATAATACATCCACCCATGGACAAAAAAAAATCTTAGCAATAAGGGCATTATTAGCACGTTTTATTCTTTAAGCTGACAACTTGACCAAATCAAAAACCGTTATGCGACTTCGTAAACAACTAAACGTGAAACATTTTGAAAGATAAATATCGCGCAATAAACAGCTGATACTAAAACAATTTCTTTAAAAAAAACAAATAGGCGATGGATTTAGATGGTATCCACTGTATTTGGCTTGGAATCGCATAGTCAGTTAAAGGCCGAATGGTAAGCTGACGGCTCTAATGATCTTATTTAGAGTCTAGAGTGGACAAACTCTCTCTCCTGCCTTGATCAGTTTAATGGGAGGACATCTTCTATGACACCTTTATGGAAGAACCGACCAAATACTCACTTTAGAGCTTCGGAGACTTTGATGTATCTTATTAAACCCACATGTACTCGATTTGTTAATACTTTTTCTCTCCTTTCCTGACCTGCAATGTTATTTACGACCTGACTCTAATGGTAGATTAAAGTTGTAAAGATAAACGGTGCAGAATAGGGAGACCATTAGAGGCTGCTTTCAGAAAGTGTCTTAATGCGCTTGCCCTCTCCAGTTGGATTCACTGAACTATGTGGGGTCAGCATGTGTTACACACACACGGAGAGAAAGAGGGGTTCAGATATTTTTCATAAAATAACTATAATAATAATAATAATAATAATATAATTATTATCATATGAATCAGGCTTTGAGCTTTTTCGTTTTAAATATATTGTTGTTATTAACAAATACCAATAACTGCATTAAAAAGATCGATACAGTTATGGCATTAGCCTATTTCAACTCGTAAACGCAATATTTCGTGGCCTATATGCTATATCTACCTATATGAACACATTTGTATCACATATCAAAATAAATCTTTACTGAAGTTGTCAAATATCCTATTTAAAATTCAAATTTGGTGCCGCAAATATGTCCAATTACTAACGGTCGCAATTGCGCTCCTTTACCTGATCGCAATCAAACAGAGGTGGCTGAACTTCTTTGATGTTTTCAAAGGCTGTTTTAAAGAAACAATAACTCGTTTTATTAAGAACAAATGTTGACATTTGAAGGGAGTATGAATGGAAACCGCCTGTGGTGCTATTTTGACAACAGTCGTCGATCCCTCCCGGGATTCCACCTGAGATTAAAGGCTGAATTTCAATAGTTTACGTCTAATGTATGCACAAGCGCAACACTCTTTAAATGACAAAATAAACCGTTATATATATATATATATATATATATATATATATATATATATATATATATATATATATATATATAACGCTTTATGTCATTTGAAGTGTGTTGAAGTGTGGAAAAAGCTGACCTGAATTCAGAATGTTTTAAGGCTTTAAACGCGCGTGAATTTTTAATAAAATAAGAATCACTGATATGAGTAATTTAGTTATTAATCCTTTAAAATCTATATTTACATAACACACGATTAGCTATCTAACTATACATGTATAGGCTACTTTTATGATGCATTATCCCTTTTCTTATATTACATTATTATATCATATTATTATATTATATTTGTAAAAATATATTGTATCATTATTATTATTATTATTATTATTATTATTATATTTGTGCACAAATATAATTGGTGTATCGAAAGGTTGTTGAGGTTAACACAGTGAGCCGCAGTAATCTGTTTAACTAACGCTTTTACAATAAGAGAGACGTCATTGGCATCACACAGGCGCGCGGGCCCCATTGGAGCTGGCAGATGTTTAGACACGATTTTATGGATCGTTCAATATCGGTCTATAATGAAGCCCGACTGACCATCTTAAAACCCCGCCGGGAGCTCATAACGCTTCCTTTCCAGCCTTGTATTCATCATGCTGAAAAATAGATGAAGGCCTGGATTATTAGCAGCCTCTATTATTCACTGCCATCAAGATCACATTCAACATTCGCTTCATATCCAGAGACACTAGATATTTGAAATAATCGTTTGTAGGAATTAACAAAATTGAAACTTCGGTGTAAATTCTAAATGACGCATAATGTCCTAAATATGCATAATGGTCTAAATATTTCTGTTACATGCAGTAGGCCTTCGACACGATACTATAAAGCCTAATGTGTTTAAGGATATGAAAAAATGACACTTCAATTACAATGTTTTCAAATTTTCAAAAATAGTCCACACTAAATAGTGCCAGTGCAGACTAGCGCATTTTATTTACAATCAGAGATATAAATTAGTAAAAGTCTCCTTGTTAACAACATTGTGTAACTTCGGCTTTTTTAAATAAAAACCAATCATAATTTATTTACAAAACAATGTTCATTTACCATTGCAATACAACTTGCATAAATTATAGGCATTACAAAAATAAATATCAAATGTATTCCACTCTTAGTCAAGTTTATACCAGTCCCGAGTTCTCGTTTACACTTCACACCTCTAGCACATAAAGTCTTATATAAGTCTATAATGTCCCGCGTGTACATGTAACCGGTGGCAATGAAGCTACTATAAGGATCCTGAGAAATAAGTTTCCTCATCGAAAAGTCACATATGTTAGGGGGAAAAAAGTACTTCGTCGATAAATGAAAGATTCATCCAAACCAGACTGGCTATTGTGCCTTAATAAAATGCCTCTTTTCTTGCTTCTTTTCTTTCCCTTAATCGAACGTGTTATTGTAATATAGGCAGGTGCTCTGTAGTCCGTGGGTGTACAGTGGCACACAAAAGGATCCGCGTAAGGAGCAAATGTTAGTTTAAAACAGCTTGGGGAGAGAGAGAGATAGAGAGAGAGAGGTGATGGCTTGTTCGCTTTGTTCAAAGCAATTGTGACACCTACCTGTGAACCAAGGAAACAAAACCTACATCAGTTAAATTACGATAGAAATAAACAAAAGAATCAAATAAAACTATTGCGTAGAATGTAAAAATCCATGTTCTAAAGACCTTGCAGTATTAGTAGATCGGAAGGCCTCGTGTTCATAATCAAAACAGTGTGACAACAACAATACAACTAATGAGGAAGTGGCCTTTGGAAACATTCCAATTGTGATTAAAAAAAACTGCACGTAAAAATAGCGACTTACTTGAACGATCGTCCTCGTCTTTAACTCGACAGGTAAGACTGGTGTCTTACTGTGAAAACCTCGGTGGGGTCTGTAGAAAATGCAAACCCATTTTAGTAAAGGGAAACAGACTACACCGTTTTGAAAGCTTAAATAGTATTTCCTATACATTAGCCTTGTCGATACCGTTCGATTATGAGAATCAGTAAAAAAAAAAAACAATACAAAAATAAATAAAAGCAAAAACTCGCGACGTGATCATCATGATTCTATAATAAAAAGTGGCTACCAATTAAATCAAGTGCGCGGTTATATTAGTTGCATTTAACAGTTACTGAATTAGTAGGCATTTCGTTAAATAACAGCTGGCGAAGATCAACAGTATTATGCACCCTTTACGCACCTTTTTTGGATTCTGCATTGGAGGCCCTGAAATGTTGTTCAGTCTGGTTTGGATTAGTCTTTAGAAGGGGATCGCAACTCTGTTTGTGCAGAAGTCCCTCCCCAGCTGAATTATAGCGCAGTATCCCTTGGCCCTGTAGCGGGCTGAAGTTGCCATAGTTTGTGTAATTACTATAAAACGGAGAGGTGTAATAAAGAGGTCTTCCCAATATGGAAGTGGCGGGGTAGACTGCGCCCGCCGGGGACGCGCTGGGCGCCGTGGAGGTCAAAAGGCCAACGCCCGGGGGACAGTTCTGTCCCAAGTGCTGATGCTGATGCTGCTTTGGGTCCGAAGTGGCGATCTCAGCTAATGACCATAGTTTAGGTTTGACGGTTTGGTTTTGACCGTCAAGGCATGTTTTGTTGGTGCTGTTTCGGGTGTCCTCTCTGTGATGATGGGTCAAGAGAGGGGCCTCCACCCCAGTCAGAGGGGGAGAGGTCACCGGCTTGGGTGACGGGCCTCTATGCCTCTCCTCGCGGCCCGTGTCGAGATCGCTCGCGTCGCATTTGTCCTTGGTATCAGGTCCAGAATCACAAACCAGGTCCCCGGTCCTACACGTGACCTTCTCTCCGTCCGATTCCACTGAGCAGGAGTGATCTGTCAGGGCATCGACGTGCAAACTGATCCCTGTAGACAAAAACAACACCGAAAATGAGTTGACTGGCGTCTCGAATATAGCTTCCAAAACTCTTAAAATTGCGTTACGCCGTCAAGGTCTTACTTGTACAATTATTAAATAGCCATTTAACATTGACACTCTATTTTAATGCAACCCAACCGTAAACGATTTAAATTAAATCCGGGTGTAATAATAACAAATAACAACAATAATAATAATTTACCTTCGTCCTCCGCAGACGCTTCGCTGTTGTCCATGGTTTTATCCGGTCGCTCATCTTTTCTCTCTCCATCGCCGTCGTCTTCATCTTCATCTTCACTTTTATTCCGCGGTGCCCATGTCATCTTGTTTTCCTTCTTGAGTCTCCGTCTGGCATTAGCGAACCAGGTGGACACTTGCGTGAGGGTCATTTTCGTGATGATAGCCAGCATGATCTTTTCTCCTTTCGTGGGATAAGGGTTTTTCCTGTGTTCCTGCAGCCAAGCTTTTAACGTCGCTGTCGCGTCCCGCGTGGCATTTTTCCGGTAAGCGGGATCATTCAGCTGGTACGGGTAACCGGGACTCCCGTACGGGTGATAACTTATGGCTCCTGCCATCCCCGTTGTGTGCGCGTCATACGGAGACCCCTTCAAAAATATGTTTTTTTTCTGTCAGTCATCTTTTAATATTATCAATATTTGTAAAACATTTTTTAATACAACTTCATAGGCTAATTCATGAACAAACACTGAATTTTAAAATAATTATTTTCTCGATGAATCATTATTTCAATGCACATTGCTCTGCATTATACAATGCTAATGTTATTAATGAATGTTTTTATAAAGTGTAACCAAAAAATATAATAGTAATAATAATTAAGCCAATAAACAATGATTAATCCTTCATGCAATTATCAGAATGCACAATTACATGGGACTGGGGTGGATAACAGATAATGGGTAATTGCAGCCATTTTGCATAATCACCAGGCTGACTTTCCCAGTGCTCTTTCAGTGTCAGACGCATATCAGTGAAGCGCAGCATTACAAATCCTATTAGAAAACCACTGGATATGGACCGTTTTTACCCGCTTTCATGTGCCATGTCATTAGCATTGCAATTCATCAATTGACGATTAAATAACGCCTATTTAACTGCGCATCATTCCAAACCTCAACTCAGTAAATTTATCCTCTGCAATTGTACACTTTTTATTCTTACAGTTAATTTAAAAATATCCCAATACAATAATTGTACCAATTGTCTAAATATAATGCGGGTTAGATCAGGCCTATTAAGAGTGTAAAAGTGGGCCTAAGAAAGAAATAATTAGACGCGCTGTTATTGTTTCTAATAAATAAGCGCGTATTGACGCATTTTACTCTTGACTTTGTAGCGATTTAAAACAACTTTTAAATTGTGGCCAGCTGTATTCTGCACCCGAGTAACACCGAGCGTATTTGTATTCATGACTAGCACGAGCTTCCCTTTGAAACACACACACACGCGCGCGCGCGCATGCATGCAACTCTCGAACCCACGACCAAAACTATAACCATGCAATCATGCAATATTCATGCATTCCTATCAAGAACAATGACTTGTGCATGGCGACTGCTCTACATCCACAACCGGGCTGTTTACCATGTAGGACGGGAATCCCGTGGCTGGATCTGTAGAGTAGGACAGAGGGCTGGAGAATCCGCTGGCCGAGGCTGTGAACGCAGCTGATCCGGGGTACGGGCTGAACGCTGAACCGGACGATGACCGGGCCAGCTCCTCACTCCTCGGGGCGGCCAGCGGACAGGAGTACAGCGCCAGAGAGCCCGGGGGCTGGTAGAGGTAACCCTGAGGATAGGACATTATTCGAGTTTCTCTCCAGTAGAGGAAAGCAGGAGGGCAGAAAACGAGCTGATCGATAGAATCAGCGCATTTAACCGCCGCGCGCAGGGATAAACTAATAAAAGAAAATAAATAAAAGCGCAAAAGGAGCGATCAGCAGAGAGCCGTCATGGAGATCCCCTAGCGTCCGTTTGTTTGTAGTGCTCGGGAGTGGAGAGTGAAGAGTTGCTGGAAGGAGCAGGCGAGTTTCTGAGAGCATTGGAGAAACAGGAGCTGTCAATCACAGCTCATCTAAATATTCCATCTCCGCCCCCTCTCTCGCGCTCTCGTGAAATGCAATTCCGGAACAAAACCCGCTCTGAAAGCAGCCCGTGCGTTCTCGGCGTCGCGTTCCCGTCGTTTATCTATTGCATTTTTCTTTCTTTTTGATTTATTTTCAGTCGCTGACGGATGACACGACGCCACATCATTTGTTTCTTTAAAAAAATTGCTGAAGAGGTTTACATTAGCCAGTCAGTGTATTTGCAATGCCAATGAACACATAAGAGTAGTAATAAACTACATGTAGGCTATGTACAGTTCTATTTGCATATTGATGTTGCATTTGTAATTACGCCTATACAAAATAGCTTTTCCTTTTTAATTTAGGCTTGGTACAACACATGATGAAATGCATGCAATAGGCTAATATATATCCAAATAAATGAACCTACTATTAAATTAGGCATTTTTTTCGTTTAAAACGCGTATTAAAATAACACACATATCATGATTATAATTGATTGTTATTATTATTATTATTATTATTATTAGATGGGATCAGCGATATTTCCCAATATGCATTAAGTGAATTGTGCAGTCAATTCATGAACAGTAAATACAACCAGCTGAAACCTTCGTTACACCTTCACCTTTACCGACAGAATCTGTTATTTCATTTGCAATTATTGAACGCACTTTATCCATTTTTATGCACTTTTTAAGCAAAGACTAAATGAAATGCTGCATGTTGTAGTGAGTGTGTTGCAGATGGTCCTGCTCTTGTGTGTGTACTGTTGCAGGAGCAGTGCGCGTTCAGGCCGGTGGGAGGTGTGAGTCTTCTTCCACTCAGCCCGTAATATTTCTCCTCTCTAATCGCAGGAGGTCTTCCGTCCTGACAGCACGAGTTTGTCTTCCACATACCTGTAACATGTTTTAGAATTAATTCAGGAATACTTTCTCTTCAACACATCACTGTTCATGACACGAAAACACACACTGGGAAATTATAAACGAAATAAACAATGAGGTGTGATAACGACTAAAAGCGGAAAGGGATTTGTAATATGTTTGTTTGACTTTTATTGTTATTATTATGATTATTATTTTTATATACATTTTAAATTAATCTAAATTTTATTCGACTCGTTATAAAACCGGCGGTGAAGAAATGTATCGGCAAATCCTGGATCCATTATTATATATATTCTTTTTAATTTCAAAGTGTTTACCGTTTTATTAAATTTAAATTATTGGAATTAAATAGCCTAGCCTACGTATCAGTTAATGTATTGAGTAAAAATACATACAATTAAAATCCGTAAAGTCATCTGTCAAATAACACACATAGGCTACATAAATAAAAAATATTAGGCTAGCAATTATAAGATGTCTACCTATTAACCTATTCAAAGATTAGTGGAAATGAATAGAAATATCAATTAAACTTATATTCAAGGGGAAATTAATATCAAATAATCGTGATAGTGGTGAGAAAAAAATGTTCGAATTAAAACAAAGCATTTTCATTTTTTATTGCATAGGCTACAATTAATTAGAAAATATAATGTCTTTATTAAGCCCTTTTTCTATTACTATTTCTAGTATTCATAACAGGTCTAATTTGTAACCTATATTCCGCAGTGTTTGTATCTTCTTTCAAATTTTCTTTGGTAAAGTGATTTGTAAAAACTGGGATTAATGTGTCGATGACGGCTCACAGAGGACAGATGAAGCGCGCGGGACTGAGAGTGAGAGCGCGCGCCGCACAGCAGGGGGCAGTAGGTTAACTAGGTTAACTTCCATACTTAGAAACCCTCGTGATATTTTAGTCCCAGCAAACATGATGGAATTATAGGAAATTCAGCCCAAGACTGCAGCTAAGTATCAGTGAATTAACCTTATCCAACTCACCGGCAGAAGCCTTTAAACACGAAATTATGGAATTAACTGACAATAGGCAATAGGCTTGCATGGTGTTGCTGCTCACTCGCACCTGAAAACATTTTATATACAGTATGTGTGTGTGTGTGTGTGTGTGTGTGTGTGTGTGTGTGTGTGTGTGTATATATATATATATATATATATATATATAAAACGTAAAACGGTTCAAATATTCCCATTTTCCACATTTACTCATTTACGACATTGGGAATGTTGCAGACAATATGATATTGTTATTTGCTCATGCTAAACAGTATGTTCCCTTTCATTATATTGTTGAACAGACCATTAATGTGTTTATAATTTCCTTATTTATATGACCATATGATGCATTTGAATGCATAACATTTAAATGCAATTACACACGCCCTATATATATATATATATATATATATATATATATATATATATATATGAATTTGAATATATTTATATATGAAGAGTTCAGATGCAAAAGCCTCTAAATGCCATTTGAAATTTTCTTCTTTAATGATGATTTTTATCAAACTTGTATATTTAAGTTCAGTAATTTCACTTAAATAACAATTAATAGGTAATTATCATTGCCA
Organism: Pimephales promelas; assembly: GCF_016745375.1. The sequence goes on along the minus strand of NW_024121108.1, from coordinate 887,911 downwards.
TTTAAGTGAAATTACTGAACTTAAATATACAAGCTTGATAAAAATCATCATTAAAGAAGAAAATTTCAAATGGCACTTAGAGGCTTTTGCATCTGAACTCTGCATATGAATATTTAAAAATACAACTAACCTACAGGCCTTTAATAATTCATGTATTCAGTTTAAAACAGCTGATATAATATATACTCAATATCATATAAAATAATGTCATATAATAATAATTCGTATTATTCTGTGCAAGCATTGCACATGTAGTGAGTGAGTGAGTTTGTCAGTGAACAGTGAATACAATCAGCTGGATTTCCCAATAGAACATTTACTCACTAGCCCTTTTAGGCCATTGATCAAGTTTTACTGACAAAATCTGTAATTATACGGGTCCTTATGCTCAATAAAGCTGATTACACTTGGAACACACACACACACACACAGGCTCCTTACAGAGTCAGATTTATGATGCATGCCATCGATTTGGATAGAAGGAAACAACTATTGATTTTTCATATTTTTCCTCAAACTTGTTTACTCAAGGATAATACAGCTCGGCTGTGGCAGCTCCAGTGAAAGGCACAGGGATTAGCAGTTCTGCCTTTTGATGAGATAAATTACTCAGTGCAACTTCAGTGGCCAAAGGGTATACTTTGATCTTATATGACTTCATTTACCCTTATGACTAAATGATTATTGATTTTATATTCTTAACTCTGAAATGTGAATGCCGGGCAGCTGACAGGGTTTGAAGTGCTATTTCTGTGAAGTACAATTCTCTTTGGCCCACACATATGCATGTATTTGTGTGCGTAAATCTTGGAGAGTGCATGTGTGTATGTTTATCTTCCCTTATGAATGTGTGTCTGTTGGTACTGCAAAAGCGGTATGAGGAGAGAGAAAGAGAGAGATGGGGAAAAGGACAGTCCCTAAAGAGTAGGTTGCTGTATTGAATATTTTAGAAACATCACCACCCTTGTGTCACCCTTGTGTCCAGATCAATCTGAACTTTGAAACAAAACACTGCGTTGAATACTGGACAGATGCTCTCCTCAGAATCACTGTGAGGCAATCGTTGGTGGAGTGAAATATACACATTTTTGATTCAATGGTGAATCTGTATGAAGCTGGTGAAGCTGAGCTCCATGGAAATATAACGTGAAGTAAATAGCTAAAACCGTGTCAACTTTGAACGTGGCAAACGCAGGCTTTGAACTACCCTCTGAAGGCCCACAAATGTAAGAAATAGATGAACGTTTGTAGAGTTGCTCTTCATCATGTTTCTACAGCGAGTGAGATCCTTCACAAGAGAGAAAAGTCCAATGCAGAACATCACAAAAAAGCAGCAAATTTCAGCCGAGCCGGAGCAAACGAGAGCGCAGATAAGCATAACACAAAAAGCAATTTGTCTCTGCGATAATTCACGTCTTTTTCAAGGTGCCGGTGCAGCGTGCAGATACTGCTCTCTCAATGCTCTGACCCTGGTGGTTTGAGGCTATGTGCTATTCTGTCAGGGGAGAATGTCTTTGGTCTTCTCCAGTGGGCCCTACGGGGGTGAGGAGGGGTGGCGACAGCCGGCATCTCACCCAACTGGCACCGGCGAGCTCGCCAGACCTCTAATCAGTAGCTATCCATACGCTTGGCAGCGGAGGGGGTTTCGAATCAGTACCTCGCCCCCAGTGAAAAACCCTGAGCCCCATCACTTTGTAAGCACGTTCCTCTGGGCGAGCAGCGTTTGTGCCTCTGATGAAGTGTGTGGAGGAACACAGATGTTTGCTTCCTCGGCCGCTCTGCATCTCCGGCTTGAATGGAGTCGTGAAGCGCCGCACACAGTCTCAATTTGTTTAACATGCTGTAGAAAGCCATGGATGTTTCGGCAATGCTTTCCGAGAGTAGAAAAGCGAGAGAGAGCGAGCTGCATTTTTCCTCTTACTCTTTTAAATGCAGTGGGAACAAATCCGCGGGATGAGGATGCCAACACTATCTCACGGCAATTCGTAAAATATTTTACGAGGTGGCAAATTCGTGGTGGAACTCACTCGTATGAATTTGTCAGATTTTTGCGAAATCGTACATATTTTACAAGTTGGCCAATTCGTATAAATTGAACCTACCCCTGACCCAGCCCATAAACCTACCCATCTCTGGAGTTTAGAGGTATTGTACGAATTCGTATGATTAGCCACCTTTTACTAAATTCGTAAGAATTGGTCGTGAGATAGCGTTGTGCGTGCTGTATCAAATTACATATGGGGTTACATACTGACAAGAGCCAGTCTCTCTGTTGATGCAAACTGGAAAAATCCAGACATTCCAGACAGCAACATAGAGTCGGCCCAGATTTGGGCCACATCTGGGCCGTGTGGAATCCACGTGTACCAAATGTGTGCCAGATCTGGTCTGATAGTGTCGCTGTCTGGGGTAGGCTACTATAACTATAGGTGGGTGGAAGTCCAACCCGATCTCACGGGAATTCGTACGAATTTTACGAGGTGGCTAATTCGTAACAATTCGTACGACCTCACTCGTACGATTTTGCTAAATCGTACATATTTTATGAATTAGCCAATTCGTATGAATTCGTACGAATGACCTACCCCTGACCCCGCCCCTAAACATAACCGTCACGTGGGTTTAGACAAATCGTACAAATTCGTACGAGTGAGGTCGCATGAATTAGTACGAATTAGCCCCTTTTTTTCACGAATTCGTACAAATTGGTCGTGAGATAGGGTAGGGAAGTCACAGTCCCACCAGGGTGAACGTGATTTCACCAAGTGAGGGCCAAACAACTTTATTGATCCTCGAACAACATCCCAATCAACCAATCAGATTTGAGGGACAAGTTTACAGTTTATGTCAAGTTTAGGCTTACAACCAGGGTTAAGTGCGTCTACATCAATGTTATTCACCTATCATTTCCCTCAAATTTTTGGGATAACCTATGAGTAGGGCTAGGTTTAGGGGTAGGGATAGGAGTGAGGTTGTACGAATTCGTATGAATAGCCACCTTTTACTCACTCGTACAAATTCGTACGAATTGGTCGTGAGATAGCCTTGTGGATGCTGTATCAAATTACATATTGGGTTACATTCCAGACAGCAACATAGAGTCTGCCTGCCCAGATCCGGCCCATATCTGGGCCGTGTGGAATCCACGTGTACCAGATGTGTGCCAGATTGTCGCTGTCTGGAATAGAGTTGTGAAGCGCCCATGGGCTACTGTAACTATAGGTGGATGGAAGTCACAGTCCCACCAGGGTGAACGTGATTTCACCAAGTGAGGGCCAAACAACTTTGTTGATCCTCGAACAACATTCCAATCAACCAGATTTGACGGACACGTTTACAGTTTATGTCAAGTTTTGGCTTACAACCAGGGTTAAGTGCTTCTACATCAGTTTTTCCTACCCTCAAATTTTCAGGATAGTTAGGTTTAGGGGTAGGAATAGGATTAGGACTTTTTTTTTATATAGGAATGTTATTCCAGGAACAAGAGAATATGCTGATCCAGGAACATATTCTGGCAAACTCACAATGACCAACCAACCAACCAAACAGAGTTGGTGTCCTCAACGATCATTTCCGTATGTCCATAGACATGTATGGGTAGATGACAAATAAGGATGTTCAAGACAATGAAACGGAGTGCTCTTCTGCCACCTTTTTGGTGAGAGAACATGTTTGAAGAATGATTCAAACTTTAGGAAAATTAACAGTGTAAGAGGGACATACATTCACATTTTTTATATATATATTTTGGGAGAGAAGACTAAGAATTATACTTTTCAAATATTTGCAAGGCCAGTGCGAGCACACTTGCTGGCTTTATGATATACTGCAGCTTAATGATTTAAATTACCCTCTTCCATCGCCTGAGCTGAGTTTAATCAATTAAAATGACAATTTGTCAAGAGGTTAAACGGTGAGCTCCAGTGATCTGAAAGCATGATAAATGCCACTTGCATTTTCTCAACAACCCTAACTTTGCGTAGGAAAGAAGGTTGTTACAGAGTATTAGATTTAAATGAGGCTATATAAACACTCTGTCCTGTCCAGCATGCACAAGAACGTCTGATGTGTGAAGCAATGCACAAACTATTCATTTGTTTATCATTTAATGTCTGGTCTTCTTTAGGTTTGTTGTATTTTCATGTTCTGGGGCTGGTTGCATAAACACAGCGTTAAAGTCAGCATGCAGTGAAAGTTGCTATTGTCTTTTCTTTCCTATTGTGAAGCGTATTCAAGAAGAAAAAAAATAGGGAGGGACTTAAATTTTGTCCTTGGGTGCATAGGTGGCAATTTATTTTTCTGCCGGTGGGTGCCCAAACTCTATACAATTAATAATACTTGAGGTTTGTTTTTCAACAGCAGTGTCTTTTTCTCTCCATGCGATGGTACTCTTGATAAATTCATTGCACAAAAGTTATTCTTGCCTCGTGAACAGATAGCAACACACAGATTGAACAACACATATTCTTTCGTGGTAACCTGGTAATTTTGCTGTTATTACTTAAAATGCAATTTATCATTTTGCAAAAAAAAAAAAAAGAAGATAATACTATGTATTTGCTATAACGCATTACGGCATATAGACCTTTTAAATACAAACAAGGACTAAATTCAAACTTACAGATAACCAATGAAAAAGTCAGATGGTATGGCATCCACCAATCACATAACATATCAAGTAAGTGATATATCTGGTCAATAATCTCTGTTATTATGGTAAACTTCTAATCAATGGCCAGTTCAAAACAAAATAAAAGGTACAATGACACACACTGTGTTTATCGATGCATTTTGTAACTGTTTACTCTCTTATTTGTGTTTATAATCAATAAAACAACTGTTTTTTTTTCCAAACACCTTGTTGATCTTGTGAAGTTATCACCAGAATAAATAAAGAGTCCCTTTAAGCTATGACCCGATGTCAGTGAGATTTACCAATCAGAGTTTCCCGAATCTCAATCAATGTTTTTCCTTTTTTTTTTTTTTTTTTTGATTGGTTACAATAAATGGAGAATATCGTGTTTGTCCGTGAGTCGCCAAGTATGAATGGGTAATTGATTGGATGGTTGATAGTTGTGGTTAGTTATTGGTGGATCTTATGCACTCTAAACAATGCTGGGTTGTTTTAACCCAAATCTGGGTCAAATATGGACAAACCCAAATGTTGGGTTAAACATTTTATTTAAAATTTTAACCCAACTTCAACTTTCACTTTCAACTGTAATTTTTTTAAAAATGTCATTTTAACCCAACAATTGGGTTTGTCCATATTTGACCCAAATTTGAGTTAAAGGGCACCTATTATGGAAAATTCACTTTTACATGGTGTTTGAACATAAATGTGTGTTGGCAGTGTGTGAGCAAAACCACCCTAGAATGATAAAAATCCATCCAGTAGTTTTTTTACAATCTCAATAAATCATATGCACTGCCTCAGAACGAGCTGTTCTGAGATCCAGGTCTTTGTGACGTAGAACGGGAGACAGGGGGTTGATTGACAGTGTGGCTGTGGCCTAGACCCCGCCCTCGGTGATCTGTACACACCATCCTTCATTGTTTCAACGACGACAGCCGGTAATGTCTCTTGGAAACGTAAATTTATGTTCTGTCGTGGACTCGTGGGTTAATCCTGTTGTTGTGGCTTAAAAGTTAATCCTCAAGTGTGGATTGTCGTCTACTGTTTGCGATCCACCGTCACCTCCAGTAACAGTAAGTGTATTTTATGATTTTTGAGCAAATAGTCTTTTCAGTCAATGTCAGCCAATTCAATAACAAATGCGTCTAAAGTTATTGCCGTCATAGGATGTCTGTGTATATAATTTAAAACCTTGTTTGTATAGTGTGTAACCACACGTTTATAAATATATATATTTTTAAAGATATTGTATTAAAAACTGCATATATGTTGGTGTTCTGTAAGTTAGCCATCTTCTCACATTTGCCACAGAAGCACCTATGACAAGTAGCTAAACATGACGCCACAGGTGCCTCGCATAAATGTAATTTCGCTCGTACGTTGCAAACTTTATCACAGAATGTATATGTAGTTTCAGAAAATTGCGCTAGTGTCTGTGTGTGTGTGTTGGACATCCATCATTTCAAATGGGACGCGATTACAACTCTAAAGTACATAAAAGTATCAAATAACCATACCGAGACGTACTGGTCCATTCTCATTTGTTTATTCTGCCGGGGTCTCTTCATACTATTTAAATATTCCGATTCAAACGTACTCTGAATGACATTCAATATGGCGCGTCTCTTCACTCTCTCAGTACCGACTGCCTGCCATAGGTATCAAGTTACGCCCTCATCCAATGGCAGGGCGGGGATATGCAGCTCATTTGCATTTAAGGTGGAATACCCCCTGAAACCGCTCATTTTTAAGCAGGCCCCAAAATGACATTTTCAAATGGTTATAATAAATTAACTGTGGGGTATTTTGAGCTGAAACTTCACAAATACATTCTGGGGACACCAGAGACCAATATTACATCTTGTAAAAAGGGGCATAATAGGTGCCCTTTAAAACAACCCAGCATTTTTTAGAGTGTGTGATTGACAGGTTGCCTCACCCTCATGCCAGTAAACACGTCATCAGGGAAGAGAAGTTGTTGCAAGAGGGAGGGGAAGTTATTGTCATTAAAGGAACACTCTGACTTTTTGGGACTTTAGCTTATTCACCATATCCCCCAGAGTTAGATAAGTCAATACATACCTTTTTCATCTCCATGCCAGGTCATATGAGACACAGCCATCTTTTAACCATGTATATATATATATATATATATATATATATATATATATATATATATATTTGGAACTGTATACTCAGAAGGCGAAGCACTGCTACTTGAGCGGAGTGAAAACCGCATCACCTGAGACGCACCAGTTTCAGTTTAATATGAATAAAAAATGTGAAGTATCCCTTTAAGGACTGTCTTAAAAGTCTGAACAACTAGCAGTTATTCCAACACTATCTCACGACCAATTCGTACGAATTCGACGCATGATTAAAAAGTGGCTAATTCGTACTAATTCGTACAACCTCACTCGTACTAATTCGTACGATTTGTCTAAACCCACGTGATGGTTGGGTTTAGGGGCGGGGTAAGGGGTAGGTCATTCGTACGAATTCATACGAATTGGCCAATTCTTAAAATATGTACGATTTAGCAAAATCGTATTAATTCGTACGAGTGAGGTCGTATGAATTGTTACGAATTAGCCACTTTTTAATCATTCGTCGAATTCGTACGACTTGGTCGTGAGATCGGGTTGGTTATTCAAGTGATTATTAATCAGTCTTACTTTCCGGATATAAATTTGACCAGTCTACTTTTTTAATGTAACTGACAGTCGGTTATGACCAGTTTTAAAGAATCAATTAGAGCACCAAGTCTAAGAAGTTTATGCAACCGGCCACTGTCTTCACAAGGAGCACACATGACGACCAGTCTCTCACTCTCCACCGAGGCCAAGCCCAATCACCAACACCTCTTAAAACAAAACACTCCTAACACACAAGTGCGAACGAGACTTTTATTCCCTCTGTTGGCTCTAGCGGCTGATCCTATGGGAACACACCTAATCCATGTCATGTAGAATTAAGCTTCTGTCTCATTCATCTGCCTCTCGGAAGTTCGAGCACAAAGAGAGGTATGTGAGAAGAGAATAGCCACAAATGATAGGAATTACGCGCCGGACAAGTCTCCGCCGCACAAGCGTTCTAGACGGCCTGATTGATGAGTCGAATGAGTCACCTTAAATCAAAGCGAAATAAAAGGAGGCACAAAGAGGCGCAATTGGAAATGGCTACCCGACCCCTCCTAGTCCAGGTAGTCCAATAACCGCGGGCCGAGCAGATAGAGTTCCCTCGAAAGAGTCTGTTGACAGCAAGTGTCAGTGGTCTTTGTAAGCATTGTGCGGGGCCTGATAGGGTTACTTGTGGCTAATCCACACTGACCTTGCCTGGGTTTTTGAACGAGGACGCTTTTGTACAGTTCGGACGCCTGAAAAGGTATGAGGATACTGACATATAACCATCGGCGCAGGTCTCGCACCGACTCTTTTGTGGTGTTATCGGGTTGCATGTCTGGGACTGCAAATAAACAATGTTTGAGCACAAGTAAGGTGACATTTAAAGTGGCTCGGGAATGGCGCGTTCCGAGCGACGGGTTCAAAAGGTCAGCCAGAGAGTGGGAGCGTTTCGATGACTTAAAAGAAATCCTATCGCAACGAAATGTTAGGGTGCCAGGCGCAAACGGCATACAAAATGCCACAACAGAGGGAGAAGCATTGGCACGCGTTGCGTCGCGTCGGAAAGACCGGACTTTGAAGCGGAGAATGCCATGTAAACACAGACCTGTTCAAAACCATGCAGAGCTGGAGGACAGGAGACCAATCAATCAAAGCCTCGGGTTTCACAAAGCTTATCAGAATGAAATAAAATATCGCTATCTCTTCTAGAAAAGAGCGCCGCCGCTTTACCTCGCCGCTCGATGAAAGCGCAGGAGATCACTGAACTGTCTGTGCGCAAAACTTTAGCGTTATGAGCCATGCTGTAAGAATCACGCAAATGCTGAACTTCTGTCATAAAGGATGATAGATATCCAAGGCTGCTAACAGGATCACTTTAGAGCATTAGAAACAGCTACAAGGAAAGATAAAGTGAGAATGATAGACAGACAGATGTGGCCAGCTGAAAAACATCAGATGATGATCAGGCCATCTTTGCTACAATCAGCTCCATTTCTACTCAAATCCAGGCTTTTAAGACAAGGCTCTGGTCATTTTCCCAACGTTTTGGGTACAATTATACATGAATTATAGTGCCTCTCTAATGCCTGCGATGGACTGCACTCTAAAAAATGATGTGTTGGATTTACTTAAAATATATATGCACCATTTTTGCATCATACTTTTTAAGTAATCCCAACTTGGAATAATTTTACTTAAAATTAACAAGAAAATCTTTGTTATATGTACTTAATTATTTGAGTTCACGCAACATTCTTTACTTAAAAATGTATGCATCACGTTACATATATTTTTAAGTAAAGAATGTCACGTGAACTCAAATATTTAAGTTTATTTTATGTAAAATTATACCAAGTTAAAAATTTACTTAATTAAATGATTACGGATTACTTAAAAAGTATGACGCAAAAATGGTGCATATACACTCTAAAAAATGCTGGGTCGTTTTAACCCAATGTTGGGTCAAATATGGACAAACCCGAAATGTTGGGTTAAAAATGTAATGTAAAAATTTAACCCAACGGCTGGGTTAGTCCATATTTGACCCAAAGTTGGGTTAAAACAACCCAGCATTTTTTAGAGTGTATATTTTAAGTAAATCCAACACAGTGCAGGCCATGTGAGATCAAAACAAATCTTAGTTCTGTTTACTTAACATTTAAGCTCATTTATATATACAAAATAAGACAATTAAATCAGTTGAACCAACCATTTTAACTTATTTTAGATCTTCAGCTTACATGTCTTAAAATAAATTAAACATGCAAATCACACACAATAAAGCATTTCACTTTATTATTTATTTTTTACCCAAAACTTTTAAATTGCATCTTAAAATATATTAAAATAGAAAATAGTTGTTAAAATAATAATAATAATAGTCACAATATTACAGTTTTTTCTTGGATCAAAGAAATGAAGGCTTGGTGGGCAGAAGATATATGCGATTTCAGCGATCATTACAAATCACATTGCATGACATGGATCTAATAAACTTGGATTGTGCGATGATGACGACACCTATTGAATCGTAGGCTACGACGCAAGTTAGTATAGAAAAATAAAACGTCATTATTATTGCAAAAGAATTACCTCTACCTTGGCAATTTTAATTTCTTTATTCGTTTTCTCCCAGTGTTGCCAGTTGATTCAGCTTACTGGATCACAGTGGTGAACTGATGCTTTTTTTTTTTTTTTACTGCGTTTTATGGTCTGCTGTCCCATTAATCTGCAAAACACTTCATCCTCCTCAATTTGAGCATTCCGCGATGTGTTCATCTGCTCAAACTGTTCGATTTTAAGCTGTTTGTTTTGCAGATTTAGTCTTCTAAGCACAATGCTAAGTGTTCATTGATCTCTGATCCGTGTCAGTTTGGACATGGGCCATTTTGCACATCCCGAGTCTGCGCAGGAAGAACACTAGATTCTGTTAGAGGACTGGAGGAACACATTGTCTCGTCGACACACCGCGGTATTGACGGGCTGAAATATAGACTAGCGTAGTACCAGAGTCCTCAGCTAATTAAAAATGGATGTGCATGTGTGTTGCATACAATTAATCCCATCAAATACCAAGGGGAGAAATAAAGGTTTAGCGCACCCAGCACTCAACACAAGCCTGAGAAAATCAAATAAAAGGGAAAAGGGTCTGGAAGGAATCCTCCGACGCCAGATTGGCCGATGGTCAAGTATGAACGGTCCGATGGGAAGGGGCTGCTTATGGAATGTGTTGCAGCTTCTGTTTGAATTCAGTGATTAAATGAGCAAATACTTCCCAGATTTGTAGCGAGAGGAGCTGTCAGTTTATTTATTCATAACGTGGCCATGAATAATTTAATGGTCAGCAGTTTTTATCTGAAGGGATCATTATTGAGAGTTGAGGTGAAAGCTGTTGATTGGGCTTTTGGCAGCCGTCCACGGGCCGCTGACAACGACACATGTCGCACACGGCAGACGGAAATAAAGGGGAACAACGTATTTCAGGACGTGGCGTCCACATGGGAGTGATGGTAATTTGGAAAATGGGTAGAAACCAGTGAACAAACCTGTGCAATGCATAAATAACATTATCTTTATAGGTTCTAAAAGTTAGGCTGGGGTATTATAAAAGTCTTTCTAAACACACACTATCGGCCAATGTATGATTGTTTTTTTTTTTTTTACGTTTTTCAAAAAAGAAGTCTTACCATGGCATTTATTTGATAAAAAATACAGTAAAAACTGTAATATTGTGAAATATTATTGAAATGGCTGTTTTCTATTGTAAATTTAATTTATTCCTTTGATGCAAAGCATCATTTTCAGCATCAATTACTCCAGTCTTCAGTGTCACATGACTTATTTTTGGTATTATTATAAATGTTGAAGACAGTATTTTCTGCTTAACATTTTTGTACAAACTTTAATACATTTTCCAGGATTCAATTATAAATAGAAAGCTCAAAGAACAGCATTTATTTGGAATACTAGACATATTTTGTCACTTTTGATCAATTTATTGAGTCCTTCCTGAATAATAGTATAAATTTATTATTTACCTCAAACTTTTGAACATTGCGGTTTCCACAAAAATATGAAGCTGCACTGTTGAAACAGAACTGTTTTCAACCAGACTGATCTCATGAAATTGCGCTTGTATGACACGCCAATTCGTATTTCCATTTTTGGCGTTCTATCAACATGCATAATCGCTTTTCAGTATGTTTATGAACGCCGTTGACTTAACGTTATTACTGTATATATAAATATATGACCTACCTCAACCCCGTGCCTAAACCTACCCGTCACTGGGGTTAATAGCATTTATGAGTCATCCCTACCATCCTAGAAAAAAAATATCGCTCCCCAGATGTAGATCTACATTTTGCTTTGTTTCGCTCGGACATTTAACGGCGTGTACATACATAAACGTACAGACATAAACGCGGATACACACGGATAGCTCAAAATGCGTATAGATAACATACCACTTGACTTGAAAGTGGCGTGTATTTTTACGCAAAAGTCATGATGTCATGTTGTTCAACGCATTCTCATCCTTAAGCGTCATATAGACCGCTATATGACAAAACGGCGCTATACTACGCACATGGCACCCGTTATCGTTAATACAGCACGCACTGTGATGGTTAGGTTTAGGTGTGGGGTAGGGTAGGGTAGTCTCATATTACGCTAAAGGATTTATGACGCCTTGGGTTCGTATGAATATTAACGATAAAGGGTACCATGTGCGTAGTATAGCGCCGTTTTGTCATATAGCATTCTATGTGACGCTAAAGGATGTGAACGGGCTGTGTTGTTTCAACATAAAATAAAATATATTCTTGAGCAGAAAATCATTTTAGAATGATTTCTGAAGGATCATGTGACACTGAAAACTGGAGTAATTATGCTGAAAATTCCATCGCAATCTCATGACCAAATCGTACGAATTAGCCACCTCATACGAATTCATACGATTTAGTGATGTGTGGGTTTATGGGTGTGGTCCGGGTTAGGTCATTCATACAAATTCATGCAAATTGAGCGACTCTTAAAATATGTACGATTTAGCAAAAATCGTCCGAATTCATACGACCTCAGCTCGTAATTAGCCACCTCGTAAAATACTTGTTGAAAATTCAGTCATTTCAAATTGTAATAATGTTTATAATAATACAGCCTTCAAAGATGCAAGATAGCTACTCCTTTCAGAAATATATATAAAAAAAATTATCTTAATTACTCCAACTGCTGAAGTATTTACCGCTGAAGTGCTTGTTTTAAAACAGGCTTCCCAAACACTCACCAAATAATCCTGTCTGACAAACATGTTGTAGTTTTTTTAGTTTTTTTTCTCGAGCTGTACAGTACGTCCCTCACCCTGAGCGGCAGCCATCATTGCTTCAGGTGGATTGAGTTTTAAGGTGTTATCTGAGTGGGACGTGATGGGCTGGTCCAGATAAGTCCAGACTGAGCTCAGATGGGGAGAAAATGAGGATCAGGAGCGGCTGATCTTTTTATCAGCTGACCCCGTCTGTTGCCATGGCAGCACATTTTAACCCCTCGGATGGATGAGATGATCAAGGGATGATAAAGAACCATCCTGCCAGAACATTAAGACACATTCCCTCAGTGTCTCTCTGAGATATCACAGATACTTCATTTCACTTATGTGTCCTTCACTCCTCCACTGATTCTGCAGACATGGGAAAATACATGGCCTTGAACTTTCCCTGCATTTTTTTTTTTTTTTTAGTTTTTTCGGGGGGGAAAGCACATTTAATTTAATGCTAAAATGTTCAGTTACACTTTACTTTAAGGTGTCAGTATACATTTAAATAATGAGCATCATAATACTTAATATAGGGTTAGGATTAGCAATTATGAACAATTTATAACAATTTCTATAGTAACTACACATGTTATTTTATCACAATTATGACATTATATTATTATTCAGTGTACCTAATACCCATAGCTCATAAAGATAAATTTATATATTTTAAAGAGAGACTATCCATCCATCCATTTATTTATTTTTTATTTTTTTTTCATTTGTTTGTTTATATATGTATGTATATGCAATGATTAATTCCGATTAATCACATCCAGAATAAAAGTTTGTCTTTACACAATATGTGTGTGTACTGAGAATAATTATTTTGTATATAAATACACACACATGTTTATATTTAAGAACTATTTGCATGTTCATACATATAAATATGTTATATTTAAATAACAGCTTTATTAAATTCATACAGACATGTGTATGTATCTATATAGAAAAAAAAATATACACAGTAAAAACACATATGTGTAAACACAAACTTTTATTTTGGATGTGATTAATCAGGAATAATGTTTGGGATTTTAGATAATTAAGTAGCCATTAACAACAAAAAATTGTCTCCTTCATTTAATGCACAAAGAAAAATTGACTGTCTGACTGTTGTGACAATTTGAAACTATATTTTAGTCTTGTATAATGTAATATGATGATAATGTGTATGCTAGAATTCTCAATATTGATCATATTTTTGAATCTGTTGACCTATATAGAATGACATTCTGGGAAACTGAAGCTGGAAATACAGTAGGTGCACCGATATTGTTGTTGTCCCAGTAATCTACATCAGTGTTCATCTCTTTATAGTTATGTGCTTCACAAACAGAAAAACCTTTGATTTTCACAAACGAAATTAGGGCCGCAAACATCCCAGATCTGCCTGTGTCGGGATTCGGGTAATGCGAGCATCTTGATGAGTACGGTTGGACAGTGCAGTAATGTGACATTGGCTGCCTCTGAAAGCAGGCCTGCGAGCCGTGTCTCTGCCAGCAGCGGAGATGAGTGCCCGAGATGATGCCCAGCTGGCAGGCGTTTTTGGTGAATATGCCCCTGGATTGCTCACGAACAATCCTCTTATGCAACCCAGAGGCCTGTGCTTTATCAACCGCGGCAGAAACCCGGCAATACCGTTTTACTTTTGTTGGACGGTCGATTCCAGTTCGGACCGCATTTAAATCTTTGAAATAAAAGATGGCTCATGACAGCCTTCGAGGCTTTTTTTTTTTTTTTTTTTTTTTTAATGCATGCAAAAACCATCAAAGATTCAAGTGATTACTAACACACACACACACACACACGTTTGGTTAGCTTCCATAGACGTAATGGTTTTTTATACTGCACAAACTGTATATTCTCTCCCTTTACACTAACATACCCCTAAACCTATCCATCACACAGAACTTTTATTTTTATACCAGATTTACAAATGAGGACGTCCCTAAAGGAGGTTTTTAGAGATTTTATCAGGTTTTGGTCAATTCTGGGTACAAATTTGTCGGTAGGTAAACACACATGTTGGGTTTACATCTGTTATAAGGACTTTCCATAGACATAATGATTATATCCCCTTACACTAACCCGACCCCTCAGAAAACATCATTTAGGATGATTTATAAGCTGTTTTCCCTTATGGGGACCAAAAATGTCCCTAAAAGGACAGGGATTTGGGATATTGCCATCTTTGTGGGGACATTTTGTCCCTGTAACATATGGTTTACCTGAACCACACATTCACTTCCAAGGCTGACATATTCACTACATGTACAGTAGAACACTGTGCTCGATGTTAGTCGTGTAGGCCGAAATGGTTACAAATTGTTCTACATATGGACCACGAGACATTAACCTTCCACTAATAACACACCTGGGGATAATGATTTCAGCAAGCCCCATCATTCCTACTTACGCTAAACATATTGGCATTATCATTTAAATCTAAAAGGCAATTATCTGTTAATCAAATAGCCCCAGAGTACTTGTACGTACACACAATCCATCAGCCAAATGTCGGTGTTTTAAAAGAACATCAAACTGCAGAACATGTGTGTTCCCATTGTGCCATGCATAAGAGCAGTCTCATGAGCTGAAAAACAGAACGTCTCCTCACATTGACTGGTTTTACGGTCTATTACGCAAGTTCAACTGGTCTGCAGTAGACTGATGAATTTTGACATGGCTTGTTTTTCATTTGCCAAAAAAGTGCCGTGAAGACCTGGTAATGTGGCGTTTCTCCTTTTTCCAATATATTTTGAAATGATAAACAAAAGGAGGCACTCACCCCAGGCTCTTACCTCTCGTGTAGCTTTAACTCACAGAGGATCAATAGAGTCGAGGCTCTCGGTACAGTTTGCCTATTATGATATTTGTCTGTCACTGATGACATGCCATCTCGTAGGCGGCCAAGGCCAAAACACAATTATTGATCCAGTCATCTCTGATGGATATGCTATTATTGAGAGGAAGAGAGAGAGGGAGCTTTCAATGATATATCATTTGGCATATTTCTATATGTGAAGAACAAGTTCACTCTCTCTAATGTAAAGATTTGTCTTTTTATCTACTGTGATTGTACAAGAAAAATGTGCTGAGCTTTTTTTTTTTTTTTTTTTTTTTTTTTTTTAAATCTAATTCAACTTAACTTGCTGCCTTAAATATTTAAGATAAAAAAATTAATTCAATTCCCAGTATTGTTAATAGGAGAGCAGGGAATTGCTTGTACTTTATACTCACTTAAATCTGTGATTATATAATTCAATTGTGTTTTCAAGGTTTTATTGGTGGCTTTTTGAACTAGGAATCAACCTGTAAATGTCTTATTTATGATGACTAGGACTAACATTAGGGAAATTGAAAATAGTACATTGTAAAAAATATTTTCAAGATTTGTTATCACAACATATTTTCTTTTGTCAAATCAACTTTATAATAATTTATTTAGTTGAGATAACTTCTTATTTTGAGGTTCTGATGATTAAATCAATCTCCTTCATTGTACTAACTCACTTTTTCCAGTTCAATCAACTTAAAATTTGAAGGCAACCCAGGTTCCTTACTTTTTTAAGTTAAACCAACAATAGTTTTTTTACAGTCACATTTTTTTCTTTTGTCAAATCAACTTAAATAATTTAGTTAGTTCAGATAACATATAATTTTGAGTTTCTGATGATTAAATCATTCTCCTTCATTGTATTAACTCACTTTTTCCAGTTCAATGAACTTAAAATTTTAAGGCAACCAGGTTACTTACTTTTTAAAGTTAAACCATCAATATTTTTTTATAGTGTTAGGAAAGAAATAGTGTATAACTGCAAAATTTCTCAAATGATTGTTAAGAAAGAGCAAGTAACACACTGCAAAAAAAATATTGTTGGTTTGACTTAAAACAAATAAGTAACCTGGCTGCCCTAAAATTTTAAGTTCAGTGAAATGGAAAAATTGAGTTAATACAATGGAGATTGATTTAATCATCAGAAACTCAAAATATTATGTTATCTGAACTATATAAATTAAGTTGATTTGACAAAAGAAAAAATGTTGTGATTACAAATCATGAAAATATTTTTGCATTAAACATGACATTTTGAGGTATAAATACTAAAATGGGATTTTCTTGTAAAAAGCAAATCTTTGTTTTATTTAAAATTTCAAAAAATAATCTTTTTTTTTTGGTTGAAATGACTGCATTCGTTTTTGCATATAACAATATTTTTTTATAACATTTATAAAGGCATTTGGAATGGTTTTAATTTAACATCCTTTACTTTGATGACATCGGCCTTCTCCTTGTGGATTGACAGAAACAGACGTCCAACCACAAAAATGTCACTTGGCTCTATTAAAAGACCCCCAGCAGAAATATGGCGGCTGTTGTACCGCGGCGGAACCTCAGGAGACGAATTTCATTTAAGAGACTCTTTTGGCGAGTGTTAAAAACACAACTGCCCGTAGAACCCATGTGGACTATTAACGTCCTTTAATACGATACCCCAACAAATCAAAGTCAGGATGTGAAACAAGCGGCCTTTATCAGAAAGAATGCAGCTGTACTCCACCACAGACACTATTACACTCGCTCGACTTTACAAGCGAACGGCGCTATGAAACGTCCTGCTAAGCAGTTAATCCCGGACCCTGGCGGAAGTACGAAGGGAAAAGTGTAAGTAAGAGCGAGGGGGGGGGGGGTGTAATATGTGAACAAGGCCAGGAATCACAAGCTATGGCCGTGTCTGTGGAATCAATGCCATTGATTGTGTTAAAACAGTTGGCATGCTAACAATAAGCCCAGTGCTGTGTTTTGTCTAAAGCCTCTCGAGCAAAAGTGTCTCTGATCCTTTATTTACTGATTTTTTTTCCCCACCCTCTCAGACAGTGAGTGAGTGAGATAAAGAGAAATCTGATGTGCGGTCTTCTGTTCCGCCAAGGTCTTCGTTCATTCAACGTCATCAGAACTATCTGACAACATTAATATTAATAGGACCAAATTGGGTTTCATTTACAGGACTGAAATGAATACGAGGAGGCTGTTAAAATGGGAAGATAGGAAAAGCTGCTGGCACTCTAAATAGATTCAGCAATCCACCACGGGCACGCAGGGCACCTTCCAGGTAGGATTTCAACCTGTAGTTGCTCAAAGATTCAGATCGTGCGTCAGCCTTTTTAGTTATCCGGGCGAACGTTATCAGGATCTCAAAAGCCAAGTAATTAAAACAACAGCGTTCTTTAATATTTCATCCCCGCCAACGAGAACACGGTGTGCCGTTCATTGTGATGCTTTCCTGGGTTGTGTTCATGCAGAGTTGGGTTTCACTTTGAGGGACAAACTAGAGTCTCCGGTCTGCAAACAGAGTCACAGTGTTCCAACTCAGCAACATTACACACATGTAAATAACGTACACCCTCAACTATGCATATCCACAGAGAAAACTAAATGTGTGATCTTAAATGTAATATAGCATAACACAGCATGCAAATTTGTTGTAATATTTGCACTCTAAAAAATGCAAATGTTATTTTACAAATGGGTTGTTTTAACCCAATTTTTGGTAAAATATGGACAAACCCAAACTTTGGGTTAAAAATGTCATTTAAAATGTTAACCCAATAATGGGTTTTGTCAATATTTTATCCACATTTGGGTTGAAATAACCCAGCCTTTTTTAGAGCGTGATATATATTTTTAGGTAGTTGTTTTTTTAAAGTATTTCCTTAAACGCCATTCAGTTTCTAATTTATTTACACAAACTTTTTTTACAAAAAAAAAAAAAGCAAAAATGAAATAAATAGTAGGCCTACACTCTAAAAAATGCTGGGTTGTTTTAACCCAACTTTGGGTCAAATATGGACTAACCCAGCCGTTGGGTTAAATTTTTACATTACATTTTTAACCCAACATTTCGGGTTTGTCCATATTTGACCCAAAATTGGGTTAAAACAACCCAGCATTTTTTAGAGTGTATGGTTCTACTTGAACTTCATACAGAAATGCGTAAACACTCTAAAAAAAATTCTGGGTTGTTTTAACCCAATTTTGGGTAAAATATGGCCAAACCCAAACTTTGGGTTAAAAATGTCATTTAAAATGTTAACCCAATAATGGGTTTTGCCAATTTTTTTATCCACATTTGAGTTGAAATAACCCAGCATTTTTTAGAGCGTGATATATATTTTTAGGTAGTTGTTTTGTAAAGCATTTCCTTAAATGCCATTCAGTTTCTAATTTATTTACACAAACTTTTTTTTACAAAAAAAAAAAAAAAAAAAGCAAAAAAGAAAGAAATAGTATGGTTCTACTTGAACTTCATACAGAAATGCGTAAACACTCTAAAAAATGCTGGGTTGTTTTAACCCAATTTTGGGTAAAACATGGCCAAACCCAAACTTTGGGTTAAAAATGTCATTTAAAATGTTAACCCAATTACGGGTTTTGTCAATTTTTTTATCCACATTTGGGTTGAAATAACCCAGCAATTTTTAGAGTGTTATATATTTTTTAAGTATACTAGTTGTTTTGTAAAGCATTTTCTTAAACGCCATTCAGTTTCTAATTTATTTACACAAACTTTTTTACAAAAAAAAAAAAAAAGCAAAAAAGAAAGAAATAAGCAAGTATGGTTCTTGAACTTCATACAGAAATGCGTTAACTTAACACTTAAAAATGCTGGGTTGTTTTAACCCATCTTTGGGTCAAATATGGAACACCTTAGCCATTGGTTTAAATGTTTAACTTACACTTGTTTTAACCCAACACTTGGGTTTGTCCATATTTGACCCATTTGGGTTAAACAAGTGGGTTCAGTTCTACTTGAATTTCATATATTACATATTATTACATATAATACAGTAGTCGTGTTTTTATGCATTAAAAATATACAATTTACATAATAATAATTGTAAACAGAAACTGGCTCTAATTCATTTTTTATAAAATCAGGCCAACTAACTTTTCTTTTAAATGCTGCTCACATAAATCTAATAAAATATTAATAATCTGTACTTCTTCCATTTCTACAAGACGTTGTTTAGTACAACATTATTACAACGAGTCATTTAATTTAAAATCAATTTGTTACAACAAACAACAATTCATGTAAGAATTTTGTTTCTACTTTAGGCCATTAATAAAGCATTTTATTTATTTTTATTAACCTTTATTTAACCAGGAAAAGTCTCATTGAGTTACAGTAAGTCTTACAGGGAGTCCTGGCTGAAACAGGCGGCCAGTTTAAAAAAATAAAAGACAGGACAAAAACTTACATATTACATCTCTATACATACACTAACACAACATTTTACCTACTTACATAAGCAAATACAGACATACAATTTTAAAAAGCATATGCTGCCCGCATGCATGAATGATGCATTTATATAGTGCTTTCATATGTACTACTGTAAGTGCTTTACAATCATATCAGGGAATCTCCCCTCAACCACCACCCCGTAAATCTAATAAAACATTGTTTGTCTGTTTGTTTGTTGTCTTCATTTGTCTTTATGGTTTCAAAGCAGGTTCCTCACAGATGATTCATTTTCTTGGCAGATTAACAGAACATACTGTGCACCAATCAGCTGTCTCCGTGGAAAGCAGGTGTGCCACATCCTCCCCTTCGCGCTCACAGGATGTCCATGTTTGGTCAGTGCCAAAGCCAGCTGGAAAACAGGGATTAGTCAACTCCTCTATCAGGCACATGGAGACCAGTTTATTAGTTTCTCCTCTATAACCATGTAATAACCTTATCATCACACTGTAATAACCATTATAAGTTTTATAAACCATTTACAGTCTGCAAATGTACAATAATTGTTATCCCGGTGGCCGCGTGCACTTAAACGGTAATGAGAAGCAACGTGTCTGGAGATAAAGCAAAATGGCGCAGATGCTCGCCATCATAAAACATTAATTGAGCCAAATGTAATTGACTTCTCCTTCTCCGAGTTGTTTAGTTAAACTACCCTGGGCTACACACTTTTATTAAATATGAAGCACGGTGACAGCTCTTTTAAATTTGGGTCTAAGCACTCGCCAAACAGTTCTTCATCTCGTCGTGCACTCGAGTCGTAAGGCAGTCACTTTCGATGTACCCCTCTTTTCTCCTTTAATCCCGACGTGGCTTTTATAGGCTTTGCCAACTGTAGAGAATCTGTGTGCACATCTCGTCGAAGGCAGACTCCGGCTTCTTTATCTCTAGCCACTGAGCCAACAGTGTTGTTTACAAACCCTGCTGCTGTCAGCTTGAACACTTAATGAAAGTGAGGGAGATTTGAAGGCAATAATCTCTTTTCAACTGCGCTCTTTTACAGGTGCACGAAGGCCCGCCGCCTCCCCAAGTTTGAGTCCCCGCTTGTGGCGAACGCGAGCAGCTTCACACAATAAGGTATCTGTCATCTCCGCTTGCCTGTGATATCGGGATAACTACACCTTTGTTTCGCCATCTCACTTTCTCTCCGCTGTTGTCGGATGAGTTTTGTTTGAAGAGCGTGCGACGTGATATTGTTGATGTGTCACACGCAATAAAAGTGTTTGCCTCTTTTTGTGTGTGTTTTCACATGCGGGAGTGTATTTCAAGCTGATTTTATGTTCAAATTTATATGAATGCATGAGGGAAAGTGAGTGTTTAAAGGAGTAGTTCACTTTTGAAAAAACGTTTGCTGATAATTTACTCACCCCCATGTCATCCAAGATGTCCATGTCTTTCTTTCCTCAGTCGAAAAGAAATTAAGGATTTTTCCAGGATTTTTCTCCATATAATGGACTTCAATGGGAACCAGACAGTCCAAGGTCCAAAAGACAGTTAATAAGTTTCAGATGCAGCTTCAAATGTCTTTAAACGACACCAGACGATGAATAAGGGTCTTATCATGCGAAACGATCGGTATTTCAAAACTTATTCCAAAAATGTAACTTTTTTAAGGACAAATGCTAGCCTTGCTCTATTCTGTGAGGCGCGTTTGTAACGTCACGTAATACGTAATTACGTTCAAAAGGTCATGTAGTCGGAAGTACAGAATCAAAATCGTCCGACATCGTTGTTTTACCTTTTAATTCCTTTTTTTGTAAACGGCGTTTGAGTTAGTTTGCACGTTCAACCTATGCGTTCAACTTGTAAACACTGACTCTGTACTTCCGGCTACGTGACCTTTTGAACGTAATTACGTATTACATGACGTTACAAACGTGCCTCACAGAAGTCTAGCATTTGTCCTTAGAAAAGTTACATTTTTGGAATAAGCTTTGAAATAACCGATCGTTTCGCATGATAAGACCCTTATTCATCGTCTGGTGTCGTTTGAAGCTGCATCTGAAACTGTTATAAATCAAAAGTTGAATCGGTTGTTGACTGTTTCTTCTTTCAGCCAGACACGATCTGACATACATAAACAAACTTTTTTAGCTTTGGGTATGAATATGTTAGCCTCAAAGTTATGAATAAGCGGGTGTGTTCCAAATCAATGACAAAATTCGTATTTAGGAGATATAAGCATTCAAAAATTAGTCTTTTGACATCACTTGCTTCTCAACACATCTTCAGTCCAATCAAATGCTCATTACAATCTAAAGCTCCGCCCCCTCTGCTATAAACACCACCTGGCCAAACTAAGCGACTGTTGACACGTCACTGAGCAATATGGGTTGGAGATGTGCGTTCGGTTGCTCAAACGCTCGAGTTTTATTCCGTTTTCCAACTGTATGTTGGTTAAGAATGAAATGGCAATAATTTATTCACACCTTTACAATTGAATCCAACGTATCATCAGCGCTCGGATTCGCTTCGGATTCGCATGGTGCTGTCAAGTACAACTTGCAGTCTATCTGTGTGGTACTAAACGCTATTGGCTATTTGAAAAGGGAGAGGAGCCATCCTATATGTCCTGCCTTAGCTTCCTGTTTCAATGGAAATTACGTCAACGCATCCAAGGCACTTTGAGACACGGCAGGCAAAAACGGTAATTTTTTCACTGGTCAGTTTTACGATTTTGGGAAATTTGTATTCAATAACATGTTGTCTTTCAGACTTGTGCTGAAAAAAAGTACATATTTAGGTCTTTATTTTACTACACTTTGTCTGTTTGCGTGTGTATATTTCGCCTAAATTCCTCAAAAGTTTGCATTGTAAATCATCCCGCTGCTCCGTGATCGCGATCTGCACCCTGTCATCGCACACACCGTTAGAAAGCTCTCTCTTTCTCCTCTTCAATGCTGTCGGATCCAAATATGGTCATTTCCTGTTTATCAGCAACCAATCATGAAAGTAAAATGGGCCATTTCACTCGAAATGCGCAATCCCATAAAAATCTTTAACGGCCGTTTTCTCAAAATGATTTTTTTTCTCACACTTCCAGTGACAATTTTCCACTTCTGTAGCACCTACATACAGCAAACTTTACAGCCTTATTCCTAACTATATTGTGAATGTTCGTTCAGAGGGATTTGCTGATATATCATTCTTGGCCTGATTTATATGACATTTTATGCCTAAAATTAGGGCGGAAATCTATTGTTTAAAGGGCACCTATTATGGAAAATTCACTTTTACATGGTGTTTGAACATAAATGTGTGTTGGCAGTGTGTGAGCAAAACCACCCTAGAATGATAAAAATCCATCCAGTAGTTTTTTTACAATCTCAATAAATCATCTGCACTGCCTCAGAACGAGCTGTTCTGAGATCCAGGTCTTTGTGACGTAGAACGGGAGACAGGGGGTTGATTGACAGTGTGGCTGTGGCCTAGACCCCGCCCTCGGTGATCTGTACACACCATCCTTCATTGTTTCAACGACGACAGCCGGTAATGTCTCTTGGAAACGTAAATTAATGTTCTGTCGTGGACTCGTGGGTTAATCCTGTTGTTGTGGCTTAAAAGTTAATCCTCAAGTGTGGATTCTTGTCTACTGTTTGCGATCCACCGTCACCTCCAGTAACAGTAAGTGTATTTTATGATTTTTGAGCAAATAGTCTTTTCAGTCAATGTCAGCCAATTCAACAACAAATGCGTCTAAAGTTATTGCCGTCGTAGGATGTCTGTGTATATAATTTAAAACCTTGTTTGTATAGTGTGTAACCACACGTTTATAAATATATATATTTTTAAATATATTGTATTAAAAACTGCATATATGTTGGTGTTCTGTAAGTTAGCCATCTTCTCACATTTGCCACAGAAGCACCCGTATGACAAGCTAAACATGATGCCACAGGTCCCTCGCATAAATGTAATTTCGCTCGTACGTAGCAAACTTTATCACAGAATGTGTATGTAGTTTCAAAAACTTGCGCTAGTGTCTGTGTGTGTGTGTGTGTGTTGGACATCCATCATTTCAAATGGGACGCTATTACAACTCTAAAGTACATAAAAGTAGCAAATAACCATACCGAGACGTTCTGGTCCATTCTCATATGTTTATTCTGCCGGAGTCTCTTCATGCTATTTATATATTCCGATTCAAACGTACGGCTGAATGACATTCAAAACGGCGCGTCTCTTCACTCTCTCAGTACCGACTGCCTGCCATAGGTATCAAGTTACGCCCTCATCCAAAGGCAGGGCGGGGATATGCAGCTCATTTGCATTTAAGGTGGAATACCCCCTGAAACAGCTCATTTTTAAGCAGGCCCCAAAATGACATTTTCAAATGGTTATAATAAATTAACTGTGGGGTATTTTGAGCTGAAACTTCACAAATACATTCTGGGGACACCTGAGACCAATATTACATCTTGTAAAAAGGGGCATAATAGGTGCCCTTTAAGGCTATTCACTGTAAAATATATATATATATATATTTTCAAGATTTGTCATCACAGCATATTTTCTTTTGTCAAATCAACTTAAATAATTTATTTAGTTGAGATAACTTATTATTTTGAGTTTCTGATGATTAAATTAATCTCCTTCATTGTATTAACTCACTTTTTCCAGTTCAATCAACTTAAAATTTGAAGGCAACCCAGGTTACTTACTTTTTTAAGTTAAACCAACAATATTTTTTACAGTGTTGGCAGTATTTTCTGATTTACAGGGTAACAAATGTATAGCTGTTCATAATCTCCTCTGAAAATGTCTTTTCATTGAATATATCAACAAAATGCAAACATCATTTTGAACCTTGTTTTTTTTTCCAATGGTCAGATTCGTCATTTCAAAATATATGCAAATTATTGCATATTTAATTAGATTATTTTTTGATTAGCTTATTTTTTAAACATAAAATTACAGAAAACTTGCAATACATTTTTTTTCTCCTATTTATTTGAGTTATCAACTTGTAAAGTTTCATGGTGACATCTGTAAGTTAAAATTTTTATCCACCTGCAGTGTCTCGCCTGAACTAATCCTTTAACTAACAATACCAAAGATAAAAGTTAACACTTTAAAATAAGGTTTATTAGTTAATATGAACTAAGAAGGAACAATACAAAGCATTTATTCATCTTAGTTTATATGAATTTTAGCATTTACTAATACGTTATTAAAATCAATGGTTGAATGTGTTAACATTAGTTAAAGGATTAGTTCACTTTTGAAAAAACTTTTGCTGATAATTTACTCACCCCCATGTCATCCAAGATGTCCATGTCTTTCTTTCCTCAGTCGAAAAGAAATTAAGGTTTTTGATGAAAACATTCCAGGATTTTTCTCCTTATAATGGACTTCCATGGGAACCAGGTCCAACCGAGGTCCAAACGACAGTTATAACAGTTTCAGATGCAGCTTCAAATGTCTTTAAACGATATCAGACGATGAATAAGGGTCTTATCATGCGAAACGATCGGTTATTTCAAAACTTATTCCAAAAATGTAACTTTTCTAAGGACAAATGCTAGCCTTTCTCCATTTTGTGAGGCGTGTTTGCAACGTCACGTAATACGTAATTACGTTCAAAAGGCCACGGGCGACGTAGCCAGAAGTACAGAGTCAGAGTGTTTACAAGTTGAAGGCATATAGGTTGAACGTGAAAACTAACTCAAACGTCGTTTACAAAAAAGGAATTAAAAGGTAAAACAACGATGTCGGACGATTTTGATTCTGTACTTCCGGCTACGTCGCCCGTGACCTTTTGAACGTAATTACGTATTACGTGACGTTACAAACGCGCCTCACAGAATAGAGCAAGGCTAGCATTTGTCCTTAGAAAAGTTACATTTTTGGAATAAGCTTTGAAATAACCGATCGTTTCGCATGATAAGACCCTTATTCATCGTCTGGTGTCGTTTAAAGACATTTGAAGCTGCATCTGAAACTGTTATTAACTGTCGTTTGGACCTCGGTTGGACCTGGTTCCCATTGAAGTCCATTATAAGGAGAAAAATCCTGGAATGTTTTCATCAAAAACCTTAATTTCTTTTCGACTGAGGAAAGAAAGACATGGACATCTTGGATGACATGGGGGTGAGTAAATTATCAGCAAAAGTTTTTTCAAAAGTGAACTAATCCTTTAATGCACTGTGAACTAACATGAACAAACAATGAAAGCTGTATTTGTATTAACTTACATTAACAAAGATTAATAAATACTGTAAAAAATGTATTGCTCATTGTTAGTTAATACATGAACTGATGCTAACTAATAAACCTTATAGTAACAAATGTAACTAATGCAACTTTATTGTACTGTTAATAATTCTTATAAAATTATGTCAAAAAAACAAACAAAAACATTTTAAGTGCAATTGCAAAAGGTCGCTTTAACAAAAAAACAGATGCAATCACAACCTGGTGTATTAGTATGCAGTAATGTACTAAAGGATGAAACACATGTGATAAGGCCACTCCAGGCCATTGCTAAGGCGTAGCGTATGGGCCAGGGAAGGGCAAGTGACAAGCAAAGAGCAGCAGGATAAGAAATCAACAGTGACAGTGACAGAATTTACTTGATAATATCAGCGGAAGTGCCGTCATCGTCCTGGCAGATTGGAGGCCATCAGCCCATCTCCGGGCTCCGATCAGTGCTCAGCCTGCGATGTTGACTGTGGCCCTGAAAGGAAGCTATGAGCTATGATCAGCGATATAGACCCATAAATAGAAATCCATTTTCCTGCCATGCAGGTTGAGCAGGACGCGAGGGGGAAAAGGCCCCTCGCCACTCTTGTTCTGAAGGTGACAAGATTACAGACATGCTTCTAAGACCGCTGCTACCTGTCCTGTGAGCACGGAAAATAGCCAAAAACATAACTAGGGACATTTCCCCCCCCCCTACTGCTGGCTTGTGATAAATAAATGATGAAAACAAACTGTAGGTGTTTGTGTGAGGCTTTGTGGCGAGTCCTTTGGAGTAAAAAGGGCGCCGACCCCTTCCCTGGCATTTCCAGAGCGCGGCCCGTCACTGTACGCCGGCCGCCTTAATGAAACGTCTCGGATTGAGCAAGCTCTGATGAATTATTGATTCCGGCGTTACTGCAAAAGTGCGTCATGGCATTTCCCGCCGCTGAATTTACGCCGAGGTGACACTAATGTGTTCGCGTCGTCCTCGACTTGTTTACAAATAGGCCGCTAGCTTCAGAATAACTGTGGCCAGGTACACAACTTACTTGAAAGCTCCAATAAACAGACTGGGGGGTTGGTAGAGTGGCGAGGGTTTGCATCAACTTAAAAAATGCATGAAGCGTCTCTCAGCGTGAGCAAACTGAGTTTTTACAATGCCGAGGGAAAACCCTGTTCAAATAGCGCCAGAGCGAACGGAGGATCAGAGAAGAACGGAGAGAAAGAAAGTCGGGCTTGCAATTCGAGCCTACGAGGCGATTCCTCCTCTTGTCCCAGGTGAGAGAGCTGAAAAAGATATGAACCTCAGGAACCAATTTGCTGAGTTTTGTTCAATAGACAGAAGCCCAGGGTCTTTGGCTGGATGGAGATGAACTGACTTCAGAGGAATAGAGCGCTCTCTTTGTCTGACTTTCTGTTTAAAGCGAGACAGGCCCAGAGCAGAGTGGTTAAAGTCCCTACTAATCCACGTGAATGGACGAGAAAGGACTCGATAATATCTGCCAGTCTAGTCTGTAAAAATGTTAATACATTAGAGGAGGTTAGATGGATTTAAAGGCCTGAATATTACACACACACAACCTATCGACTATATCAAAGCATTATGAATGATGAGCTATTTTGGGGTAACATACGGGGACAACTGTACAGAATGACTTTTGATAGAATTCATATTTATATATTGTTTTTAAAGTGTCATTAATGTAAAATACTAAATCAACCATACTATTTAAAATTGATTTTTGACAATACAATCCCTGTAAAAGTTGAGTTAAAATCATTGCTAAAGTGCACATATTTTAATTTAAAATACATGTATGTCATAATAGAAACACTACGAATACAAATTTAATGATTTTATCCAACTAACCTATAGGTTTTACTGAAAGCGAAGAGCTCTGAAATGTACATACAATTCATGGAATTACTGATTAACCACATTATTTGCAATAATTATTACATTTGAAAATATTATCTCAAGTAGCAACAAACCAATCAAGCTGGGAGGGTTTTTGGTGGGAGGGTATTTTATATTAGGGATAAAATACCCCTAATTTCATCTTTTTACTTAACACTGATGCATCCATAAATCCCTCAATAACAAAAAAAGACACAAAAACTTTGATATTCAACATAATACAGTGCCATTGATCGCTATTTTCCAATTAGATCAATTAACCTCAAAACTGTTTTGCTGATTTATTCTCACAAATGTTGGTATTCTGGTGAAATGACCAAAGAAATACAGTGCTCATCAAAAGTGCTGAGATGAGATTTTGTGTCATATGTGATAAGGAGAAAATAAAATATATGCATAAAAGTAGCAGTGAAAGTTATTACAAAAAATAATAATAATAATAATAAAATATATATATATATATATATATATATATATATGTTTGCATTATTAGTTTTGCAGTTATATACATTTTCGTCTTTCACAGAAACACATATGCACGGGTGTGTTTCCCAGTCAGTTACTAGTTTTTTTTGTTGATATTTTGGATTAGATTTTATTTTTATATGCTATGTTTTAATTTTAATTTTAGTTTAAGTTGTAGTAATTGTGTTGTGTTTTGTCACTTATATTAGTTTTTGTCAATATAGGTTTCATTAAGTTTTGTTTTTTAATTTGAGTTTATTCAGGTTTTAGTTATTTTAATACTTAAACCAAAATTTAAGTTATACTATTTTATTTATTTCGCTATTCTTTATTTCAAGTAATGCATTTTTACGTTTTTAGTTTTAGTTAATGGTTATAACGTCAATGATAAGACTTTCATCTGGCGGACAATAAAATATGAAGAAATATGAAATAAAATGCACCTCAAATGTTTGATAACTTACATATCAAATACAGACATATTAGTACATACATATTAGTATCAAATACATAAATATTAGTACTTACATATCTACGGAAGCGTATTGCATTCACTTGAAGAAGAAAAAATCGACTGTTTTTTCTGAATTAACGATTGAATTATCTCTGAATTATGAGATTTATTTTTCTTGAAAAAAATCACTCTGTTTTTAATGAGTTAATGAGTTACTCATAATCAAGTCATTTATTCAGAAAAACAGAGTAAAAACTTTTTTCCATGAAAAATTATCTCGTAATTTTGAGATAATTAATCTGTTAATTCAGAAAAACAGAGCTAAAACATTTTTTTTCCATGAAATATGATCTCGTAATTTTGAGATAATTAACTCGTTAATTCAGAAAAACAGAGCAAAAACTTTTTTCCATGAAAAATTATCTCATAATTCTGAGATAATTAACTTGTTAATTCAGAAAAACAGAGCAAAACTTTTTTCCATGAAAAATTATCTCGTAATTCTGAGATAATTAACTCATTAATTCAGAAAAACAGAGCAAAAACTTTTTTCCATGAAAAAATATCTCATAATTCTAAGATAATTAACTCATTAATTCAGAAAAACAGAGCAAAAACTTTATTTTTTCCATGAAAAATTATCTTGAGATAATGAAATCATCAATTCAGAAAAACAGAGCTAAAACTTTTTTTCCATGAAAAATGATCTTGTAATTCTGAGATAATAAATCGTTAATTCAGGAAAACAGAGTAAAAACTTTTTTCCATGAAAAATTATCTCGTAATTTTGAGATAATTAACCTGTTAATTCAGAAAAACAGAGCTAAAACATTTTTTCCATGAAATATGATCTCGTAATTCTGAGATAATTAACTCGTTAATTCAGAAAAACAGAGCAAAAACTTTTTTCCATGAAAAAATATCTCATAATTCTGAGATAATTAACTCATTAATTCAGAAAAACAGAGCTAAAACCTTTTTTTCCATGAAAAATTATCTCGTAATTCTGAGATAATTAACTCGTTAATTCAGAAAAACAGAGCAAAAACTTTTTTCCATGAAAAAATATCTCATAATTCTGAGATAATTAACTCATTAATTCAGAAAAACATAGCTAAAACCTTTTTTCCATGAAAAATTATCTCGTAATTCTGAGATAATTACCTCGTTAATTCAGAAAAACAGAGTAAAAACTTTTTTCCATGAAAAATTATCTCGTAATTCTGAGATAATTAACTCATTACAGAAAAACAGAGCAAAACTTTTTTCCATGAAAAATTATCTCGTAATTCTGAAGTAATTAACTCGTTAGTTCAGAAAAACAGAGTAGATTTTGTTTCCTAAAGTGAACGCAATACACTTCCGTACATCCTGTATCAAAGTCACAATTAATTAAATGCAAAACATGCTTTTGATTGGCATTCGGCTTTAGCTGTAAATGAATTTACACTATGTTTGCATCACAAACATGCACTTTAAAACAAACTACTTGTCATAGTAGGTATGAATTCAATTATTTCTGTCAGCATAATGCTAGTATTTTCAGACCAACTTTTATTTGTAATGACGCCAGCGACCTGAATGCTGCCCATTTGAAGAGAAGGCAGCATTTTTGGAGGCTATTGAAAAAGCCTTTGGTTTATTAATGCACAGCCACTTGAAAGTCACATCCTTCTCATGGCAGCCGTCCAAATGCACGGCCAGATATATTTACAGTATTGTTGGGGTGCGAAATCTATTCCGCTATCCTTTTAAATGGTAAAACGCCTCCTGTCATCTCTTCCCAAGCTTAGCTCAGTCGCGCAACAGAGCCCACCTTAAACAGCCGTTTGCGGCGCTGACTTTAAATTACCTTCGATTGAGCATTTTGATGAAGCCCCGTGCTTCTTCACACGATGCTGGAGAGCTAGTCATCAGCTGAGCACATTTTCATGATTGACTGAGGAGGAGGGGTGGAGGAAAACTGGCTGAAGTGAACGCTTCTGAGAATTGGATTGTGAAATTTGAGATGTATAGTAACAGATGGCCAACCGTGCAGAAATCAAAAATAGTTTTTGTTTTCCTTTGATTTAGAAGTGGCAATACTAAACGCCGAGCGTGCCAGGCTACTGACTGGATTGTCCCGGACGCACAGACAAAAGCAAATTGCTTCGTTCTCATTCCCTGGAACGCGACCAAACACAGAATATCCCGCTACCTGTCGGTTTTGATTGCTTTCAGAGATGGAGCGAACAAGAAGCATGTTAAAAAAAACAACAACACACTTTTTTGAGACTACGCCAGAATACTTCTGAAGCATCGCTCGAAACCGGGCGGGAAGAAAAACAAACTTCTGGCTTTGTACTGCAGTCTAATTGCAATGCTTTTTCAATCCGAGTCGGCCATATTCCAGAGCTCCGCACGTGGGCAATATTGGGCGTGAGGACTGTCCTGACCCCCGCGTGAACTCATCAGATGAAATGAACTTGTTCAGCGAGCTGGAGAAGACAAAGCAGACGTGAGTGGAAATTAATCAGCGGCGGCTACTGAGCATGTGCGGTGGGCCCAGCCATCAGCTTGACCCTGGGCGGCTCACGAGACCCTTTCGTAAATGAAAGGCTTCACTGCCATCCTTTAATGCACCCGATTATGGAGTGTGTGTGTGATCGAGGCATGCGGCGTACCTGTGTTTAGTGATTTGTGTGTTGTGTTTTATGAATAGGTCGTTTAAAATTTTATGTACACCTTATGGCATGCCGGCTTCGTGTGGACTGAGTGTGTGTTCAAGTCATGTGACATCTACGCTTTGAACTCATTCATCCCATCGAGGTCATAAACGACAATGGACCAGACAAACTGTATGCGTATCTACGCCAAACCAAATGTGTCTTTGAATACTCAAGCAAACTTTCACCAGTTACATATTTCAGTCAGTGATAAACTGATGCATTTGTAATGTAATGCACCAGTTTTACAACTTAAGAATCAAATTTGAGAAATAATGTTAATTACAACAGAAAATGATTTTGAACATGCCCCAACACAACTTTCTTTGTTGGCATTGATGGTTCCAGATCCTTTAACATCCATGGAACCTTACCGTCCCACAAACGATTATTTGTAGTGGTAAAAGGTGCTTTGGATTGTTAAAAAGTTCTTCACACACACACACACACAGGTAATTTTAAGAACTGTTGACTGTTGAAAGGTTCTTTGGGGAACCAAAAATGGTTCTTATATGGAATCTCTGAAAAAAACAAACACCTTTTGGAACCTTTATATTTTGAGTGAAGTTTCATAAAGAAACAATAAAATAAACAGTTTCAAATATACCACTTTTTATACAATATACATTTCAAATACCAATATACCATATACGATTTTAAAATTGCAAATTTTTCTCTAAACTCTGCACACAAATCCACAAAACATGCTCACAACATGCAAAACATCACACATCTCTTGTAAAAACAAACAATTCTAACTCTTATAAAAAGGGTGTTTTTGTATTTACACACTGGAGTGTTGTTGCTGTTCACGGTCAGGGACTATTTTTTTCTAGCGGAAAGAAGGCTTTTAGTGATTTTACTTCATGAAAGTTGCACTAATACATATTTTTGTCACTTTAATATTTTTATTTTGTGGTAACCGTTTTATAAAAGCAATAAGGTAGTCGATGCAAGTGCTGTATGGTGAATAAGTAGCGGCTGAAGGGGTTACTCCAACACCATCTCACGACCAATTCGTACGAATTTGACGCATGATTAAAAAGTGTCTAATTCGTACTAATTCGTACGACCTCACTCGTACTAATTCCTACAGTTTGTCTAAACCCACGTGATGGTTAGGTTTAGGGGCGGGGTCAGGGGTAGGTCATTCGTACGAATTCATACGAATTGGCCAATTCGTAAAATATGTACGATTTAGCAAAATCGTATTAATTCGTACGTGTGAGGTCGTATGAATTGTTACGAATTAGCCACTTTTTAATCATTCGTCGAATTCGTACGACTTGGTCGTGAGATCGGGTTGGTTACTCCGTTTCGCGTCGTGCCTAACAACGCCCTTCAGACGTTACTTATTCACCATACAGCACTTGCTTACTTATATCTTAAATAATAAACTGATTTTTAATACAGAATAATTCATGTTA
This sequence comes from Pimephales promelas, assembly GCF_016745375.1. Next base: position 854,875 of record NW_024121108.1, on the reverse strand, counting down.
GTGAAATACACACATATACTGTACATATCGTACAGGCCAGACTTTTCTTTAAAGAAATTGAGGGGAAAAGTCATTTCTTCTCAAATGCATTTTAAATATTTAACTCGCTTCAAGGTTTGCTAATATTTATCTTCCATACGTCAGTGTTTATAATTTCCCTTTCTCTTTGTATTGTTTCCTCTCACAGAAAATGTAGACACGCATTGTGCCGAATCCACGTCTAAACTTACGTTCTGTAGAATTGTTTATGTGCGCCCATTCCTGAGGGTTTCTCGGGCTGGTGGAGTTAATGTTATTATCCTAGAAGGAAATGGAGTTTATGGTCCATCATGCTAAAAAAAGCCATATATTATGTAGCAGGCAAGACATGTTGCTTTGTCAAGTTCTTTATTCAAACTTTTAGGATATGGAAAGTCAAGCTATTTGTTGGAAGTTTGATAGGCAAGAGAAAGAGAATGGGAAATGATCTCATTATAGTCTGGCTTCACACAACCTTGACCACATGATTTAGTCGGTGCAGTAAACACAGAGGAGGAGAGAATGGAGAATAGTTTCAGAGTCATTGTGTTCGGCTGCGTTTCGGTGTGCAGGACTAATGCCTTGGAAAGCGGAGTAGGCCGAAGAAACGCTCCAATAGCACTGACTGACTGGATTTGCTTGAAACGGATGTGTACGCTTTGTGCACAACTTTGCAATGATACTCTGGAAAGGAAATTTTTAATCTCACAGCCGCAAACTTTGAATGCATAAGCTCTCTGCGTCTCCTCTCCTTGTCTTTGTGCAGATTATGCTATTGTGTTTGTGAGTGCAAAGGAATGTGCCGTGGCTTTTCTTTTCTGAACACTCGTTTACACCGGAACCCCAATTTGACACAACAACTCAACTAGTTTTTGGGTTTTTTTGCAACTTCCACATCAACATCAAGCACAGAATCCAAACTAGAGCTCTAAAAACAACTTAACGTTTCTGGAAACTGCTCATTATGACTCAAGTGTGTTGAAGGTGAGAAATAATTACGCATATCTCTCACATGCAGTTTTTATATAGCTTGAAAGAGTGACTGTTTGTGTTCACTATCAACCTCTTATGGTTTACATAATATACAAGCATCATTATTGCTACTGCTCATATGACATGGCTTCCTCTAACATGAAGGATTAACCCAAGCCTACAGTTATATATTTGATATGCACATTTCCAAATGATCAACACTTTGCTTAAAAACCTTTTGCACACAATCTGCTACTCTCTCATCTGATTGGTAAAATGTCTTTTAGTATATAATTGTAAAAACATTCACCAGGTCATGGTTCACATATCTTTTTGCTATGAAATCTTTACTTGTTTTTATATAGTAAACATAAGAATAATAGGTAACACTGTCTTTATTTTGATGGTCCCTATTTTGTTGACTATACGTAAATATGTCTATATTATATGTCAATTATAATGTCATTAAATGACAATTAACTCTAAATTTTCTACAGTATTAGTAGACTGCTTAATATTTGATAACTCTTTATTGTGATGATCCTCCAACAGATATTCTACTGACTATAAGTAACTTTGCAAGTACATGTCAACTTATTGTAGGTGCAACATAACTTATAGTCAACATAATGTATTAAAGGGACCATCAAAATAAAGTGAAACCTATTTTTTTTAATCATGTTATAATGTCAGTATCAAATATGATCCAGCAGGCTTTTGATGAATGTGTATTTGTTCATCTCTCACTCTGTGTTCTATGTTTTGAACAGAGTGTTGATCATAAAACTAAGCATTTAAATATCATCTTATAAGATAAAAAAGTGACAGTATGAAAGTTCTGCTATACTGTTATACTGATCTCAATAATTTACATTACAAGCTATCAGAATTTCATTTTCCTTTTTTGGCTATATAAATATCTGCATCTGCACCAGATTACATATTCAACTGACAATAAGTAACTTTAAAACTACCTGTCAAATTTTTCGACAAACCCGATCCCAAACCCTTACGCCTAACCTCAGTCTACTAACAGTCTACTCATACTCTAATGACTGGTAGTTGACATGCAGTTGCAAAGTTACTTATAGTCAGCAGAATTTCGAATGTGGACCATCGAAATTAAGTGTAACTAAAATAACATTGAAGGAGGGACCCGAGCCACATATACTCACCTGAAGGATTATTAGGAACACCACACTCTTAGAAGAAATGGTTCTATTTAGAACCAGAAATGGTTCCATCCCCCGCTTCATATATGGAACTCCAAAATGGTTCTATATAGAACCATTTTTTTTTGTTTTTTTGTAAAAGGTTCTATTGGCCAAGTACGGAACCCCTGGGTTGACTCCCCAGGGAGTGTATACAACCTTGATAGAACCTTTTCTTCTAAGAGTGCATACTAATACTGTGTTTGACCCCCTTTCGCCTTCAGAACTGCCTCAATTTTAAGTGCCATTGATTCAACAAGGTGCTGAAAGCATTCTTTAGAAATATTGGCCCATATTGATAGGATAGCATCTTGCAGTTGATGGAGATTTGTGAGATGCACATAAAGGGCACAGAGCTCCCGTTCCACCACATCCCAAAGATGCTCTATTGGGTTGAGATCTGGTGACTGTGGGGGCCATTTTAGTACAGTGAACTCATTGACATGTTCAAGAAACCAATTAGAAATGATTAGAGCTTTGTGACATCTAGCATTATCCTGCTGGAAGTAGCCATCAGAGAATGGGTTCATGGTGGCCATAAAGGGATGGACATGGTCAGAAACAATGCTCAGGTAGGCCGTGGCATTTAGACGATGCCCAATTGGCACTAAGGGGCCTAAAGTGTGCCAAGAAAACATCCCCCACACCATTACACCACCACCACCAGCCTGCACAGTGGTAACAAAGGATGATGGATCCATGTTCTCATTCTGTTTACGCCAAATTCTGACTCTACCATCTGAATGTCTCAACAGAAATCGAGACTCAACAGACCAGGCAACATTTTTCCAGTCTTCAACTGTCCATTTTTGGTGAGCTTTTGCAAATTGTAGCCTCATTTTCCTATTTGTAGTGGAGATGAGTGGTACCCAGTAGGGTCTTCTGCTGTTGTAGCCCATCCGCCTCAAGGTTGTGCGTGTTGTGGCTTCACAAATGCTTTGCTGCATACCTCGGTTGTAACGAGTGGTTATTTAAGTCAAAGTTGCTCTTCTATCAGCTTGAATCAGTCGGCCCATTCTCTTCTGACCTCTAGCAGCAACCGGATACTGGATGTTTTTCCCTTTTCACACCATTCTTTGTAAACCCTAGAAATGGTTGTGCGAGAAAATCCCAGTAACTGAGCAGATTGTGACCGGCCCTTTATGCCACCAACAACCATGCCACGCTCATTCTGACATTCAGTTTGGAGTTCAGGAGATTGTCTTGTCCAGGACAACACCCCTAAATGCATTGAAGCAACTGCCATGTGATCAGTGGTGGAATGTAACGAAGTACAAATACTTTGTTACTTTACTTAAGTACATTTTTCATGTATCTTTACTTTACTTAAGTAGAATAAATAGTGCATACTTTTTACTTTTACTTCGTTACATTTTGCAGCAATTATTATACTTTCTACTCCACTACATTTCTACAACTTCTGTTACATTTTCTGATCAGTTTTTCCCCGGCCAAAACGTAATCTGACCGTCCGTTCGTTGCACTTTTGTCTCACCAGTGACGTTTGGTTGCCATAGATACATCAACTAAATGCGTCTCGCACGCAGTGTGTTTATCGTGCAATTTATACGCGAAAATTTGTTTTTACGTGCATAGGAAACGTGTTTAATATACATTTGGTTAGGATTATGGCAAGCCAAGAGGTTCAGAATTACACCATAAATTAATCGCGTTTACTGCCATAGTTATTAACATATAGTAAGGATAAGCATGGTGTATATTGCCTAATTGCAAGCTTGTTTCAGAAATGGTGACATTTTTTTCCACCATTATTGAACATCATTATAGGAGTATTAGGTTGAATGAGTTAGAATTAAATGTTCTATTAATCATTAGAAAATACTCATTAAGAGAATCAATTGTTATGCAAGTACTTTTACTTTTAATACTTAAAGTACATTTAAAATTAGGTACTTTTTACTTTTTACTTAAGTATGGTTGTCATTGTGTTACTTCTACTTTTACTAAAGTAAACATTTATCTGGTTATTTGTACTTTTACTTAAGTACTGAGATTCAGTACTTCCTCCACCACTGCATGTGATTGGTTGATTGGATAATTCCATTAATGAGAAATTGAACAGGTGTTCCTAATAATCCTGTAGGTGAGTGTATATAGAGACCATGAAGATCACAGAGACTGGAGGCTGCAGGGCTTGTTTCACACTTCTCAAGAAGAAAACACCTAGCAATCGCACAAAAACCACACAACAAAGCCCTGATAACCAGCGACAGCACCCACGCATTGATGGTGAATTTTGCACCGCTAAGCACCACTCACAATTTCTTCAAAATGTAAAAGTCTAGTTTTCTTCATGCTTTTGAAGTATACAGACACTCTCTTCTCATGCAATCACATGGATCAATGTGTCATCATCGCTCTGCACTGCGCTGCCATGTGAACGCTTGCAGTAAAAGAAACTCGTTGTGCTAAATCTGTCTGGATGTTTGTCATCCACACCTTTGTGGAAGTGCTTTCAGAGACTGAAGATGATCTCCCCCTTCAAAGGGCAGTACTTGTGTTTGCAGCTCAGTTCATGTATTATTCACAGCCAAAATAAATTGTTAGAGTTAAGAAACACTGCATTTTGTTCTGGGCAAACCACTGCTTTTAACATAGAAATTATTTATAGTGTTTTGTTGTTGTTGTTGTTTTTATGTTTTTTTTGTTTTTTTTGCCCTGAGGACTCTTACCTTGATCGCCCACATCCTAATTTGCTCTGTTAGAGCTTCCTGTTTGCACTAACCAGAGCTAGAGGCAGAGAGATGGAGAGAGAAAGAGAATGAGAGAGCAGCGTTAAAGGGTACTAACCAGAGGTGAACATGCGCCTTACAATTCCATTTTCCACAAAAAGGATACAACAATTTCGCATCAAGACTTTCCATTTACTTAATGATTTTTATACTGTACAAACAAACTGTGTATTCTGTTCCCTTACTCTGCGTTCACACCGCCGCCGGCGAGAGCGTCAAAGTGGCTGGAAGTCATTCATTTCCAATGAGTGACGGCATGGATGACGGCGCGTCATGGATGGCGAGAGCGGCGAAGAGAGTTGAAGTCAGTTCAACTTTATGGGAAAAAGCAATGATGCGGTTCGGCGGCAACCAATCGGAATGTAGAAATGCTCCGTTTGAGAGAATTCCAGAGAACGCAGTCCTGTAGTCTTTAGTTCCGACCACATTAGTTCCAGATTTGATCATTTGAATTTGATAAGAGGGCGCGCAACACTATTTATAGGCAAGATTTTCGTGCTAGAACACTTTTTCAGCGGGAATGCAAATTATAATAGCACTTTACCATGAACACAAAAGCCACACCACACAAATGGCTTTTAATTTGTTTATTTTATTAGCAAACATATTACTATAATTTTTAAGTTCTTTCCATCGATCAATTTTCTGCAAAATTAACAATCGACATGTTTGTTTGCTTTGCAGCCCCTTTAAATACAGTTTTAAAAAAGATTGCGCATTCGATCTATGTCGGAGCAGAGCGTCCACGAATCTTTCCACGGCGTCGCTGGCAGGGCGGCGAGAGCGAATTTTGCTGCTCTCGCCGGTGGCGGTGTGAACGTACAGTTACACTAACTTGACTTCTAATCCTACTCACAAGACCTTCTGCAATTTTAAATGTATAGAAAATATCACTTATGATTATAAGCTGTTTTTCCCGTGGGGCTTGATCAAATGACCCCTCTCCTCTCATTGTAGGATAAACAAGAACACACACATTTTGATTTGAAAGGTCAAAACATGAAATAGGCCAAAACCATTTCAAGGTCATTTAGTATTATTTTTAATCAAATATTAATTTCATAATACATTTTCTTTTGTGTGTGTGTGTGCAACTAATACTTTTTAAAGTGATTGGAAACCAAACTGAACCTTGTTTTGTGCAAGATGCCATTATGTACATTTATTGGTATCAAGCCATAACTTCAATTAAATATATGCCTTTAAAGGGTTAGTTCACCCAAAAATGTAAATTCTGTCAGTATTTACTCACCCTCATGTTGTTCCAACCCCGTAAGACCTTCGTTCATCTTCGGAACACAAATTAAGATATTTAAGATATTAAGATCGCTCCTGCATACAGTCCGTAGGCTTCTTGAGGGACTGGCTCTTGCTGTCCTCGAAAAGTCATTAAAGACATCGTTAAAATAGTCCAAGTGACTACAGTGGCTCAATCTTAAGTTTATCAAACGACGAGAACACTTTTGTGCGCAAAAAAACAAAAAAAATAACGACTTTATTTCAACTATTCGTTTATTTCTCCCTCTGCGCGAGTCAGGTTACTAGTTTAATAGCGTTAGCTTCTGTTATTGTACGTCACACGCATCACACACACATGACCAGCGTCGGCCAATAGTGAGCCTACGTGTGACGTAGCTCTACGCAATCACACTACGTTAACTGACTACAGGCCCATGGAGAAGGAAGTGAATAGTTGAAATAAAGTCGTTATTTTTGTTGTTTTTTTGCGCACAAAAGTGTTCTCGTCGTTTGATAAACTTAAGATTGAGCCACTGTAGTCACTTGGACTATTTTAACGATGTCTTTAATGACTTTTCGAGGACAGCAAGAGCCAGTCCCTCAAGAAGCCTACGGACTGTATGCAGGAGCGATCTTAATATCTTAAATATCTTAATTTGTGTTCCGAAGATGAACGAAGGTCTTACGGGGTTGGAACAACATGAGGGTGAGTAAATACTGACAGAATTTTCATTTTTGGGTGAACTAACCCTTTAATGAGAATAAATGCATAGCATATTGTCATAAAATAGCGAAGACTTGGTAGGAAGTATTTCTTAACTGGATACTGGTGGTGAATCAGACCATAAAAGAAGAACTGAGCGATGAATCAACTGGACAATGAGCGTTCTGCACTCGCTACGAAATACAAAAAACATACAGATTCTGCTGCATAAAGATAGTATTCCAGTGTCCCTTAAAACACATGGCTAGATCCGTGTGGCACCGTTGTAGTCCTGCATTTCATTACTAAAACAATGGCGTGTAATGTGCCATTTGTAATTTGAAGGAGCATTCCCAAGTTCTTTGTAATTCTCCATTTGATGCCAAGGCTTACAGAAATGATGATGTCTAATATACGGATTTAGGAGTAAGAATCCAGATGAGTCAGAAACAGAGAAGTTTGGGTGCGTGGCACTGGGCTTGAATGTTGATGATGCCCCTCTTGAAGTCTCGCCGGGACCAGGGACGTGAAGTGTTGATCGTTGCCTCGCGCTGATAAGCAAAAATGTTTCCGGAGCGTAAAGAATCGAGTGGTGTGCATGAGGGATAAACCCTAATCTGTCGCCACACACTGAACTTGACTTGCTAATATTTGCATTGGTAATCAGGTGGAAGTTCTGCTAAGCTCCCTATTACGCCCTCATGTATGTGAAAAGGTCTCCCCGTTCATTTGAATGCGGCCTTCGCGGCAAAGAGGACGAAGCACTGGGCAGAAAATAGGATGCAGAAAGATGAATGTACAAAAGAATGATGAAAAAAATACACACAAAACAGCTCTAAAAATCATTTTGCCAAGTTACATTTGGAAAGAGACGATTTCGGGAAGCACTCCCACCGCCTTTGTCTACAGAATGAGAGAGGTAAGAATTATTGGTGTGGATAGATTAAGGGTTATTGAAATGAATCCACTGGACTGAAATGGAAGTGAAGAGTTTAATATAGGATTATACTAATAAAGTAATACAGAGATCAAAAGGGGGCTTGTGGTGGAGAAATTCCTCAATCTATAATCCTTCAAGCCATATTGATGCATATTCGACACTGTGCAAATGGCCAAAATTCCATTTCAATTGGCATGTACAAAGTGTATTGTGATGTGATTCGTCGACATTCCAGATGCATTCTGAAAGACCTTTTTTTAGTAGACTAGTGAATAAACTGTAGATTGCTTGCTCTTTATATTGGACAAAAATCGAAATCTTGAGTCCAAAAATCTAACACAACATCTTGGATTTTTTATTTAATATGTTATATGTAATATATATATATATATATATATATATATATATATATATATATATATTATACACACACCCAGATATATGGAAGCTTGGTTCCGCCACAGAATAAAACATTTTAAAAGATAATTGTGACTTTATTTCTCAGAATTGCGAGATATGAAGTCAGAATTGCGTGTGTTAAAAACTCACAATTGCGAGAAATAAACTAGCAATTCTGACCTTTTCTCGCAATTACGAGTTTATATCTCGCAATTCTGACATCTTTTCTCTTATTTGTAAGATATAAACTCACAATAGCAAGTTCAATTCTAAGAGAAAAAAAAACGCAATTCTGACTATAACTCTTAATTGTGACTTTATATCATGCAATTCTGAATTGTAAGAAAAGCCAGAATTGTGAGATGTAGGCTTGCAATTGGAAGAAAAAAAAAAGTCAGAATTATGAAATAAAAAGTCCCAATTACCTTTTTATTTTTTTATTCTGTGGCGGAAACAAGCTTCCACACACGTACATGTATAGAAAAATGCACACATCCTATAGTATATTGACTCAAACTTTTATGTTAGATGCGATTAATCGATTAGACAGCCCTTATATATGGCTTTAAATTTCACAAATTTTGAAATTGTGATTATTGAGTCGTTTTGTTTGCCAGTCCTATGTCTGACTCTCAACTATACTCCCCTGACCGGCTCGGTGTCATTCACAGATACACACCACTTCATCTGTAAAAAAACGTATGTCATTTTCTAACCAGCCTTCTTAAGATAATCATTTCCTTTCTTTCTTACTTGTGTCATCACTAGCTTGAGTCATATCTGATGAAGCTGAGACGGAGAGACAGTAATTACATTGCTTGTCTGCATCACACAAAGTTCAATAGTACCTCATTTCATGCTAATTCATGCACACTGTAACATCATGTCAATGAGCACAGAACACAATGAATTGGCACTTACGGCCCACAACGACAGAACGCCCTACATGAAACTATCTGCATGAACTGAGCAGCCATTTAGACCAGATTTCATAATTACAGAATTGCATAAAATGGTGTGAAATCGTGCAGATAATCTGCTAAATCTCCCAACATGAAAAGATAATTGCAGCAGAAATTAGCCGTACCTGAGGATCATTCATTTGGTCATGGCTAGCTTCGTACACGGCGAGGATCGGATATTACTATTAATTATGAGCGGGTCAGAGTTGCTGAAGGTCGACCATTAGTGCCGGGACCATTGAAATGCTAATTATAAACAGATTAGAGAGTTACGCTCCTTTATGACGGTTATTAGATAATTACTTGGAGTGAGTAGTTCAGGAGTAAAGGAGCCGAGACCACACAAGGCAGAAATTGAAAAGCACACGACTGCGGAGAAAAGGATTTTCAGGCAACAGATAAGGTCATACATAAACGACCTGCTGAATATTCAGTGAGCAGAACAAAAGAACATCCAAACGGAGAAAAGTTTATTAATGACTAGCATCTTTATTAACGGTGACGCATTCATCGTTTTAATCCTTTTAACTACTAATCTCTGTTTAATGTTCAGAAACATCCACAAGTAAGACATTCAAGCTGATTCCCTGAAGAGTGTGACACTCAGCATGTTTTCCATTGAGGTGTTTGAGTGATGATGTTAACCAATTGCAAACCGGTTTACAACAAATGTTCAGTTCTCGAATTGGTCAGATTTGTTCATAGCGGTTATGATACAATCCTCTCATTGAACCTTGTCTTTCAAATCGAGTGTTTTGAAGTCTGTTGGTCATGTTCAGCCTGAAATGAGCCAAAGACGGATGAGCAATATGAAACGGTTATATTTGCGTACACATGACATACAAAGGATGTCTGAAAATGTGATGATTATATAAGAATAGATTGCTAGTTTCTTGAAAAGATTTCCTGAGCAGTTCATTTGAAAATAGTAAGAATAGCAGACGCACACTCAAAAACAAAAAATAAATAAAAATCAAATCAAAACGAATTTATGGCAATGATCCCTAACCCCACCCCTAATCCTGCCCATCTCTGCCCCCTGATCCCTAACCCCACCCCTAATCCTACCCTTCTCCACCCCCTGATCCCTAACCCCACCCCTAATCCTACCCTTCTCCACCCCCTGATCCCTAACCCCACCCCTAATCCTACCCTTCTCCACCCCCTGATCCCTAACCCCACCCCTAATCCTGCCATCTCCGCCCCCTGATCCCTAACCCCACCCCTAATCCTACCCTTCTCCACCCCTGATCCCTAACCCCACCCCTAATCCTACCCTTCTCCACCCCCTGATCCCTAACCCCACCCTAATCCTACCCTTCTCCGCCCCCTGATCCCTAACCCCACCCCTAATCCTACCCTTCTCCACCCCTGATTCCTAACCCACCCCTAGTCCTACACATCTCCACCCCCTGATCCCTAACCCCACCCCTAATCCTACCCTTCTCCACCCCCTGATCCCTAACCCCACCCCTAATCTTACCCATCTCCACCCGCTGATCCCTAACCCCACCCCTAATCCTACCCTTCTCCACCCCCTGATCCCTAACCCCACCCCTAATCCTACCCATCTCCACCCCTGATTCCTAACCCCACCCCTAATCCTACACATCTCCACCCCCTGATCCCTAACCCCACCCCTAATCCTACCCTTCTCCACCCCCTGATCCCTAACCCCACCCCTAATCTTACCCATCTCCACCCGCTGATCCCTAACCCCACCCCTAATCCTACCCTTCTCCACCCTCTGATCCCTAACCCCACCCCTAATCCTACCCATCTCCACCCCTGATCCCTAACCCCACCCCTAATCCTACCCATCTCCACCCCTGATCCCTAACCCCACCCCTAATCTTACCCATCTCCTCCCGCTGATCCCTAACCCCACCCCTAATCCTACCCTTCTCCACCCCCTGATCCCTAACCCCACCCCTAATCCTACCCATCTCCACCCCTGATTCCTAACCCCACCTCTAATCCTACACATCTCTACCCCCTGACCCCTAACCCCACCCCTAATCCTACCCTTCTCCACCCCTGATCCCTAACCCCACCCCTAATCTTACCCATCTCCACCCGCTGATCCCTAACCCCACCCCTAATCCTACCCTTCTCCACCCCTGATCCCTAACCCCACCCCTAATCCTACCCATCTCCACCCCTGATCCCTAACCCCACCCCTAATCCTACCCATCTCCACCCCTGATCCCTAACCCCGCCCCTAATCCTTTCATCTCCACCCCTGATCCCTAACCCCACCCCTAATCCTACCCATCTCCACCCCTGATTCCTAACCCCACCCCTAATCCTACCCATCTCCACCCCCTGATCCCTAACCCCACCCTAATCCTGCCCATCTCCGCCCCCTGATCCCTAACCCCACCCCTAATCCTACCCTTCTCCGCCCCCTGATCCCTAACCCCACCCCTAATCCTGCCCATCTCCGCCCCCTGATCCCTAACCCCACCCCTAATCCTACCCTTCTCCGCCCCCTGATCCCTAACCCCACCCCTAATCCTACCCATCTCCACCCCTGATCCCTAACCCCACCCCTAATCCTACCCATCTCCACCCCTGATCCCTAACCCCACCCCTAATCCTACCCATCTCCACCCCTGATTCCTAACCCCACCCCTAATCCTACACATCTCCACCCCCTGATCCCTAACCCCACCCCTAATCCTACCCTTCTCCACCCGCTGATCCCTAACCCACCCCTAATCCTACCCTTCTCCACCCCTGATCCCTAACCCCACCCCTAATCTTACCCATCTCCACCCGCTGATCCCTAACCCCACTCCTAATCCTACCCTTCTCCACCCCCTGATCCCTAACCCCACCCCTAATCCTACCCATCTCCACCCTGATCCCTAACCCCACCCCTAATCCTACCCATCTCCACCCCTGATCCCTGACCCCGCCCCTAATCCTTTTATCTCCACCCCTGATCCCTAACCCCACCCCTAATCCTACACATCTCCACCCTGATCCCTAACCCACCCCTAATCCTACCCATCTCCACCCCCTGATCCCTAACCCCACCCCAAATCCTACACATCTCCACCCCCTGATCCCTAACCCCAACCCTACCCTTCTCCACCCCCTGATCCCTAACCCCACCCCTAATCCTACACATCTCCGCCCCCTGATCCCTAACCCCACCCCTAATCCTACCCATCTCCACCCCCTTATCCCTAACCACACCCCTAATCCTACCCATCTCCACCCCCTGATCCCTAACCCCACCCTAATCCTACCCATCTCCGCCCCTGATCCCTAACCTCACCCCTAATCCTACACATCTCCGCCCCCTGATCCCTAACCCCACCCCTAATCCTACCCATCTCCACCCCCTTATCCCTGACCACACCCCTAATCCTACCCATCTCCACCCCTGATCCCTAACCCCACCCCTAATCCTACCCATCTCCGCCCCCTGATCCCTAACCCCACCCCTAATCCTACCATCTCCACCCCTGATCCCTAACCCCACCCCTAATCCTACCCATCTCCACCCCCTGATCCCTAACCCCACCCTAATCCTACCATCTCCCCCCCTGATCCCTAACCCCACCCCTAATCCTACCCATTTCCGCCCCCTGATCCCTAACCCCACCCCAAATCCTACCAATCTCCACCCCTTAGATCTGGATCCAACTCCGCCCCCTGGATCTCGTGTACTGCAATCCCATCACCTTGCATATACCTAGGTTTAGGTATATGCAAGGTTTCGTGTGAAATCCATCCGTGTGGAGCATCTCAACTTCAATGTGGGTAAGAAAAAAGCAAGATTTTGAACAAAAAGCTGAGAAAATTGTGTTTTTGTCAAAGACGGCCAGCTAATCCGGATCAGCTGGCCCATGATATATATCCAACTTCTTATATTAGGCTAAGTTAAAATTTTGCAACAATATAATCAATCAAGCAGTTAAGATTTGCTAAATATTGATTATGCAAGGAGTCAAGGAGTTTAGGAGGGCTCCTGTGCAGTGCAGAGCTATATTACACATGTCATAATCTCAGACAGAGGTGACTTCATATATCCGAAACACATTAAAGGTGTAAATAAAATAATATTAATAAAATTAACTTTATTTTACATTTAAAACTTTTACCCGCAATACTCCCGTTCCTATACTGTATTTCCTGACCCTCAGCAGCACTGCAAATGGCAAAGTAAATATCATTCCACCAATGCACCAATTATTAACACAATCCTCCAACAAAAGCAACTTATGAAAAAGTGCATGTGGTATTTTGAGAGGTGGATGATTTGCGCAGTTACACTCCTCCACCAGGCTGACACACACAGGCCACAGGTCGCCTCATACTGCTGCTTCTTTAAAGGCCGAGTTCATGTGTGCTACGACGGGAGCTTAGAGGAGAACGCTAGGTCACTACACTGAATTCCCTTCCTGCATAAAAAGTGATTTTTCACTAGCGAACTACAAAGCCCAGTGGATTGGCCTCCAACCCCGTGTTGAGGAGCCGTTTGAAACACTTTAGTCCAGTCAGCACTTCACAGAGAAACTGCTGGGAGGGCAGTAAGTCAACTTAAACCAAACTCTCGCCAGACTCAAACGTTCAGATGTCGTAAACATCACACACACATTTTAATTGTGAATGGGGAACCGAGGGAATTGACGATAAGCTACAATACACAACACAACTAGGATCACAGCGCCGATTAGTCAGTGAAGCGGACGCTAAGGGTGCTTGAGAGTATCGTTGCGTCAGCCTAGAAGGAATTAATCTCGCGATTCAAATCAAACGCCTATTTAGAAGTTACAAATAACTCTTTAAGATGTTTACCCTTTTACTCAAAGCCAATTGTAATTGAAAAAAGTAAGTACTTGTTTGTGCATTTGCCGCATGGCTCTAAGCAGCTTTTTTTCCCCCTCCTCTCTCTCTCTTCTCAAGTCTGATTGATAAACACAGGGTAAAACAGACTAAACATGTCCCCTGGTGTTTTGGTTCATTCCGTTCACAGAACATCCCTGGATGTCCTTGTAAATGCAATAATTAAAATGATTACCGCTGTGCACAACTGTGCATATAAATGCGGGTCGCTGATCATACTTGCATTGTTATCATAAACGGAGCGGAGGGGTAGTTTCATTTCGCTGCTAATCACCTGGAACACACCAGCTCACCTTCAAAGCAGTGCAATGAAATCCTTACGCATAGTGCACACATGCACACGAGCGCTAACATGTGCAGGGCTCAGCGGGTTTTAGATGTGTCTTGTAAGATGGATAGCAGATTAATATTACAAAATACTGCTGAGTAATGGTGTCTAAACACAGTATTGTTCTTGCATGTCTAGGCACATTCTGATACCGAGGTCTTTTTAATTCTGATCTTTGTTCGCTGGCGTGTTTCAAAGTGTTCTCCTAAGTACAACATAATTATATAAACACAATATAATAAAGCACTTTTACTGTAGCTGTGAGATGGGTGGGAACAACCAATCAAAGTTTAAAGCACTCTGCTCAGCTTCTGAACCACTCAAATACCACAGTTACCACACATGCATGTTTTTACCTCAAAAGATTTTCAAGTGTCTCGACTACAGATCATATTTGCAATGATGGGCTGACTTTGCTTGACTAGCGTCTTTTTCAGATTTTTTTTTTTATGGGTGGTTCTTTGAATTTGAAAGTGTTCAACAATTTGCAAATAATTTCACTGTAATGCGATCAAAAACATGGAACTACTGTCCCTTATAAAATAATCCATCCATCATCCATTATCATCATTATTTTCATTATGGAATATTATCCATTACTTGTTGCAGCCCTGCTTCTATCATACAGTTATACAACATGCACCAAAAAATGCACCATATTTTCATCAAAAATATAATTTAATTTCATTAATCAAGTTTATTTAGTGTAATTCTTCCGCTAATTCAACCCGATCTCTACGAATTTTACGAGGTGGCTAAATCGTAACAATTCGTACGACCTCACTCGTACGAATTAGTACGATTTCGCTAAATCGTACATATTTTACGAATTAGCCAATTCGTATGAATTCGTACGAATGACCTACCCCTGACCCCGCCCCTAAACATAACCATCACGTGGGTTTAGACAAATCGTACAAATTCGTACGAGTGAGGTCGTATGAATTAGTACGAATTAGCCACTTTTGAATCACTCGTACGAATTCGTACGAATTGGTCGTGAGATAGGGTAGGCTAATTTGGTATTAGCTGTAGAGTGAGATGTGAACAGATCCATTTGTTGCTATTTTTATGCATTTTAATATGCCTGGAATGCTGAATTGACCAATCACTTGCCAGGAGCAGAACCGTCCCTTTTATATTTCAATATTACAGTAACAGTAATCTAACCGGAAAGTTAAAGACCTGGCCATCAACACCAAAGTTGGAATATTCATCATCTGAATTAGAATTACCCTTGGGTTAATGCACTTTTACTGGAACTGTCCCTGCCATTACTTATAGGTTTGTAAAATAATTAATCATCTTGGAAATAAAGAATCTGCTAAACATTAGCTGCTGCCCTCAGTGTTCTTCCTGAGAGACGAATTGAGCCTTACGTCTAAATTCGGTCTGGAATTACTGTGACTGTAAGACTGCCGCTGTGAGAGATAGACACAGCTCACCGTCTCTCACCACTGCAACACTGAGATTAACCACAAAGTGGCTCAATTAATCCATGTGAAGTGACATGGAATTTGAATACAAAAGAAGGAGAGTGCACAGTGAAGAGGGAGAGAGAGACAAACATCGTTTTCAATCATGTGGGGAAAAGATGGCGGGGAGCGAAATTAATTGACCTCCCTGGTTTCAATTAAACAAAAAGGGACACAAAGCAAAACATCTGCCTGTGAAGAAGGTATAACACAGCTGAGGAGAGTAATTTGAACAGCTGAACGCTCCCATTTTACTTCCAGAATGTGAGAGATTTCAGAGTCAAGCAAATATATATATATATATATATATATATATATATATATATATATATATATATATATGCAGGCCCCTATTTTTATCTGGCTATTCACTTTGTCGCGCACTGCAAACGTATTGTTTGCGAACTTCTGATTCATTATAGTTTTATAAACTCAAAGAAAAACAGAATTCATTAAATGGTCAAATTTGCACTCATTAAATGGTCGCAATTTAATGAATTGCATTCATTAAATGGTCGAACTTCCGATTCATTATAGTTTTATAAACTTAAAGAAAAACAGAATTCATTAAATGGTCAAATTTGCACTGCAAACCAGTGTTTTTATGATCACGATGATAAATGGGCAATGTCATGCGGCAGTTTGCAGTTTATTACAGTTTGCAATATCATGCAGCATAACGTACAGTTATTTTAAGTGTTGTAGTCGAGACCACCTCACTCGAGTCCGAGTCTAGACCGAGACCAGAGAGAGTCGAGTCCGACTCGAGTCCAAGTCGAGACCGAGACCAGTGAGGGTTGATTACCTAATTTACTTTTATTTACTTAGAGAAATCCTTTTTTTTTTTTTTTTTTTTTTTTTTTTTTACTGAATTTACTTGGAGTTTAAAAAATATGATCAGGGTAAAAAGGCCACATAGTAGTGGTGTTAAAAGCAATTTTATTACAATTTGTCATGTGCAGTTGAGCACTAGAAAATCACCAATCACTGGGCGTGTCAATCAATTTAAAGAAATATTTTATTAACATACATTAATAATCATGAAAAATATTTTGAATTGAACTCGAGTGGACTCGGGAATAAGTCAGAGTCCTAAAAAAAAAATGTTCGAGTACGAGTAAATTCCGAGTCCAAATGCACACGAGTCCATGACAAGACCAAGATCATTAAAATATGGTCTCGAGACCGAGTCCGAGACGAGTCCGAGTCTCGAGTACTACAACACTGGTTATTTTACCTCTAAAATAACTGGGAGTGTATGAAACAAGTACAGACTATGAGAAGCTAATCATGTTTGAAGCATTCGCTGTAAAAAAATATTTTCAAGATTTGTTATCACAACATTTTTTCTTTTGTCAAATCAACTCAAATAATTTAATTAGTTCAGATAACTTATTATTTTGAGTTTCTGATGAGTAAATCAATCTCCTTCATTGTATTAACTCACTTTTTTCCAGTTCAATCAACTTAAAATTTCAAGGCAACCAGGTTACTTATTTTTTTAAGTTAAACCAGCAATGTTTTTTTTTTTTACATTGATCAATATATAAATTGCATTGTCAAACATGCACAAACGTAATCCACTATAGACTGCTCTGACAACAATTTATCGTTCACACATGAATGTGCACACTTACTGTTTTTACTCAATGAAGTGAAGTTTCAGCTATATCTAAATGCAGATGTAAAGTTGAATTGTGTCTTAAGAAATACGTATTATTGTTTTACTGAACTCGATTAAACTAAGTTCATAGTACTCATAACTATTGTTTTTTTTTTTATAAACTTAAATTAATTGAGACAATCGGTTTCCTCAAATGAAACGAGTTGTACTTGTTGGATTTTGCAGTGTAATGTTAAAGGCGTGGTAAACTTCCACAACTGTTTTGCAGGCATTTAGACATCAGAATACACAGATTACCATCAGATTCATCAAAAGAACATGATGTCTCAAACAGGCCACAGGTAATTACCACCCTGAACCAAGACAAAGAATAAAGTCTCAGTGCCACCCACATTCTTACACTTCATGACATGATTAAAACGATTCTTAAGTCTAAACCTTTTGAGCCTTAAACACACCAACAACCCTTCGGTTAACAGGCCAAGTACAAGCCTAGTGAGTGGGAGAAAGATGGCACTATATCAAAAACACAGATTAACTTTGTACTCTCATCATCTATGCCTTTAATTATATCCCACAGTGGATATTGCAGATTGCAGATAGGTACAAGTCTTGCTTTTGTGAAAAGCTTATACATTCCTAGCGTTTGGCAGTCAGAGGCACAAGCTGGGGCAAACACAATGCAAATGCAGATCTGTCAGGTTAATCATGAGCGAATCAGAAGAAATATAATAATCCATCTCAAATTTCCATGAATATTTGGATGTAGGGTCTTCAAATCAAAAGCCATTTTGAATTCACTTTTTTTTTCTTGGTGTAAAAAGCCTTGATATCCAATAGGAGTCAGTTTTAGCGTCACATGGAAGCGGGGCTAGACTGGCAATCTCTCTCCATTTAACAGACACGTTTAATAGGTCCCTGAAGGACGGCATATTTGAAACAGAATGGGCTAACAAAAGCATAAAGGGTTAATTTAGCTTGGCTCAGGTGAGTTAATTATTCCTTTTGCCCAGTTCACTGCACATCCATAATGATTATTAACTAGCTTAAAATACTCTAGGACCACTGGGAGCTTACGGATAAACACACACACGCACAGAGGGTTGGATGGAGGGGGATCATTATTCTAATGAGAGTGCTGTAAAACTCTCCAATCACAAAGTCACCACAATAATCTTCTGGGACTATGAGGGGTCACAGTCGTCGCCTCCTCCGGAGCCTTGAGTGGAGCTGTGGATGGGCGCTGATTAAAGCACATTCATGCATGGATCCACACTCTTGTGTGTGCTTAAAGACTGGGATAATGGCTTTTTAGCTATTCTGATTTTGGATCACAGCACACTAGCAGCCACAAGCTTCCAACACGAGAAAAGAGAGAGAAAGGAAAGGAGAGATAAAGGAACAATTCACTTAAAATTTTTGTTTTTAAGTGAACTATTGGTGCATCTGAAATCGCATATCGTCTGAATATGTACTATTTGAATTTGAATTTGCGACCATTAAAAAATTATGTTTTAGCCTATATAGTTTGAATTTATGTTGTATGAATGCAATTGGGTTGTTACAGTCATGTGACCCATTGCTTCATTTCCATTCATAAATCCTTTCCCGTGGCCTCATGGATAGTAAGTGGTTGCATACTTTAGAATCTAGATGGATGTATTAGGCTATAGCCTGTTTTTTTAATTATTTTTTTATTACTTTTTATTCGGACATACGTAGGCATATTGTTTTTCACATAGGAAACTATTCAATTTTGGACCCAGCGTATTATTTACCCACCCACATGTAGTTCCAACTATGTATGATTTTGTTTCTTCCATGAGAGACATAAGGAATTTTATTTTCACATAAATTTATGCGAAAATAAAATTCCATATGTCTCTCATGGAAGAAACAAAATCATACACATTAATATGAAGACGGCACCTATCTCTAAATAAATAAATAGCCTAATAAAAGTAATAAAAAAAATAAAAAAATAAAAAAAACGACTTAAGTACCGTAAGTGATTCACGCACTATGCTATTCTGTCTTCTGAATAATCTTCCTCTCCCCGAAAACTCAGAATTCAGAACAACAATTTTGGTTCTCAAACAGTTCGTGTGACCGAACTAATTTTGTAACATCAGATTTTAGACTGGCCTCCCTCAAATACGAAATATGTAACTGAAAACTAATTGTCAAATAATTAAGTGAAAAACGATTTTTTTTCCTTCTTTTTTTTCTGAAGTTCAGGCGCGCGCTGCTCCTTGAGGTCATGTCGAAAGTTCTCGCGCGTGCGCATTATTATCACTTCCTCAGCGCTTACCCGCGCACAATGCGTTATAGCTCACGGACAAATGATCATTTCACTCATATATGATAGATAATTAAATTCAAATTAATTTATTACCTCAACCAGTGTAGCCTGATTCACGAACTATGACTATAAACCGGATATCTTGACAACTCATTCAAAAAGACTAACGAGACACTGAGGAATCCTTCCTTCTTGGAATGAACTGTCAGAGCGGTTTTACTTTAACGTTAACTTACTTAAGTTATATAGAACGGAATAGTGTTGCCTACCGATTTCTTAGTATTTCGTATTCACTCAGGTTTCTATAAGTGATATTCATGTGCGTCCAGGATATTTTTCAAAAACATCTCGTATTGTGTTCTTCTAAGAAAGAAAATCATGTGCATTTAATATGGGTAAGTAAATGAAGATACTATTTTCTAAAACTGATATAAATATAAACACTTATAATCCAGAGTTATAGTTTAGAGAAGCCAACCTAGTCAATTTAAGGTAACAAAGAAGGTATTGTTAAGTGTTAAATCACAATTTCATTTGCAGTGATACAAGATTTACTGTTGTTTGAGTGTTAGAAGTGTAACGTTAGGTCTTAAAGGGGTGGTATAATGCTCTTTTCACAAAAATAAGTAAAATAAGTCTTATATCTTATAGTCTTATATATATATATATATATATATACACATTTCACATTTCATAGGTTTGGCAAAGAAATTGAAAATCTAGCTTTTCAGTAAATAAACACTAAAATATAGGTCTTCAGACAAAGTTACCATAAAACTTAACATAAGCACATTGACCACTGTTGTCGTGCATTTTTCTTAAATCAATTCTTATTTTCTTTCAGGGCTTGACAGACATGGTCACTATCTGAACTGTTGGCGTATGGAAAGGAGCTGCACACAAACTGGACACTCGTTTAATTGAAACGACATGACGGTGAGTCATCAATGACGTCTTTAATGCGTCTTTAATGCGTCTTCAGATCATAACCTGGTGAAACGCATGATTTCTTCTGCCAGTGGAATGTAAAAAGAGCAGAAGGGCACGTTTCGAAAGGACCAGGTCATGCTTTTCTGGAGATCTGCGCCTCTAACTGTGCTCAGAATACCATTTGAAACAATTACGCATGCGGTGTAATTGACAGCAGTATCAGCACTGCAGTGATATTCTGACAGGCTTCATGGAGCCGTGATTAATTACCACACGGCTTCTCTGGGCTTTTCAATTTCCTCTGGCTTTCAGTACAGGTCTGTAGGTGATAGTACAGTAACTCCTGTTACACCCCCTTCAGCAGGAGAAAGAGACATCTCTCTCTCGCTTTCTCTCTCTCTCTCTCTCTCTCTCTCTCTCTCTCTCCCCTATCCTCGAGCGGATCAGAGGAGAAGTCAGCCAAACAAGGGCTGCCATGATAAGTCAATGTAATACCTCTCCCTGCCATGAATGCTAACTACTGCTTATATTCACCAATGCGGGTGAGATTATCTGCACTAAAAGAAATTGCTGCTTCTCTTTTAGCTCCTCTTCCTAGAGTTAAGTTTTAATTTATTATTTGCGAGACTGTTATCATTGAGTTTACTATCATAGTCCTCTTCATTAATCACAGCTAGGCCTTCATTTATCCCGTGATATCCGCAGGGTCCTGGCACTGATGTACATATGGGTCTGTTTATCATGAGCTAAAAGGGAACAAAAAGTTGGAAGAGCTATGGAAGCAAAGATAACTTTATCCCAGCTTACATTAAGAACACTCAGCAAAGCACTTTTATTAGCAGATGTTTAGATGTGTTGGTTTCATAACTGTTCACTTTCCACTCAAGTGTGTTTTGGGCTAGATACTTTTTTTAACTGAAGTATATATTTTTTTAAAGACTCTTTACACCCCTCCTTCATTTACTCAGTTAGGGTCAGTTTTCTGAAAGCTAGTTTGTTTAGTACTGCTCTCATTCTAGGCATCTTCGTTAAGCTGTTGCACTCGTACCTTGCTAGCTTTCATCATTGTCTTTTCTTCCTCTGCTTTTGTTTCTCCTTTGTTTTCTTACAGTGCGTTCACACCAGAGGCGAAAAGCGCGTCAAATCCGCGTCTACCGCGTAGAGTTTGACGCTTGACCACTTTGTGTTAATACGCGCTTTCAAGAGAGAAACTGACACATGTAAAAACAAAAGTTTGAAGCGAAATTTACGTGCGTCAGAATCAAAACCCGTTGGCAGCCATCTTTTTTTTGTTGATCGAGCATTCATTGAGAGAGTCACCGCTCTGTATTTGCTCTGGATCTTGCTCTGCAGCGGCGTGGGGATCATCGTCGCCGTATTTGTGTCCACCAGATCTTTCAGAGGCGAACCGTTTGGTGAGTTTCACCATTTGGATGACTGCGGCCGTCAGCGGTACTTCCGCCTGTCCCGCGTGCTGTTTGATGACCTGTTGTCCCGCATCGGAGCGAGGTTCACCCTCGCCTTCTTCCATCTAATCTGTCATTTGTTTTGATAAATAGAGCCAGCATCCAAAAGTTATTAACCTGTCCTGTGATTTTTTTTTTTCTCTCTCACGTCCAGACATGAAATTATGCACATGTATGTTGGTTGTTTTTACATCATAATACTATTTCATATAATCTAGATGTGGAATAAATAACATTCAATACAAAATGAACATGTCTCGTATATTGAAATAAAGCTTTTTAGTGATAAAATATTTGCTTTGTTGTGCAATAGAACCACACGCATTTAGTCATATTACAAAATAATTTATTGAAGCATCCAGATCCTTCACCACGTGAGCAAACAGCTAGGCTCCTGATTGGTTAACGTGGCGCCAAAGTTCCGATTTTTCAACTCGAACGAATTCTCGTCAAACACGTGAATGCACAAATAGGACTAACTAAATAATTTGCGCGTAACGCGCTTAATGCGCCAGACGCTCAATGTTGAGACAACTAGCTTCTAATCGCCAATAGAAGTAGAGTGGTAAAAAGAGATGCAATGATGTAGTTTGGCAAATAATCGGTATTGGACGATTAAAGCTATTATTTTCGGACGATATCATTCTGAATAATCGGCTATCGGTATCTGCAGATAAATTTAGTATCGGTTAGGGATGCACGATATATCGGCCACCATATCGGTATCGGTCGATATTTGCTCATTTTTATGTTATCGTTATCGGCCCAATAATAAAATTTGGCTGATATATTAAAGCTGATAAATAATTAATTATTTCCTTCAACACATGACACCTGAGACACTTGAGATGCGCACTGTTCAACATGATTGATCTTAATTGCTTGAAATATGATTGGAATCAAAAACGAAGTGCAAAATGTGCTGTCATATCGGATACGTGAATTATAATGAGAACATTACAATTGTGTTAGGGAACGGATTTTAATTGTGAGACTTTTGTTTTTTTCAATCAGGCTTTCAAAAATTATATAAAATTTAGATTTAGATTTATCGGCCGATATATCGGTTATCAAATATAAAGAATTATCGGTATCGGCCAAAATGTTCATATCGGTGCAACCCTAGTATCGGTGCATCTCTAGTAAAAATAGCTTATATGTTGGTGGGATAGTTGTCACATGGGGAAGGTCTGTATCTCAGCATACTAGAGGTTTTGAGGCAAAAATCGACTTTTTATATTTAGCATTTGTAAATTCATTTTAAACGTGCAGTTCAAAAATTGTGTAATTTGAAAAATGAATGATTTCCATTTTAAATATCTGATATCTGTTGGCCAATAACTGTTTTAAACACTGTAGCTGTTACATGAATTACTTATTAGTGTAAAAAAGATAAATAGTACACATTGTAGCTTAACTCATAAAGTGTGACTATTATATTTATTACTCTGTCAATAAAAGTAAGAACGTTTTAATCTGTTCTTTCAAAATTCTCTGTACAAATCTCCGTATCCACAAACATTTAACGTTCCAGTTTCCAGTCAACACCCATACCCTGAAACACTTTCACTCTACTTTTTAATTAGCGACATCTTCCTCATAAAGACCCTCATTATCAAATCATATGGTTCAGTCTCTTATCCCTGTGATGTGGCTGTGGCAGTGTAACATATGGGACAGGACTGGGATAAGTGCATGAGGGTGTGAATATCTCGTGACCCCTAACGGATCAGGATCCATATTGAAAGACGGCCTTGAACTGTAAGGAGATAATCCTGTTTGGCTGCCCCTGCTGACGGCCTCCTCACTAGTCCTGCTCTCCTGGTGCTTCACATGCTAATGCAAACTAATGATGAGGAACCAGAGACCCTCTTACAATGCTGGCAGGATATCAGTGCAACATCTACATATTATATTAATTAAAAAAATCCAATAAAACATAAGCATAGCTGTCATTATTGCGCCCCTCTTAACTTTAGACATTTTTAACATTAATATTTGTGTAGTTAATCATGACTTTTCCCATGCCTTAAAGTGTCGATGGAATGTTAACCTTGTGTTGTAAGTGTAACTTTATAACCAAAAAAAGCAAGTTTTTCTCTGTTAAAGTCACCATAAACACAGTGGAAGTGGATGGAAAATAAGAGGGATTGGTGATTTCACTGGTATTGCATGTGGAAACGCCATCAGATTGAAAGCATCGGTTTTAGAAAGCTATGTTGACTGGTCAGTGAATAGGAGGAATATTATGGAAATTAAATTGATATCACAATATGTGATATAATGCAAAGACTGTGATTTAATTAAGCTTTTAGAATTCCTGCAAAATTTGCCTAAAACGCCTAAAAAGGCATTTTAACATTAAATTGCATGCTGTTCTTGAACCATTTGGAGTATATGCATGCTTTTGGTCTCCTATGAAAGGTGACACTCAGAGGTTTGGTCCTAAATAGTCAGAATCACTGTCTCAAGTCTTACTGGTCTTGAGTAATATAACTTTGAACACACTGAAAAATGACACTGCCGACATTTTTTTTTTTTTTTGATGCAAACAGATGCCTGCAGATAACTACAGCTGAGAGCTATTAGCTGGAAAACACAATTGGATCACAGCATGAAGCCTTACCAAACACAGTTTATATATATGAAGAGTTCAGATGCAATAGCCTCTAAGTGCCATTTGAAATTTTCTTCTAGAATGATCATTTTATCAAGCTTGTATATTTAAGTTCAGTAATTTCACTTAAATGGCAATGATAATTACCTATTAATTGTTATTTAAGTGAAATCACTGAACTTAAATATACAAGATTGATAAAAATCATCATTAAAGAAGAAAATTTCAAATGGCATTTAGAGGCTTTTGCATCTGAACTCTTCATATATATATATATACAGTATATATATATATATATATATATATATATATATATATATATATACATATTGAGTTGTGCTGTTAAATAAATTTATTTATTTATTCAAATATATGATTTATTATTATTATTTATACCTAAATGTAAACACCCAAATCATTTTTTTTTTCCTAAATAGGATTTATGGATTTACGGCAGTATTTATAAACGTTTTTGGTAATCAACTAACCTAGGTTTTTTTTTTATTGCATATATAACAATGTATATATAACAATGGGGGTTATGTGCAACAAACTAAAACAATAAACAATAAAATGCAATAAAAAAACCTAGGTTAGTTGATTACCAAAAATGTTTATAAATAGCGCCGTAAATCCATAAATTCTATTTAGGTGAGAAAAAAAAAAAAAAAAAACTTAAAGGATTTGGGTGTTTACATTTAGGTATAAGTAATAATAAAAATAATTTTGTGATTATTTGTGATTATATTTATTTTTGATTATTAAAAACAAATGATTGACATACTTGTAATAAAGCAATTTGACTGTAAATAAAGACTATAATAAATAATATATTTGAATATATATATATATATATATATATATTTTTTCCTATTATTATTTTACATGCAGAACATTTAGATTCCTATTATACTTTACATACAAAATCATCCTGATTATTCTAAAATAATGAATTCTCTCAAAATGGAGTTGTTTTGTTCCAGTTGAATTCTTGAATTTTTGTTCTACCGAACTAAAAAGCCATAGATTTCAAAAAGACAGTTTTTTCCCCAATATCGATAATTTTCTTCTTATTGCTTCTCAAATTTCAAAAGTGAACTGAACCTTTGAGCAAATGCACGCACAGGTGTGACAAACGTGAATTTTCTGAAATTGTTTAAATGTATTTTATGCTGTACTTCTGTAATGATATCCCCCTCTGGAGTGTTGTGCTATGTTTGTGTTTTTCAATGAGTTTCTCAAATGCCCTAATTCTCCCTGAATCAACAACCCTTTGTATGAAGGCAGTGGAGGGGTGGAGAGGGATTCCCCAGCTGTGAGCTCGAGTACCGCATCCCTCAGGCGGGGAGATGCAGATTAGTGGAGGAAGTGAATGGAAGGTTCAAAAATGCATTATTAAAAATAAACTGTGCAAGAGAGACGGAAGAGCGAGAGAAGGGAGACGAAAAGGGAAACTTCAAAAGGTGATGTTTAGCATCGGCGTAATACAACATGACAGGTTTATAAAACTTGCCACTCTCTATTGGAGGCCTGGAAATTGACTCGGGCAGCAGTAAGTGATGGCATATTCGACTTTAAAAAATGGCTTTAATGACGCCGTTATTGTGTTACCGAAATGGAAATAAAACTTTAATTCCCTGAGTGAAGAACGATCCTGCATGCTTCAATGTGCACGCGCTAAAAAGTGATTCTCGTAGCAGATTCCCATGGCCCTGCACTTCTGGCAGTTTCGAAAATCTCTCTCTCCCTCGTTTTCAGTTTGCAAAGGTAATGAGAAGCTAATGAGGCTTGACTTCCCAGAGGGGCTGAAGGAGATGTTTAGTTTCTATAGAAGCTGTGCTGACGGATGGATGGATGGATAGATGCAGGGGTTCAGCCTCTGCGTTTGGTCTCCATTCACCGCACATGAAGGGAGGGTGGAGAGAATGAGGGTCGGAAACTGAAGGAGGGAGAGAATGGGGATGAAGAAATCAGAACTCTAGAAGCGAGATGAAATCCAGACGGCAGTCTGAAAAGAAAAGGCCATACAAGCCTGAGAGTCCTAAAGGGATGTTGCGCTCCGAATAATATGGCCCTGATGATGACCTTCGCCGTTTAGATTGCCACAGATCAGGAAGTGAAAAGAAATCCATTGTTGGAGAAGATACTTTGAAACTGTAGCTTCCCATACAGCAAGCTATCATTTAACACTGTAAGTGATGAAACAATAATCTAAACAATAATATTTTATTTTTTATTTTTTGGAATGGAGCTGTTTGTTGAATCTTGATTCTTTAAACAAAACATTTTTTTTTTGAGTATCATATTTTATACATCATAGTGAGAACATGAAGCTCATTCTGCAATTTGATGCAGATGCTGATATTTATATGGCGGAAAGTAAAACGAAATTCTGATTTATTTGTAATGAAAATCAATGAGATCTTCAGAACTGTATAGCAGACAGTTAAAATGCATTATAGTTAATTAGTTACTCTATATATTCCAATAATTTGATTTAGTAAGATGATATTTAAATGCTTTGTTATGTGTAAAACTCTTGTTGGGGGCAAAATGTATCCAATGCAATAGATTGATGATTGGGAGAGAAACATTCCTCAAAAGCGCGACGGATCAAGTTGATTCAGTCCAGTAAATGTTAAAATCTTTAAATAGTCATAACAATATATAAAAAAAAAAATATTCTTGTTTACTTAATAAAAATTCACAGCAAAAAGACACAAGTATCACAACCTGAGGAGGGACGTTTTTACAATTATACTAAAAGGCCATTTACTTTGTTTTATTTACTTTATGTAATGTAAATGTTCATCTATAAATAGTCCTAACGATATATAACTAACTGAAAAAGTATGAACTATTGATCAGACGACCGAAAGCATGAAGTAAATTGTGTGCAACAGTTTTTTTGACAAAAGTTTTTATCATGTTGATCATTTAGAGGCCTTAGAAATTTGCTTATCAAATATAAAACAGTAGTAGCCTGGGAAAACCCAAAAAACTTTCGTCACTTTTCGATTTGCTCTGAAAGTTAGGCTGGCAAAGAGCTCATTCAAGCCCATTTCCAATCCGTCGAAATTGTGGCACCAATCAGAAATGTTTGGGCAGGCTTTACACGATGACGACAACGCTGGGATTTTGAAGCAGATTTTGTTGCCTACATTACATCACTCGTTCGAATCAGCTATCGCGTCTGTTTTATGCGATTGGAACGTTTCCTTTTTGTCAAAAACCGAGCAAAGAACAACACTCGGAGATGTTTCTCCGCTGCTCTGCATATGCCATCTCCTTCATCGCTCTGACTGGTTTTAGGTCTATTCGCGAAGTCCGTCGGTGACGCCCCTCTGGAAATGGTTTGTCTATGACGCCTTGCCAGACCATAACCCAGTTACAACTGAGAATGGTCTGGTTTTAACCAGGCTAATACAGTAGTTTAATGGGATCAAAGTCATGTAGGGTAGATAATCTTTTCAAAGGACTGAGATTCAGTATCTTTTTCCTTTTATGTTATTGAATCAACACATTATGTATCTGTCACAAAACAAAACAAGGTATGTTACCATTCGAACAAAACGATCATGTAAAATGAATCAGACTTGCAAACGCTACACGTGATGGAAAGGACAGTTTAGGCCTCAGTTTGCTCAGTTGTAAAGCTACCACTGCATGTGATATGAAATGAATAGTCATGTCTTCTCTTCCCTTCCGCGTACACCAGCAGGCCAGGATGACTTCTTTAGCACAAAGGACAAAGTGTGCCTTGTGCCGTGGATTGGGCTGGTCTAATGAAGTCGTAGCAGACTCTCCGGCTGATAGACCTGTTAATGAGCTGCACTCCTGTGATGGGAGATGGATGGGGGGTGGGTGGGTGTACCAGGTAGGCGCCGGCACCGTGTTGGATCATTAGCGTAATTTAAGCAGAAAAGGTCTTTGTTTCTCGCCGAATTGCCGGGGAGGTTGGGAAGGGACCTCGAGGCCCCTCGAAAGCATTTTGCTGGCACGCACGTCGAGAATTGATTGTCTTTGTTGTGGTAATCTGAAATTAATTTGCACTTGAACCCATCTTTCTTCCAGGATCAATTTAAAACACTGTTATAATTATGTGAAACCGAGAGGAGACACTGATATGACGAGCCGGAATATTTTAATTCCCCAGGTACTTAAGAGCCTTTTTTTTTCCCTGACTTATCTTGCAAGGTAATAAAACAAAACGCTCCTCGTGCATAGGCTTAAGGGAGAGGTATTTGCCGGAGGGGTAACAGTAATAACTGCTGTATCTCTACACGTTTACCCATGTACCCTCTCAGTAGGTCATCGCTTTCTTTCAAACGACGCGAAACTTGCACTGATGCAAGGACGAAGCTCAGATGAATTCTCCTCGGCCCTTTATTCGCCCATCGCAAATTTAATTGTAATAGGCATTTAAAATCTATTAGAGACTACCTGCTAATATCGTCGATTGATCTTGGCGGCGCATCGGCCTTGTTCTCAGCACGAGCTTTTTAATATCTTTATCAGAATGCTTCTAGTTTTCATCCCCCGATTGGTGTTTGTAGCAGGGAATCTCGTTAGCTTTAGTCAGACCATCTTGAGCAGTTTCCCGTGGTGCTGTCATGTAGCACAAGGGCGGCGAGGTCATCGCCCAGGGCTGGGATTCTTCCCGGGATCCTCAGGCGTGGAGAACAAGGCGATGGGCAGCCAGACAGACAGCTGATGGCATTAACATGCAACAAACACTCCCAGCTCACCACGATAGAGGCATTTGATTTCTGCATGGAAGATAAAGCTTATTTGGGCAGGGTTCACAAAAATTTTGCACTGCTCTATTTCTTATGTAAACCTGTTTCTTATTCCTTATACTTAAAAAGAATTAAAATGGTCATTCAGCACAAACATGCCTCGTATCTCTCACGGAGAAGCGAAAGCATAAGCAGACCATCTAGAAAAAGGCAAAGTTTTTTTGTGATTGTTGCTTTTCTTTAAAAATGCGATGGAATATGCGGGATATTTATTCAATTTTATGCGATGAATAGGGTTGGGTATCGAGAATCGAGTATCGATTGGAACCGGGACTAACTTTTCTTTTTTCCCGGAATCGTTCAAAAGTTAAAATTTCGATTCCTAGTTTCGATATTCACAGTCCGCCGAGCGGAAGAAGAAACCGCTGAACAACACCAACGAAGAAGCGTCTACCGGAAGTGTTGGCATAACCGCCCGAGTCGAACATGAGTAGCTTACGTCGGCGGTCCAAAGTGTGGCTTCACTTTTCTAAAAATAACAAAATCTCTGCAAAATGCAAAATTTGTGACAAAAGGAGTATTTGTGACAGAAGGAGTATTTCCTTCAGAAAGGATTATTTCCTTCCGAAAGACCGTTGGTTAGCAAGGTTAGCTAAACTTTTTTGACCCTGCCTCTTAAAAGAATCGGAATTGAGAATCGTTAGGAACCGGAATCGAAACAAGGAATCGGAATCGGAATCAGAATCGTTCAAATTCAAATGATACCCAACCCTAGCGATGAAATTGCGAGAACTTGCAAAAATTGCGGGAACTTGCAAAAATTGTGGGAACTTGCAAAAACTGCGGTTTGGTGAAAAAGAGAAAAAAAGTGATTCCCCTAACACCCTGTTCTCACTAGGCTACTACCTTAATGTAAAGAGTCATTTTTTATTACTTCCTTTGATAAGCAAGCATACTACATCATAGAAAGTGCTGGGAATATTTAGGTTCTCATCTTGCTTTATGAGTGTAAATAAGGTGTGGCCCCTTTAAGAGCTGCACGCTCCCTGTTGAACTGTCTGCAGTGTTATATTATATGTGCGCCTCGAACACCCCATGTGTGCGGGTAATTTCAGTTTGATGCTACTTCTTTTATCTTATTTTGTTTATTAAGTAACGATGTGACGGTAGAACGTGTGACAGACAGTTATACGAGTTCGATTTGTGAGATGTCAAGCGCCTCCGTGAGTTTGTCTGGCCTCTGCAATAACTTAAGCTGTGAGCTATCCCGTCACGTAATTGCGTCACTTCATAACGTTCCCATGGAAACAGGGGAAAATGGCTGCCCTTGTGTGAAGCAAATGCAACGTTTTTCAACTTTCTGCCAAGATATATGTGACTTTTTTGCAACGAAAATGTGAGGTTTATGAAATCAGGCAAACCCCACATATTTTGCATGGAAATCGACAATTTATGCGGCGAAAGTGCGGCGTATTTAAAAAAAAATGCGGCCCCTGCATGAATATGTGGACTTTGGCTGATTATGCATTGAATTCAGCGATCTCATAATCAGGTTTTTCTGGAGGGACTGCATAAGGAGGAGTAACGACAGTGAAGAGTAAAAGAGGAACAGGCCTGCATATATGTTGTGTTTTATTATATGTGACAGCAGTCGTCCGTGAGGGGCTGCTGTCTTTTACTTTCGTTTTGTATTTGTTTGTTTTATCTTTTTTAATCAATAAACAACCCATATCATACACAGATGAGAATAGAGATACATATAGGAAAAAACAAAACAAAACACAACAACCATACACACAGAACACAACTTAAACACTGGCAGCTAACTTATTAACTGTAGAATATTGGCTGGCTATATTAACTGGCTATATTCATCCAGGTGTTTACAGTGGTCGACTTTGCCTTATTATATTTTATATCCAATATATTTTATTTCCTAATAAAAAGGCAATATATTTTATTTCCTACTATGGAAGTCAATGGGACCAGAAACTCTCTGGTTACTGATAGTCTTTTAAATATCAGAAAATCAGCTGAATGGATTCGAAAACGGTACAACTCAACTGTTTAACTCTGAGGGAGTTGTAAATTGAGCCTATTTCCAAAAAAAAGTGGATTATCCCTTAAGTGCTGACCTGCAAGATGTGAATTTTGTTCGCCACTGATTTTACGTCATTTCTCAAAATATCTTTGTGCTCTGCAGAAGAAAGTCAGTGTTGAGGGTTTGAAATGACATGTGGGCGGTAAATGATGACAGAATGATAATTTCTGGGTGAACTATCTCTTTAGCACATCAAAATATCAGACTATTAATAATGTTTTTGAAGTGATGAAACAGTGGCTGGTTCCATAAATCCTCGGGGACCAACATGACGTCGTATCCCAGTCCGAGGTCCTCTGACAGTGAGGATGTCTATCATCAAAAGCAAGCTCTCTTCCTCATTAAACGAACTCCCCGAAATCTGCACTGATCTCTCAAGTCAGACTGTTTGAGCATGACAGCTCGCCAATAAGAGAGTCAGATGTAAACAGAACGGGAAAAAAAAACTTCATTTGTAATACACAAACAGATCTCAGATACATAACTCACATTTTGTTCCCACAATTCTTCCTGTTTTTAATCACACTGAATATGCAAACGCCTTAAATAATTAAACACTCCTCTGTTCGTTTTCAAACAGTGCGCTCGGAATGATTTGTTTGAATTTTGTACCAGTTTTGTTGTGCTGTTGTTTCCGTTGCACATTTTCTCGCCGCATTCCCATCGAGAGAAGAGAAGCGTGTACGCGGTTCCCACAAGTTTACCACACGCATGTGTCTTACATCTCGTTGCCTCATTTCCAGGCGTAACGCTTCTTTTTCTGTCGTTGTTGTTTTAAAGCCTTCTGAGCGTTTATCTGGTCTCGAGCAGGTCTGCGGAGAGCACATCGGGGTCACGAGCGGTTGGCAGGCAGGCTGATGATCATGCAAAACACAGACCTTACCAAAGCCAACAGCCTCTGTCTGCAGATAACATCTCCCTTTCAGCGTATCGATCGCCTGTTTTCAGGGGGCCTTTGTTTCCGCCCTGAGTTTGCCACAGGACACCAGAAGTGACAAAAGATTGACACGAGGACCTCGAAATTAACTGCTGACCTATTAACAAGCCGACACCGCATATTGGCACGAGTGAAATTCTTCTGAAAACAATGGAGGGAAGGGGGAGGGGGGAGAGAGAGAGAGAGCGAGAGCAAGAGCGCAGCAAAACAACCCGCTTAATCTTTTCTCTTATCTCGCAACTGTTGTGAGCCCTTCCAGGCAATTTTCTATTCAGGCTATTGATTTTTATCACCTCTTCTAAACCTCTATGACAGATTATTTTTCAAAGACTAAAGCTACTTTTCCCACTTCTGCGACCCATATATTGCTTCAAATGAATGATAAATAGAGAAAAACTTTCAACTATTACGCTGAAAAACACTGTTTTTGATTAATCCTCCTGGAGCAGATTAGCTGATTCTCTTTTTCTCCCCATAATGCCGCCGCCGCCGCCGCAGTGGAAGGGAGAAATGAGCACCAAACCAGCGTATTTGAGATGAATTTACAACATGCAGAGTCCTGAGATGAGTCAAGTTTGGGGTTGTTTATGTGCTGTGACCGTCGCTCACAGTTTTCTCTTTGACCACCGTTTACTGCGGTTACTGCGGTCCTCAGAGAAAATGTTGTAAACTTAGTCTGCCATTTGCCACATTTATTTGTTTTGTCTGGGTGCAGTAAATATCACTTTGACAGCCACTTGTCATGAAGTTTTTATGACACACTTTGGCATAGGCTGTTTTTTTTTTTTTTTTTTTTAATGTTGCATTTAAGTGGATGTGCTTCGGGCCCAGTTTACATTTACACAGAACCAAAATTAAACTACACAAAAGTAAATAGGGCTGGGCAAAAAAATCGATTTTTCGATTAATCGTTTTTTTAAAATGTGTTCGATTCAAAATCGATTCTCAACGGCCGGAATCGATTTTTTTTTTTCATATAAAGGGCTCGCGGACGCGGTGCTGCATCTTCTCGTCTCTCTGCACTAGGCAAGCGCTAAGCGCTGCAGCTGTCGATACACACACGCGTTTAGGAGTCGGGACATGACGGAATATTCACTTAACAATCGGGCCAGCATTGCATCGTAACCTATGATCGTAACTAACGTTTATCATTTTCACGTCTTTTTGAGTTTTACAAGCAATGTTAAACCATCCCGTGCTCGCGCACTCTCAGAGATGTCTTTCACTGCGTGCACAGTAACGTTACAGCCTAAATCTGCCTCACAAACAGCTCGCCAGAAACAAAAGTTTTATCCCTGGATTATATCACTTTAACAGTTAAAAACACGCTACATTGTCAAAACTCTGGTCTTGGTGAGTAACCTCCTAAAGACAGTCGGTAATGTCTTAAATTAGCATTAAACGTGTGTGACAGAAAGTTAATGAAACAGTAATGGATTCGCGCACTAGTTCTTAAAGTGAACGCAGCCATTTGTGTCAGTCATTAATTCTGTTGTCATAACAACAGAATATAGTATTAATTGTAAGCAATCAGAATTAATAGCCTTTGTATGGACTAAAAAGACTATCCAGTGTTATTTTACATTGGATTACTTTATTCAGTTTCTGTAGTATTTCTGACATACCCAAAAAAACTACCCCAAAATGTCTCTTAATTTGTGTCTTTATTCCATTGTATTTATTTGTGCTACTTTTTTCAATTTAATTCAAAGATTGAAATCAAGCTTCCATACATAAACTCTTAAAACAAAAATAAACAAAAAATTACATTACCATTTAGGTAAGATCAATGTAAAAAAAAAAAGTCTAAATATTTATATATTTATTTATCTTTATCTATCTTAAACATAAAATAACACGATACTGTTTGATCAAGCTGTGCGACTGTTCTGACTTTTTTTGCATATTGCATCAAAATCCTGTTTATTCTCTGTATGCATTTAGTGTACCTAAAATAAAAAGAGTTTTATATACAGGTTTATGGCTCTTAATTTCCTTGTATTAATTAACCACTAGTAAACTTATGTCCACTGTTCTTTTTTATAAATATAGGATTTGTATTGCATCTTCATTATAGTCGAATCGAGAATCAAATCAGGAATCGAAATCGAAAATTGAATCGAGAATCGAAATCGAATCGAACTGAGAGCTTGTGAATCGAAATCGAATCGAAATTGAAATGTGAATCGATACCCAGCCCTAAAAGTAAACAAACCCCTGTTTAAAATGCATGTCTGACGAATAATCCCAGACTAAAATGCATGTTTGAGCTGTTTCAGCTAAAATGCAACTTGTACTGACATATCTTAAAGGACAACTCCGGCGCAAAATGAACCTTTGGTCTAATTACAGATTGCTACCTAGTCAACCGTTATCTGAGATTTGTTTTCATGATTGCCGAATGTAAATAGTTTTATCTCTAAAAACAGTTTAGCCTATAACGCTAGTTCAATGCTAGTATATAGGGCATAGAGTAATGACAAATAAAAATCGCTTGTTATTACCACTAACAAGGCTCAAAATAGCCCCACACCAAAACGACAGCATAACAAGGGTCCCTACATTCAAACCGAAGCGTTGAGAACTTTGTCAGTGTCCACACAGTTTAATAAGAAGATATTTTATACACACAGTAAATTTCGCGAATACAGGAAGAAGCCATCTTTGAAAAATAGTCTCGACCAGTCGATCTACGAACGCCGATCCAAGTGCGCTGAACTGTGCAGAATCTCATATGATCCGTTGTTTCCAGAAGAAACACAAACACAAACCGTTTACTTGTCTTCAATATGTACACGTAGCCTACTGTTCGTGCTCACCTCATCACCTTATTCACATCTCACCAGCGCACTTGGATCGGCGTTCGTAGATTGACTGGTAGAGACTATTTTTCCAAGATGGCTTCTTCCTGAATTCGCGAAATTTACTGTGTGTATAAAACATCTGCTTATTAAACTGTATGGACACTGACAGAGTTCTCAATGCTTCGGTTTGAATGTAGGGACTCTTGTTATGCTATCGTGTTTGTGTGGGGCTATTTTGAGCCTTTTTAGTGGTAATAACAAGCGATTTTTATTTGTCATTACTCTATGCCCCATAGACTAGCGTTATACTAGCGTTATAGGCTAAACTGTTTTTAGAGATAAAACTATTTACATTCGGCAATCATGAAAACAAATCTCAGATAATGGTTGACTAGGTAACAATGTGTAATTAGACTAAAGGTTCATTTTGCGCCGGAGTTGTCCTTTAAAATATGTTTCATCATTTACCATTGTTTTGTCTCATAATGCACAGCAATAATGTTTGTTTGTTTGCTTTTTTCTCTCGAAGCACATTTATAAAAGCCACTTAAACGCTCTAATTGATTTTAGGCCTAATCCTGGCTTAAAGGAGTAGTTCACTTTTAAAAAAACTTTTGCTGATTATTTACTCACCCCCATGTCATCCAAGATGTCCATGTCATCCATATAATGGACTTCAGTGGGAATATTTGGGAAAATTGTTTAAAGGGCTTTAAAAATTCCAGACGATGAATAAGGGTCTTATCAAATGAAACGATCGCTCATTTAAAAAAAAAAATTTTTTTTTTAAAAATTAAGTTTAATTTGTATAAGCTCAAATTGCCTTGCTCTGTACTCTGTACTGCGATGCACGTTCGTGACTCTATTCGAACTCGTTCATCAAAATGAACGAATCTTTTTCCGAGTCAATTTGTTCGTTTCGTTCATTGAATGAACCAAATGACTCGGAAAAACATTTGTTAATTTTGATGAACGAGTTCGAACAGGAGAGTCAAAAACGTGGATCACAGGACAGAGCAAGGCAAGCGTTTGAGCTCATAAAACTTACATTTTTTTTTTTTTTTTTAAATGAGCGATCGTTTCGCTTGATAAGACCCTTATTCACCGTCTGTAATCGTTTAAAGCCCTTTGAACCATTTGCAGTTTGCACCGAAACTGTCTTTTGGACCTTGAACCGTTTGGTTCCCATTGAAGTCCATTATATGGAGAAAAATGCTGGAATGTTTTCATTAAATACATTAATTTCTTTTCGACTGAGGAAAGAAAGACATGGACATCTTGCATGACATGGGGGTGAGTAAATTATCAGCAAAAGTTTGCCATGAGTTATATGGGCCCATTAATTTGCAACATTATAATTGGGATGCTTTTTGAATGAATTTTGATTGCAACAATTCGCCACACATAGTACACTGTACAGACATTGTAATGACTAGTATATAATTTCTATGTTAATTTTCTTTTATCTACACATTTATTGATAGCTTATTATATTTTAGGGGCGTAACAATACCCTAATGTCACGATTTGATATATATCATGATACTGAACTCACGAGACAATATTATTGCGATACTCCAAATCATATGGTAAAAAGTTAACAACAACTGTACTGTTGATTAAAATGCTATTTTTTTATTAAATTGTGGGTGTAAATGATTAGGCTTGAACTTGGTGCTGGAAACCCATGCGCAGCTAGTGACACCAGAATGAAAATATTCATGATTCTGAACCTGAAAATACTGAATTATTTTATACAAATATCCTTGCACTCTGTCACTAAATATGTCACTAGAGATATTTAAAGTAATTTAGGACACTTTTTTACTGGTAACATAAGACATTTGGCATCATCAGGAGTCAGGACCAGCAAATATTCCCTCATTGAATTATTATACATTATCAACATTATATATAGTAGTTTAATATTGGACTGGCACTAAAATTTTAAAACGTTGATTCTATTACCTCACACATGTTGTTTTGGGTGAATGATGCACATTGTCACTATCCACAAGACTTATATTATATTACATTTATTCCATTCTATTCTATTTTTATTATTACTATTTTTTTATCAAATGTGTATGTCTGTAATTCCTTGTTTGTTCTGTTTGTTGTTGCAATGTGGGATGTGGAACTAAGAAAAAAAACAAAAAAAACATTACATCAGATGTATGTACAGTGAACAAAATTACACGCAACACTTTTGTTTTTGCCCCCATTTTTCATCTAAAACTTTTTCTATGTACAGAAAAAGCCTATTTCTCTCAAATATTGTTCTCAAATCGGTGTTAAGGCGGGCATACACTGTGCGATTTTCGTCCGATTTTGAGCCGAATTGTGACTCGTGCGACTCTTTTTCGTGTCGGACCAATTTTCAGCTTTGTCGTGCAGTGTTTGTGCAGTGTACAGGGAGAAACGAGAGGCGATTAGCCTCTCACGATCGACAATCGGATGGTCGGATGAATTTCTGGCATGTCAGAAATTTTGGTCGCTCCTCGTGACTATATCGCACAGTTGAAGCAAAGCTACGAACCGATTGCCGTAAATTCAGTGTTTTTTCCCTCACTGCACCTGCGCAAAAACAGAAGTTTAACCATTTCATCTGCAGCAAAAATAAAATTAAAATAAAAACGAAAAGAGGGAGATCTTTAAGTTCTGTAGTTCAAACTAGCTACAAATTACTGTTGCTTACCTCCAGTTCGTGTTGCAAAATGGATAATATTACCCACGTCTTCCAAGCCACCTGCGATGTAACGCCTCTTTTCATTGATGATTAATTATGGCAATGTTTGGACATATTATAGACTGTTAATAGTTATTTTATATGCCTATAATTCATTGTAATCGACCTAAATGTTTTAGACAATTTTTAATGAGGAGTAAGATTATGTAATATTTTATTATCCTCGCAGCACGTTGGTTGTGTGCTGTGAAAATATTGCGTGGCAAATTAATTATAATAGCGGATCAATTTAATAATAAAATTAGCCTATAGGCCTCCCCTAATAATTATAATACAATAATACTAATAATAATTAAATGCATAAATTGAAAATGCTAAATCATCTTGATACTGATAGCAGATACTTGTTTTAACAATATGGATACATATATTAGGGGTGCAACGGTACAGATAGCCCACGGTACGGTCCGTACCTCGGTTTTTGGGCCACGGTCTCGGTTCGGTTTCGGTACGTTTTGTGCAGAAAGAGACTGCTGTTTCATCCCAAAAATATGTTTTATTTTTCTTATTAGCATAAACAGAATGTCACAGTAGTAAGAACATCAATGTGTATGGAATAAATTAACACTCTAGTCTGTACTGAACCTCTTCAACTACCACTTATGAAATACAAAATGTAAACAAACAAACTTTAAAATATTCAAGTGGATCCCAAATCCAAACCTTGATAACTGGTAAATGAAGTGATTAATGTGAAAGAAAAAGTGCACTTTTACCTTTAACATATATTAGCTTGTGGTTTGAATAAAAAGAGCAGAGCAAAATAATATAATTTAAAAAAAAATACTGCATTCAGGATACAAAGTGCAATGTTATTTACTCATCCACTTTTGAGAGATTCTTGTGCAAAAATATACTGCAGTCAAAGTTTGACTGGGTTTGCGTTATGCATCCACTATGTGCTGGGAATGTAGCGAGTGCGTGGAGCCGAGGTGAGGCGTTTATTTAGTAAGCGTGAGCGCGCTGGGGCGGGCACGTAACTTACATTCGCAGCCTGACTCAAATGAGTATTCAATGTGCGGCGACTCGCTAACAACAGTGGGTTGTTTTGAATGAGACGACCCGTGTGAACGGGGAGCGCTTTATAAACGTCTATGACGCGCGAGCAGCGCCGGTCTGTGTTCGTGTGTCTGATAATAAGTGAGCGCTCGTGAGCGACACACACATTACCTGATTTATACGTGGTTGAACTGGCCGTGTGACAAACAAAGCGGGAATAAGCTGGACACGAGCGCAAGTTCGCGGGCGAATTTAATAACGCGGAGCGTTGTTAACTAATTGATCCATAGCTATATAGTAAGGCGCTCCCGAATATAAGGCACACACTGTCGTTTTTTGAGAAGATTAAAGGCTTTTAAGTGCGCCTTTTATAGTGCGGAAAATACGGTAAAAGGATCAGCACGAACTCTATGGCAGAACCGAAGTCCCGCGGGACACGAGGTTAGATTGTCCCGTGCAGCTCTGACCGAACGGTCCGGGATTTTACCGTGTACCGTTGCATCCCTAACATATATGTATATAGGCTCAATCCAGGGGGTTATCGCAGATATTACACGTATAGTGTGAGCAGTGAAGTCGCAGCTCGACGATCGGACCGTACAGTGTGAGCACATAAATCCTAAACTTTGGCTTTGCATCGCATGCGATTTACTCGTTGAGTGTGAGTACGTACCTTGCTGAAATCGCACAGACATCGCACAGTGTATTGGTGCGTTCTATTATTCGTCCGTCTCGGAGATCCGAATCGGACGACAGACGTTGCCTAGCAACACGCCCCCTTTCCTCGGATTTCTCCTCTCGGACGTCGGACAACCGCGGGGACACCGAGCAAGAATTCCGTTTCGGAATTCAAGATGGCTGCGCCCTGTGACTTGTGAGAATGAATTGTTTTCATTGTTTTTGAACCGCTTTGGTATTTTAAATGACGGTTATAATCACTCATATTACTGCGTCCCCTGTAGGTATGGGAATCGGTTGTTGTGAGTGCAATTACTGACGTTGCTAGCGTTGCTAACAGAAGATTAACATGAAAAACATTAATAAAGTGAACATTTTCAAGTTCAAATGGCTGCGTTTTAATAAGGTGTAGTCATAATAATTTTTTTTTTAATGTAAGTGCCTGGTACTCGGCCAGTGCTACCATTATAACAGCTTTCTTGGTGGCGTCCATTTTTTTCTCCGACTCGGACGCGCAAAACAAATAGAACGCTTGAAGTGTGGACGTGACGTCAAATCCGAGGTCCGAGTCGTTTCGTTGGCTATAATAGAACGCACCATATGCCCGCCTTTAGTGAGCACTTACCCTTTGCAGAGATATTCAATCCACCTCACAGGTGTGGCATATCAAGATGCTGATTAGACAGCATGATTATTGCACAGGTGTGCCTTAGGCTGGCCACAATAAAAGGCCGCTCTATAATGTGCAGTTTTGTCACAGCTCAATGCCACAGATGTTGGAGGAGTGCTCACTAACACAGAGTTAGACAGATTTGTGAACAATATTTGAGAGAAATATGCCTTTTGTGTACATAGAGAAAGTCTTAGACCTGTGAGATCAGCTTATGAAAAATGGGGGCAAAAACAAGTGTGCTGCGTTTAAAATTTTGTTCAGTGTAAAATGCTTGTGACAAATAAAGAACCTTTTGTTTTGTTTTGTTTTTAATCTTGCAGTTTTGTTTAATGGTTTGGAGTGAGGGCATGTTACACAGCCTGCCTGAGATTGATTAAACCTCTTTTTTCTGCTTCTTCTAATGGTTAAAAACTCGCTCAACTAGTCCCCTAAACACTGACGTTACCTCTTGTACTGCTGCAACTGAACTCAGTACACCACCACAGGATCAGCTTCACCTTATGTTTTACTTTTCCCATCAAGCGGAGAGGCGTTAGTTATTAACATCTGTGTGCTCTCTACAGATGTAGTGTGTGACCCCGTCGGATTACTGTGCTGTATCAGGTGGCCTCTCCCTCAGCCTGTTATGATTGCAGGGTTAGCTTGTCATGATTGGAGATTGTGAACATTCCCATAGATTTGCTGTCAGGCGGTGGACGGGCAGGCAGATGAGGCGGGAGGCGATCGGGGGTTAAGTGTTACTTCGCCTCCTGGCCCCCGATGTTGTCCTCTCGGCACACTGGCGCTCAGACGCTGCGCCGCTACATCCGTCAGTGCGGCTGATGACATGATGGATTACTTGAGTCACTGTCAGCCCAGTCAAAATCAGTCTGCCACTGATAAGGAGCACCAGCCGCCCACTCCCAACCTCAGGCTCTGTTTGTCTTATTGAGACAGCTGCACTAGGTGTGAGTGATCGGAGCAGTGTGCCATGTGGAATTTGCCACGCACGAGTTTTGTTTTCATTCGCGTATGATTGAAATAATGAAACCGACATCTGCGCGAGTTTTTTTAGGTGGTGTGATACATTCATTTTTAATGATTCTGGTAGGAATGGAAAAAAAAGAACGTAGATTAGGCGACGCTGTTGTTAAAAATGAAAATTCTGTCATTCTTTCGTCATTTAAACGCTGGATTTTCAAAAGTATGTAAAGCTCGTGGTTTAGACTCTATAAAATTGGTTCAAGAGTTTTACACACCAGTCTGTTATTGTAGGGACATTGATGTTACATTTTCATGAATCGGAACAAAACGACATGTGATTGGTCCCTTTACATGTCAAGCCAGACAGCCTCTAGGCGCTCCTTGGCCAATAAAAGCTGATATGGAGTCCAGACCTTCTGCTGTCAGTCTGAAGGTCTGGCTATGCGAGACTAATCCAAGTCTTTTGAAGAGACACAATTGCTATATGAAGAACATATGATGAACAGATTGAATTTAGGCTTTTATTCACACAAAACCACTAATCAGCAAACATACACAGAACACTCACATATGGTAAATGGAAGCTGAACTGGACTTGCTTGATGTGCGAGAACAAACCTCATTGATTATTGTGCTTCAAGCAAGCATGTTTGACCTTCTTCTGTTTACCAAATGTGCTCTGAAGATGAACGAAAGTCGAATGGGTTTGAATGGAACAACATAAGGGTGATTTATTGATGACACAATTTTAATTTTTGGGTAAACCAACACTTTACACACAAACTACTGTTGTGTGTATGCTCATGAGATTTTCAAAAATGGGTCATTTGAGAGAAACTTGTTGAGATGTGTGTGTGTGTGTGTGTGTGTGGAACTAAAAAGTGAGCGTAAGCT
The DNA here is from genome assembly GCF_016745375.1 of Pimephales promelas. Next base: position 812,539 of record NW_024121108.1, on the reverse strand, counting down.
TGCATTTGATTGTTGACGGGCTGAGTAATTGATTGGAGAAGATCGACATAACAAAAAATAACTGCAAGATCCAGTTATGACTTTTTGATTGAATATTACAAGGTCTAGAAAGAAAGAAAGAAAGAAAGAAAGAAAGAAAGAAAGAAAGAAAGAAAGAAATAAACATGAATGGATTCATTGTTCACAATAAGATAAGGTGCATCTAGAAAAACAAATTGGGTGAATTTTCATTTCATATCGACTTTAAACTCCCCAAGTCTCTGCTTGTACAAATGCACCCCCCCCCCTCCCCATTCAACTCAATGAATCATTCCAAAGCTATCCTACGACGAATTCATACAAATTTGTACGATTAAGTATGAGGTGGCTAATTCGTGTGATTTTTCTAAACCCTGTGATGGGTAGGTTTAGGGAAGGGTCAGGGGTAGATCATTTGTACGAATTCATATGAAATGGGCAACTCGTAAAATATGTTCGATTTAGCTAGATTTTACGAATTCGTACCAGTGAGGTCGTATGAATTCATATTAATTAGCCACCTCATAAAATACGTACAAATTGCTATGAGATCGAGTTGATCATTCTGAATAATTCTTTTGATGCTCTAATTTCTAAGGCCTCTAAATTATCAATGTGATCAAAACCTCTTGTGCACTGTCTACTACATGTCATCTGATTGATGGGTTATACATTTTTTCTTAAAGTAAAAGACCTTTTAGTATAATTGCAAAAAAGCTGCGAAAGCGGTCAAGTTGTGATATATGTGTAATTTAGCTGTGAATTCTTTGAGTTTTATAAAGTAAAATGATATGCTACTGTAACTGATGACATCCATCCATCCACCCATTCATCCATCCACCCACCCACCCACCCATCCGTTCATCCATCCATTCCCCCAACCACCCACACGTCCGTCCGTCCGTCCATCCATCCATCCACCCACCCACCCACCCACCCGTCCATCCATCCACCCGTCCATCCACCCGTCCATCCACCCGTCCATCCATCCATCCATCCATCCATCCATCCATCCATCCACCCACCCATCAACCCACCTGTTCATCCGTCCATCCGTCCGTGCATCCATCCATCTGTCCGTGCATCCATCCATCCGTCCCTCCGTCCATCCATCCATCCACCCATTGATCCACCCATCCATCCACCCGCCCACCCACCCATCCATAAACCAACCCACCCATCCATCCACCCGCCCATCCGTCCATCCACCCGAATCCAAAATGTGATATACAGAGCTTTGATCATAAAACTAAGCATTTCAATGTCATTCTAATAAGAAATATTATTGGCAAATAGAGTAGCAACTGATATTTAATACAATGTGCTATTATGTTAATAAATATAATTTATTTAAATTACAAGCTATCAGAATCTAAATTTACCTTATAGCCTCAACATCCGCACCAAATTTCATTTTTGGGCCTCTGAATAAAATTGAGGGTTTTTTTTTCCTTCTTGAGTATGATCTCCATATTTTTATAAAATGAGCCATAAAAGCCTCATGTGTAAATTATGATACAAAATATAATGCACATGCTAACTATTTAAAAAAATATATATAAATTTTGTCTAAAGGTTCAATAAACTGTTCCAACACAAGAACATATTTCACATGCCATGAGGCCATATGACTACCTACAGAGGAAGAGAGGAATTTAGCACCATTTGTTACAGGCAAAACGGTAAAACAGATCTTCACACCTAGGTAGTAATTACTCGTGTGGCCTGTCATTTACCGTAGCTTTGTGACACAACCTCCTGCCAAACTATTTAGCAATTTGCAGAGATATCACATGTTGGCTTAGGTCACTGCAGCATGGAGGTTCAGTAAGCAGCAGTAGGAGCTGCCTGCAGTTAGATTGTTTTCAAATTTATTTTAATTGGGTCTCACCAGTCCTCATCAGGGATTTGACCCCAGAAATGGGCTGTGGGGTCACTCCTGGCCGTCGTCTTTGAAGGCGAGCGCTCTCCCCACCACTCTGTATGGCCTTGAATTGCAAATAGTTTTAAAGCAGGCATAATGAGCTACGTGGTGCGACGCCGTGTGCTTTGTCTCTAGCCCTCAGCACAACCAAATGAGTCGAGATTACTCCGCTGAATTACAAACGATTATTTTCCGTTTCATTGCTGCAGCCGCGAGACAGGAGTTTTGCATTATCGCTTTAGACGACGTGTCGCGCTAAAACGCACATCACGTAGAAAGTCCCGAAACTCGGAAAGGTGCTAAATTAATCATGCTAGACGCTGCCAGCTACCTAACATGAGCTACACAACAGTGTGAATAAATAAACATACACAGATCACAAGAATGAATGGAGCCGCGGTGATGGCATGCTGTTTCCCAGCCATTTTTAAATGTTTCACTTCGACACGTTTCATATGTCACTTTTTCCTTGCTCTTTATGATAATAGATTAGATCAGATCACGCACCTTAGGTGATGTTTAATTAGTGCTTAGTTTGTGCGTCCTTAACTAACTATCTGTCTTCCTCGTGATAAACGAATTGAGCGAGGAGAATTTCTAGTGTAAATCTATCAAATGCGTCCTTCAGTCGGACCTCCAGGGCTGAAGCTACTTTCTAATGCAGATGCCACCTCACACATGTCCTCCTGCTCATTTGAAATCTTTGTAATCCTATAAGCTTGTGTGTATAGAGGCTTGTTTTTGAAACTTGCCCAGTATTTGTGTTCGGGCCCCTGGGTAAGCAGGTGAGAGCCCCGGAGGGCTGATTGATATTCATGCCAGGGGGTCTCCCGAGGCCCCAACACTCTCTCGTTTGTAATTAGCTGCTATTTACTGGTGTCGTTTTTGGAGTTGTGTGTCTGGTTGAACTGTGGTGTTTTGTGAAGTATCTGTGACTTTTGTCATCACTTTGTTGTGACTCACATGCTTTTTTTTTTCAATTTATCAATCATTTCATTCGGTTCTTATCTCCTGAAGATTTTAGAAGAGAAGAGCACAGGCTTCTGAAGGGGGGATGATTCATGTACATTAGATATACGGGAGAGTTGGCCTAGTTGTCACAATGGCTTTATGAAAGACTTTATATAAGCTCTATACCTTTGAGCCTAAACCTAAAACCAAAACTTTTTTTTGTGTGTGTTTTGTTTTTTACAAGCAGTGATATTTATTATTGTTTATACATAGTATTTTGGTTACAAACACTTGGAACTGATCCAACATTTCCCACTATTTGGAACAAATGTTTAAGGCGTGAACTAATGTGAACTGTAATACTATATTAGGGATCGACCGATATGGATTTTTTAGTGCCGATACCGATACCGATTTTTTTCCCATCAGCCTTAGCCGATGACCGATACGGGCTGCCGATTTTCTTGAGCCGATATTTGGAGCCGATACATTTTGCTCCCTCAATTTACATCTTAAAAATAACATGATGTTAACAAATGTTACAGGTCTCAATTTAATAAAAGTAACATTTAACTAACTTCAAAAATTAATATTTAACAAATAGTAAAAACATGTGAGGTAGAACAAGAACAAGTAGATAAACAATTTAAAAAATATTAAAAACATGAAGTAGAACAAAAAAAGTTCAGTGCTGAAAATGAATATTTAAGCATAAATTAAATAATTACACTATTGCACAGAGTAGCAACCAGCATAATAAAGTGCACAGTGCACACTGTACTTCATTTTAAAAGAAACGAACTATGTACTGCATGGTTTCAATTTTCCTACATAAAATAAAATGAGCATGTCTAGTCTCTAATATTACTGCGATTGCGAGGGAGACAAACTCCACACGCCCCAAACCTTAGCCAGGTGAGCGCTGAATAAATCTCCCACAAAAAGCACAGAATAACGTTGGCATTCCTTAATCCTATGACCAGAGTTCGTTACCGTATGCATACTAGGGCTGTCAAAATTGCTCAAATGGCGTTTGCATATTCCCTCTAAAAAACATATTCGAACATCCCGTTGCGTGTTTTGTTGTTGACGCGCATTACATCAATAACAGGACACATTAATACAAAGAGACATAACTACTAGTATTAGATGGTTTATTTGAGTTTAAACATATTTGACAACGTATTAAAAAGCAAGTAAATCAAATAATGGCCAAGACCGCAGAGCTCACTCTGTCTCGCCCTGGACTCGCTCAGGCACTCTCTCTCTCTCTCTCTCGCCCTCACGGTCTCTGCGCGTCGGTTAAATGAACAACAAACAAATGTTGAGTGCTAAACAAGAGTTTTGTGCAAGCAATTTAAGGTTGCGAGTCGCGACTCTTGTCCCAAATATAGCAGGCTTCAGTTCATTCAGTGATTGAAGTTTCACAGTATAGAACCGACAGTGAGCGCTCCGAGCGAGCTGTGCAGCTGTGGTAACGTTATTAGTCTGCAACCGCGGGCGTGTTTTTCCACATTCAAATATTAATTTTCACCTTCAAAATTAATAGATATTTGAATGTAGAATATTCATAGACAGTCCTAATGCATACTGAACGGATAACCTACACCTTAACTATTTGCAGCTTCTTAATACAATGGCAAGCAGTTAAGTTTTATAGACGAGGCATTCGCGTTTTCCATTTGGACCCACAAACTTGCTTAGTTGCAAGCACATAACAGTTATAGGGCGACGTGTTTCCATTTTCAAAGTGTTTGACAATATTTCAGGAGTCAAACATTTAAAAGATCCTTTGAAAGTTTAAGTTACCATTCTCGTGAAGAGCAGGTTGCACTGATGCACTCTGCTAGTGGAGGAGGGCGGGGCACGTGAACTGCAGCATCTCCAGCAGCACGGAGCTGCCCGTGGCCGCCTGTCTATAAATAACGGCGGGGAAAAAAAAACTATCGGCGAACGCGCAGCGGTGTATCGGCCGATTCCGATACACATAAAAACCTCAAATATCGGCCCGATATATCGGCCGGCCGATATATCGGTCGATCACTAACACAAATATAATTTTACAAATCTATCATCACTTGAAGCAAACATCCTTCTTAAATGTCTGCGCCAAATGAAACTGACGTATAGCCTATCTAACGACAGATGAAGTAAAACCGTAATTTTCATTATGAGTCCTAATCATAAATACAGTGCATGTTCACAATAACAGTTTAAATACATAAAATAATGATTTAAATTATGTTTTACTTCTGATATAAACATTTAATGATTAAATATGCCATGCTCATTAATGGAGTTAAACACTTAAACTACATGAAATCATTGTAAAAAATAACTGTGATTTTAACAGTAAAATACTGTAAAAATGCTACAGTGCAAAACTGTTAATTGGTAAACAGTACCATGATGGTGCTTAATGTTTGTGTGAATGACATTGTGCAGCTTCTGTAAATAAGTATTCCCTTGTAATTAGCTGTGATTGCTCATGTAACTCTCATCACTGCTGTGATGATTGTTGGTTGTCAGTATATTACAATGGTCTAAAACAGATATCATTACGTCAATAAGTTGGTAAATCCACATTTTATCAGAAAATAAAATACAGTTTATTACTGTAAATTTTAAGTTAAGCCTGTAAAACTATTAATGTTCTTACCGTATTTTTAACGGTAAAGTTCTGGCAACCACAGCTGCCGTTTTTTTACCGTAAAATGTACGGTTTATTTTTTTACAGTGTACAAAAATAATATGTATATTAAATAAATAGAAATCGACCTATTTGTTGTGGATGCAATGCTTTTGAACACTTTTCCTCTGGCATGCTGTGTTTTAATGTTTTAACTGATAGCTAATAGCAGATTGTCTGAGAAAACTGTTTCATGCAAATAATGCACAGCAAGGTCTGTTTGTTTCCATTAAAAATATAAATCAATTAAAAATAGTATTTGGCCAGTGAAAAAGATTGAGATAAACTTTCTCTGAAATGTATTTAACACTATTTTATTTTAAAATAAAATATGTTTGTAATAATGTGACGGCACATCTGTATTTCATATTTTACTAACGTCTTGTACCGTTAAACATGGTATCACGTGGATGAATAATCTTATGCAAATGATATGCAGATGAGGATATGCTAGGTAAAACTAAGCGTTGTAATGTCCATATATGGTTATTTCGGGGAGGAGACGGATGTGCGCACATTCTTCCTCTGACTGGGATTTATAAAGTGAATTTTGCGCAGGCTCTGGCATAAGAATGATTTTATAAATCTGATTTTTTTTTTTTTTGCATACGGCATTTTTGGTTTTCGGGCACACATACACGTTTAGTAAGGACACGCACAGTTTTATTAATGAGGCACCAAATCTTCTAGCCAAAAACGTCCCAACAAGGATTTCGGATATTGCCATCTTTGTGGAAAACATAACTGACTTGTGGTCACATAACTTAGGGTGACCAGGACCACACACACAAACACACTCGGCATATTACCAGTGAAAAACATCCATATTTGCACTGCAACAATCCAAGAAACAACCCCTGATGCACAGAACTTGTCTAATTAAAACTGAAGTGTTTGTGAACATATATGTGGCATTATACCGCAGTTGTCTGTTTCAGCCTTGTTGTTTTATATTGCTTGTGTGTAGCATGGCACCATCTGCATCAATTACAGAGTGCATTGTCAGTGTCAGCAATCGAATTCTTGTTTGTTTGGTTGTAGAAGATGCAGCACCCCCCAGTATATTCTTCTATGTTCCTGTGATTGCAGCCCGTGTCAAAAGGGAGGACAGAGGAGAGCATTGAGACTGAAGCCCCCAGCACAGCACGCCTGCTACATGCCATCCTGAGCCATGTTAAGCTCTCTTTAGTGGCTCAGTGGCATCAGCAGTGGCCCAAAACAGCAGCTCCTCAAAAGCATTCACATGCATTTCATGCCCGACTGCCTCTAAAGTGCTGCGCTGAAATCGACACCTTATTTGATGTCCTCCTGCCCGCTGTTAATTGAGAAGAGCATCTCTGACCCTTTTGATCGGCCCGGACAATCCCCTAAATGCTAAAGTCTGCTAAATCGCTCCGTGGCCGGTGCTAAGCAGTAATATGAAGTGTCTCACTCATTTCTGTCCCCTCCTTTTCTCCCCCGCTCTCCTCCCCAACTCGCTTTTTTTCAGCTTTCTTGCTGCTGGTTTACGTCCAGGCTCCACAGAAATAAGAGATGACAGTTGTTACAGATATGCTGGTTTAATTACTTGTCAGCTTATAGCCGATATCTTGGCTGGCCAACGTGCAAGCTTAACTTTTTTTTTTCCCCTTCTAGTAGCTTAAAGCATGACCAGCCTCCAGTGCTTTAGTATTTAGCAATAAAACCCAGGAAATCTGAAAGATAAAAACATGAACAGCTTTTCTAATTTTATGGGGACGAGTGGGCAGTTTTCTGTCACTGCTGGAATTGGCTTTCTCTCCCTCTGTTCCTTCAGCGTGATAGCGAAAGAAAGAAGGGGAGAGCGACTGAAAGCGAGCTCACGGAGCGAATGAAATTACATCATAAGTGGGGTGCATCGCTGGAGTATTGAGAGGCAGAATATTTATTTTGGTTTGTGTTAAAGGAGGCTCGCTGATGCAGTTGTGTTTGCAAATTGATAGATTTTCTAAAGGCTCCTTTTGGATGCATGCCACATTCCTCTCTCAAATCCTTTTAGAAGTATTCAGCGAAACACTACTGCTTATATCACTTGCTCAGAAGGTATAAATGCTACATGTGGTCCATACTTGTACAGTTTGTGCATTTAAGAGGTGGAAGTGTGCAATTTTCTGTGCATCTAGTGGCACCAAAAGGAAGTGCAATCGGTTTGTTTAGGTGGCCTCAAACTGGCCATTGAGTGACATATTACTGGTTTGACTAAACAATAGCTGGACAAAGTACACAGCTTTATTACTTCAGATACCCCTTGCTAGATTTTACTCAAGTACAAGTAAAAGTACAACAGTCAGATGTCTACTTAAGTAAAAGTACTGAAGTACTTGTTATTAATAGCGCAAGAGTACATAATTATAAATATTGCATTACCGCTGCCAGAGTGCTTACATTTATGTACAGAAACGTCCAACATGGAGTTATGAAAAATGTTAATGTTAATACCTTGGCGAATGTAAAAGGAATTGAAAGTAAAATCAAGTCATTTTCATCTTTTTACCATGTTGCTTTATAGTCTGGCGAGGTGGGGCCATGGGTCAACACATTCCTGGGATACCAGATTCATCCATTTTTTCGTCCATGGTTCCGTCTCTTATCTAAATCTGACTATGGAGTTGACTTTGGTGGAAAGCTGAAGGTGACTGCTGATAGGCTGTCCCAATCAGTGGCACCTGCCCAATCCAATCACGTTTAAGAGGGAAACAGCAAATTGAGGGTTTCCGAATTTTTTTCTTTTTTCCTTTTTTTTTTTTTTTTTTTTTTTGAAGTAGTAACAGGTACTCACGGTTATAGATAGAAATGTAGTGAAGTAAAGAGTACAAATGCATATGCATATGCATTTCTTTTCATTTCTTTTTTTGTGCAGAATTTAGGAAGTCTTTGCAAAATGTAAAACGTTGAAAGTACAAACATATTTTTGTTTTGTTTATAACTCACAATTATGAGAAATAAAGTCAGAATTGTGAGATGTAAACTTGGAATTGTGAGATAAAAAGTCGCAATTATCTTTTAAAAGGTTTATTTAGGGATGCAGGCACCGATATGAAAATTTTGCCTGATACCGATAACCGATAATTATTTATATTTGAAAGCTGATAACCAATATATCGGCCGATAAATTTAAATCAAAATTTTTATATAATTTTGAGAGCCTGATTACAAAAACAAAAGTCTCACAATTAAACCCATGCCCCAAGCGCACAATTATAATGATGTTCTCAATATAGTGTTATGTAGCCGATATGACAGATTTGTTGTACCGAATTGTATTTTCCTTTATTGAAGAGATTTCAATCGTATTTCAAGAAATTCAAAAACATAAACAGTGCTCAACAAGTGTCTCAGCTGAAGGGAATAATACATTATTTATCGGCTTTAATATATCGTCCACATTTTCTTACCAGTCCAATAACTATAACATTTAAAATTAACATATATCGGCCAATACCGATATGCTGGTCGATATATCGTGCATCCCTAGTGGCTGAAACAAGCTTCCTTAGTTTTCTGTTAAGAATTAAAGCTGCATGGTTCTAACAGCACAAAAGTCGGGTTTCAGTAGTTAAAATCTTATCCGTTGTGTCCATAGAGAAACATATTTTTCAAGTTGTAAATACAAAGATTATTAGATTTAATTCAGTGTTCCATTTATTTGTAATTATTTACTAGCAGTTTCTGAGTGAAAATTGTTTTAAAAGTATATCCTACACTAATTGTTTTCAGTGATATGTGCTAGTGCTACTGTTATGTACTACATAGTGTGATTTTTAACATTCAATTCAATTCAAATTCATTTGTATAGCGCTTTTCACAATACTGTTTCAAAGCAGCTTTACAGAAAGTGCATTTCAGAAATGTACATAGGAAAAAATACAGTTAGTTAATCATGTATTGATTTAGGGCATAACATATCACTGGCGTTGAGTCGTCTCTTCACAGGAGTTTAACATGTCAAAAACATTTGGTGCAGAACTACATTACCCATAATCCTGAAGAGAAGATGCTGTTACTTTGAAATGGAACTTGCAGTTCAGCAACAACTGCCCACTCCCATGAAGCATTGCAATTTAGCTAGATTGGTCTACTACGCTCAAAAGCTACTTAAACATTTGTAAATATCTGTATTTTTGCTCTATATTTAACTGGTTTGTATACTTGTAATCACTGTATTGCTGTTGTTTTTCAATTTCCGTCATTGATTAGTAAAATTATTATCATTAATAATTCAGTCGGTTTGGGTCAAAGGCAAGCTTATAATCTATATTCAATCCTTTTAAAATCTCTATGGAGACAGCGAATGGGGAAGTGGACGTTCACCGCTCCCCTCTGAGTGAATTTTCTCCTCCGTTTGTACCTTCATGAATTGGAGAGGGAGGCAGAGAGCACTCCATGTGCTAAGCTAGTGTGGCTGCTTTAGCAATTAGCTCTGCAAATGTAAGTCCACAAACGTTGTGTCACCAAATGAGATTGCAATATAGCGAACAATGTCGTCCATTTGTTTTGGGTGTTTTCTGCAAGTGGCCAATCGCTTTATTTTGCATTAAGGCAGGCAGCAGGCAGCAGTTTAGTTAATTTTAGGAACAGCATGTCTGTACAGGCCCACACAACAGCGAGAGGAGGCGGCCAGCGGAGAGAGAGAGCTCTTGGACACTGGCATGTGGAGAGAGCATTGTTCATCTCTCTCTCTCTCTCTCTATCCATTCCCACACCATCATACTTTCCTTTCAGCTCTAACAGATTATTGGTTACTATAGTTTCAGCACTGCTTGTTTTCATTTCAGAGTTGTAGAGGTCTGCTAAAATTAATGCTGTACTGGGAAAGGGGAAACTTCACACCAACATTACTTAGGGAAAAACTTTATTTCAGTGGCACACTTTAGACATATAAGTATCTTTGCAACCAACTCACATTAAGGTATTAGTAGACTGTCTGTTTAATATCTGCTAATACTTTATTTTGATACTCCCCGACACACATTCTACTGACTATAAGCAATTTACGTGTCAACTTATTTTGCTAACCCGAATCCTAACACCTAACCTTAACCTAATACTCTGAGGTCTGGTTTCACAGAAATGACTTATATTAAGCCAGGATCAGGCCTTAGTTAAATTAGGGCATTTAAGTAGATTTTATTAATGTGCCTTAGAAGAAGAAGAAAAAAATGGTGTGTGTTTTGAGACAAAACAATCACACTGACATGGCAATGCCAGTGCAAGTTGCTTTCAGTTAAAACAGCTCAAACATGCATTTTCTATCCATCCATCCATCCATCCATCCATCCATCCACCCACCCACCCGTCCACCCATCCATCCATCCATCCATCCACCCATCCACCCATCCATCCATCCATCCATCCATCCATCCATCCATCCATCCACCCACCCATCCATCCATCCATCCATCCATCCAGCCAGCCACCCACCCACCCACCCATCCCAAATACCTCACACACCCATCCCATCCCAAAATCCATCCAACCACCCACCCATCCATCCATCCACATACACCCACCCATCCCAAATACCTCAGCCCCATCTTTGTTTGATTTTTGTCTTCATGGTGGAGTATTGAGATTGCAGATGTGGATATGTGATTGGCACCTGATAGACAACTAATATTTCATCAGATTTTTTTGATAGTAAGTCCATAGGAATTGTTTGAGAATGCAATTCTACTTCACTGGGGAATATCTTGCTCTGGTGAGCAGACGATCATTGTCTCAACCCCCATAAAGAATCGGACAGATTTCAAACCCCATCATGATATCCCACCAGCTTCAGCAAAAGTGTGATCACTGAGCCGAGCTGCTTGTGACATGCTGTTTCACATCTTTTGTGCAATATTATAGTACTCAAGCCATAATTTGCCCACGTATGTCACACACACGCACACACTGGAGGGGATTATGAACGTAATGGTGCTGCTTCACTGAGCAGTAAAGGGTTTTTCTAGTAATAATTGCTTTTCTTTACTGCTGTCATTTAAATGGGTTTAAGATGGCCCATAAAGCAGGACTGTGTGTGTGTGTGCCCTCTAGTCCTCATAAAAACACGCTCTTTGATCATTCTATTTACATGAGCTCATAATTTAACACAGGGTGTGTTGTGAGAGTCGGTCATTCTCAAGACTGTCATCCAAATAGGTAGATACTAAGACAAATATATAACTTTTAAAATATTTAATTTTCTGCTACTGTATCTTCAGGGCATGTAGCTGGATCTTATTGTAACTGAATAACTGATGATAAATTTAGTATTGAACTGAGGAACACTGGCATTCTGTGTTAAATATTTCTGGATTTGCACTGTAACTTTGTTAATTGATTAAGATGAAGCAGAAATACTATCAGTGACAAACTGTCACATTACTTTAGCTACTGATTTATTGGGAATTATGCAAATCAGGTGACAGCAAAATCACATAATTTACATTAATTCAGTTCCCATTTTCCAGTCATCTACAGCATCACTCCACTAATGTGACTCTGAATGCTGAAAGATGCATTTTCCTGCATGCCACATCTGGATGTTTGTCAATTATAATGCTGTCATAATTTGATCATGATTTGCTGAATTACATCTGCTATAACAGCGTTAAGGAGCAATGCATGCAGCCACCTATTGTACTTTGGTACTATGCATTTAAAAAAAATACAGTTATCAATATATTGTCACACACTTAATTAACACAATATTTCATGTTTTGAATATCACAGTTATCAAGTCATTGCGATAAACATATACGTAACAATATATACATTGGCGTCATTGCAATAATTCTGATTTATCGTGCTGCACTATAATAAACGTAATTTAATTCACACTCACAGGCCACTTAATTAGGTACTCATGTTCAACTGCAAACGCAGATATCTAATTAGCCAATCACATGGCAGCAACTCGTTGCATTCAGACATGTAGACATGCGGAAGTTCAAACTGAGTGGTTGAAGTAAATTTGAACATCATATGTTTGTTGGTGCCAGACGGGCTGGTCTGAGTATTTCATAAAGTGCTGCACAACTGGTTCTAGGGTTTACAGAGGATGGTAATATCCAGTGAGCAGCAGTTATGTGGGTGAAAATGCCTTGTTGATGCCAGATCCTATGAGTAGCCTATTGTCAGAGACAATTTATATAGAGACATGCCACTTCCTCAATCCTCAATACAACTACGTATATAGGGAAAACCCATAATGCCAAAGATGGCGGTTGTATGCACATGCCCCGCCCCTCCCGCTGGAAAGCCAATAATCTGCTTTTAACAGTCAAGCCAGGAAACTTATTGTCTGGTTCCACCAACGCATGTGCACAGTTGAGGTTTGCGACAGCGGAGACGAGAACCCTTGCACATGCGTAGTAAATGTATAACCTGTGGGGGAAAAGACCTTTTAAACCTTATTTTGGGGCAAAGTCATCAAACTTTTTCAGCGATTCTTATCATATTTTACTGCTGTTTCAATAAAAGCAGTTTTTATGTCCTGGTCACCAGTGAACGTGCAGTTCTGACTCTCTGCCCATTCATTTAGAGAGGAGCCTGGTCTTGTTAGCCCAGAGGTGATGCCAAGATGGCGGCCGTGTGGCAAGACTTGCCTAAAAGGACTTTGGTATTGTTGCTGACAGTGTTGTGCAAGTTACTTCCAAACTGTAATACATTAGGTATTACTTGTTACTGTTATTTAAAAGTAATTCATTACCTTACAATATTACTGTCTCAGAATTGTAATGCGTTACATTACTCATGTATTACTTTTGAGTTACTTTCACCAAAATAACTAAGTAGAACAACTTTGGGGCTGTAACGATATGCAATATGAAACCGAAATCGCGATTCGCCACACGACTCAGATCCACGAACAGAATCGCGACACTCCCAGCGTTATTCTCCTTACCGCCCAGATCCAATGCTGCCTTATCTTTAAATTAGGCTATTAGTATTATTTGAAGTTAACATTATAAAATACGTAGACCTACACCACAAAACTAGTTAAGGAGCATTATGGACATGACATTTGCAGTCAAAACTTGAAATAAAAATTCTCAGAAAATACATGTATTGAAACGTATATAGGCTACTTCCTCTAAGGACTCCAGACATTAGACAAATATCAGTCTATGTTTTATTTTTAATATTAGGGAAAAGACACACATTCATGCGTGACAAAAAAAAAAATAGGAGGCAAAATATATTTTTTTGTAATTCTGTTAATTACACTGCGCAAATCGGATGAGGAAGGGTTGGCTCTCCAGTCTTCATAGAACTTAAAATATTCATTTTATTTTAGTTTTCGTGTTCGCATTTATGAGGAAAAAACTATGTTACAGACGCGACCGCTCTGAACTGGCACTAAAAGACTGCTTTAAAACTTTCACATACGTAGTCTGTTGCCTTTAAGAAGTAAAAGCAGACAATACACTGTAATACAACTGTAATACAAGCCTCACTGAACATGTAACGAGTAAAATATTACTGAAAATTGATTAGTAATGCCTTACACTACTGCGTTACAGCAAAAAGTAATATGTTACTGTAATGTATTACTTTTGTAATGCGTTACTCCCAACACTGGTTGCTGACCATATCCATCCCTTTATGACCACAGTGTAGCATCTTCTGATGGCTTCTTCCAGCAGAGTAACACACAGTCACAAAGCTCAAATCATCTCAAACTGGTTTCTTGAACAATGAGAATGAGTTCATTACACTCAAATGACATCCACAGTAGCAGTTTGGAGAAATCAAAAGTCTGGTGACTGTGCATATATATATATATATATATATATATATATATATATATATATATATATATATAACTTTTTTTCTTTTGCACAGTTTAAGCATACATCATTTCAGCAAGAAATGCAGTAAAGCTACCCAGCTTAGACATTTATTTTCTCTGCCTCTTTCTCTCTCTGTGACTCCCACAGATTAGCTATCCCTTCCGGCCACGATTGCTATTTAGACACCCATCTCACAATTGTTTACAGTATTGATTTATTTAGTGAGTGATTGGGGTTGGAGGGAAAATTAAAACGGGCATCATCAAAGCTGGCCTGGGGCCCGAAACTTGACAGATCATGTGACAGGCTGAGTGTTTAAATGACACAGCCACTGAAAGAACAACCAACCCTCCTGCTGATGATGAAAATACTAGCTAGTGGTGTTTGTTTTGTGTGAGTGTGTGCGTCTGCGTGTGTGAGTGATCACAACAAAAAACACAGAGAAGACTAAATTTCATTAGATGAGAATTATTTTTTCTGCATTTAACAGACATTCTCATGAAAATGTACCATGCTTCTACTTCAGTTTTATTATGACAGTGTATCGGTATTGTTATAGTATGTACTGAGGCCACTATTTCTCATACCAAATACAGTAATAGTAAAGTTATGTTGCTCTTGCAGGGATTATTAATTTAAAAAATATATAAGTATCATATGTATCCATCTTTATTTGGAGGCTTGTCTCACTTTATTTCAATAGTCCACTTTAGACATTCTACTACTAAAAGTAACTTTGCGTCTCATTCTTTTGCAACTATGTTTACTCACTCAGTCTCTCATTAGTTACTGAACGCGGATTGACAACATAATCGGAAGACAATACAATGCTGAATAAAGTAGGCCTAGTTTATGTTATTTTTGGACCAAAATGTATTTTCAATGCTTCAAAACATTCCAAATAACCCACTGATGTCACATGGACTACTTTTATGATGTCTTTATTTCCTTTCTGGACAAGGACAGTATACCGTACATATACATTTTCATAGGAAGGAAAGCTCTCAGACTAAATCTAAAATATCTTAAACTGTGTTCCGAAGATGAACGGAGGTCTTGCGGGCTTGGGACGACATGAGGGTGAGTCATTAATGACATAATTTTCATTTTTGGTTGAACTAACCCTTTAAGCAAACAGTCTACTAATAATCGAATGAGAGTTAGTAGACAGTTTCATAGTTATAGTTAGTAGAATGCCTACAATGGACCATCAAAATGGTGTTAGCAGGTGCTTTTCTGCACAAATATGCATTTATTATGCGATGGATTGATTAATTAATCAGCATATCATTTAATCAATTTGATGGCAATTTTCATCAGTTGAAAGCCATATATATATATATATATATATATATATATATATATATATATATAATTGTTACCCCAGAAAAACCTCTACATCAAATCCACAGCTAGATGCTCCATATAATTGGTCTATATTCCCATATGTATTCCAAGCGTCTGAAGCCATTCAGTAGCTTTGCGCGAGAAACGGATATAAATGTAAGAGCATCTTATGAGGTATATTATGTATATTATGTTGTTATGGTTTCTAATCTCATTTAGATGAAGCTGGTAAAATCTGCTTTTAATTGATTTTGATACATTTCTGAGCAGTTGCGTTAGATGGCCTCCACTCGGTTCCCGCTGTTCCTGCAGCTTCCACCTCCAACCACTGAAGATCTCTGCTCAATAGGCCATGTTCCATTTGCCTTATTAAGGGCTTAGCCACTAATTGCATTAGTCATATTAGCATGCAAGCATTTGAGGATTCTCAGTCACCCTAAAATGGGATTTTCCAGTCAGCAAAGAACACATGAGCCTCATATACTTAACCGTTTGGGCCAAAAAGCCAGTTCAAGCCAATTTTGCCAGTTTAAGCTTAAATTTTGCTTAAAGTGGACATTTAGAGTGCTATTAGAATGAGATCAATGATATCAGAACTAAGTTTGACCAGAGCAGATTTATACAGTACATCGTGGAATTCATCAGATCCATTGATAATACTTACTGATGAGTGTGATGTTAATTTCTTTCCAAAATGACACTTTCTGTAGGATGACGCAGTGTTTTCAGCAGCCTGTACATATCTGTTCACATCTCAAAAAAATATATGTTTTGGGGTTTCATGACCCTTGAAATGGTTTAAAATCAACCTCATATTTCCATTTCATTATAATACTGTGATAAAAGAAAACATTGTTTGGTTTATTTTACTTAAAGCAGTCTCTTATTGTCCAGTAGACACCTCGTCCATGATGTTGTCTGAGAGCATTATCTCTGACATAAGTAAACATGGTTCCCACAGGGCAACCGTTTTCAATTTGAAACACACTGTGAAAGTTGCTAATTTGCAGTTGTTTTTTTTAGCCTGCCATAACTTGTTAGTTTGAATCAGTAAACATGTGGAATTAGTAAACTCCTCCGCGTCTGTGCCCTCTGCATTCTTTCAGACACCACACAAAGTTGCCTTATGAAATCAAACCCAGTGACTGAATTCTCCTCGGTCACGAGGTTAAGCTTTTGATCTTCGCAAACAGATTCTTTAAAGGCAGATGCAAAAAGGGCAGATAGGACTAAACGAATGCATGTTTGTGTTCACTCGTACCTTATTTTTGTCGAACATGAGCCTTTGATGTTCTGTTTGTTCTCAAACACTCTAGACCTATGAGAAGCCAGTGAGAATGAGAGGGAGAGCTGAGCACCTGCAACTCAAGAGATCCAAACTCCTCTATTCACACTTGTACTGTGTCCCAGAACCCACCGTATTGTCTACAAAACTACTTCCAAAAAGTATGCAACTTTATTAAGTTGCCTCCTAAGATACGTTTTTTTAGTTCAATTCTAAGGCATTGTTGCATGTTGGCTTTCTGAAATATGTTGAAGGAATTAGGGATGCACGATATATCGGCCAGCATATCGGTATCGGCCGATATATGTTCATTTTTAATGTTATCGTTATCGGCCTGGTAAGAAAATGTGGCCGATATATTAAAGCCGATAAATAATGTATTATTCCCTTCAGCTGAGACACTTGTTGAGCACTGTTTATGTTTTTGAATTTCTTGAAATATGATTGAAATCTCTTCAAAAAATGAAAATACGGTTCGGTACAACACGGGCAGCGCAAATCTGTCATATTGGCTATACAACACTATAATGGGAACATCATTGTAATTGTGCGCTTGGGACATGGATTGAATTGTGAGACTTTTGTATTTGTAATCAGGCTCTCAAAATTAGATAAAAATTTGGATTTAAGTTTATCGGCCGATATATCGGTTATCGGTTAAGAATTATCGGTTATCAGTATCGACTAAAATTTTCATATCGGTGCATCCCTAGAAGGAATTGCTGAAGCCAGAATGTTAGTATAATGGAGCTACACCAGTGTTTTTTTTTTAAAAACTTTTTTTGAGTGCAAGGCAAATAGATCAAGGCAAGAAAACTTACCGTGCTACTTACTTGCTTTGTTTCTGACTAACTTGCTAGCTACTGCTGTAAACCAAGTTGCTCTCCAGTCATGTTGTTCCCTTATGTGTGTGTGTGCTCCAACGATTCTATAAGACAAAGACTCAAGTATCTCAAGTATCTGCTGTTACCTGCATTGTTCCTGCGGTATCTGCAAATAAACCTACCTGTTTGAGGCCCCGTCCACACTACTGCGTTTTCGTTTAAAAACGGAGACCTTTTGCTACGTTTGCACCTCCTGTCCAGACTAAAACTGAAAGTTTAGAAATGCTGCAGCTCCATTTTGCGTTATGAGGCCCCGTTTACACTATGGGAAAACGCAGATATTTCTCTGCGTTTTGCCCTACACGAAAATGCCGTTTTTATCACTGAAAATGATTATTTCTAAAAACTCCGGCCAAAGTGGAGATTTCTGAAAACGCCGGTTATGTGTTGTTGTGTGAACTGGGAGAAACGGCGTTTTAGGTTTGCTCTTGTCGATTCTGAGGATTCTGATTGGATTGAATGGCTTTTTCGTTAACCCCTACACTGCCGCCAATAGGTTTGGCATAGTTATCATGGCGCTCGACGGCGTATTTATGCGGGTGTGTAAATGATGTTATTTTTGAAAACGGAGAGGGGGAAAATATTCGTTTAGCTAAAAACCCGGCTTTGTGTAAACGTTGCCTGAATCTCCGGAGGGCGTTTTAATGAAGACGGGACAACACGGAGGACTTTAAAAACGATGACGCAGAGGCTCACGCTCGGCTCTATGATTGGCCGTCATCAGTCATGACGCGTCCTTCCATGCCCAGTATTGTTGAATGGTCACGTGATCCGCGTTTTCAGTCATTTTAATGTGGACAGAGATCAATTCTAATATGCTGATAAGATTGTATTCGTTTTAATTCACCGTTTTTAAACGAAAATGTAGTAGTGTGGACGGGGCCTGAGGTCTGGTCATTGCGTCAAGCCTGACTGTGACAGAAGCGACTTGATTCCCATTGAATTCTGCTCCAGCATGAACGCAAAGTCTTCTTTAATTTTTGTTTTGTTGTTGTTGCAATTTTTATCAGAAAAATCAGAACTAGATCCCACCCGTTTTGTGGGCCGTGGTTGATAACCACTGCTCTACACCGAATTGACTGTTGTCCCATGCATACTAACTGCGCTAGTTTCGTGGGTATCACATCAGGGTTTATTTTGCAATAATGTCTTATTATTCCACGGATAAACCTGGCTTATGCTTATAATAGGTCAACAATAATGAAAGAATGAACCAGGCTCTTTAGTCTCATATAATTTTTGGGCCATGAGTGTCTTAGATTGCAAACAGAACATGAGGTTTAACAAAGAGGTTTATTTTTTTATTTGTGTAAAGACATATTCTTGCTCTGGAATGTCACTGGTTGAAGACAAGGAGAAAAAAGCACCCCTCCTACACCACCCACGTGAAAATGGACATGACAGACAGGCATACAGAAACGTCAGACAGGAGGACTGACACGCAGCCCTGTTCAGCTCTGGCACCGCGAGCAGCGAGAGTGCAGAGGGCTCACGTTTCGCCTTATGGACGCTCACAGAGGACGATTCCAGATGAGTCCCCCGCCCTGCCTCTGTCAGAGCCGGTGATAAATGAGGAGCGGGACTGGCCTCTCTGTTTATTTAGACCTCTTGTTTCTGACATAAGCCTGCTCAAATCCAGCGCTGAAGTGTCTGCTATTAAAACATAACCCGACCTGACAACAACCAGTCCTCTGGGCATTCGCCCCCCTCACAGCGGCTGGGACCGGACTCACTCTCTGGAAAGGGAACCCCGGCAGCAGACTGTAGCAGACTTTCCAGTACATTAGAAGTCTATGAAAGATCTGACCATGGCTTTGGCCACATTCATTCCACACAAACATATGGGAAAGTATTAGACTCTTCTCCCAAGTTCCGGCTTTATTTTTTCTACAGGGGTTTGGCCCCTAAGAGATACAAATACAAGCTGGAGGGTCCAGGACATCCCAGCTGCCTGGGCCTTTGGGCATGCGTGTCCTTATAAATAATTGTTTCCTGTATGTCAAATCCACTTTTCGGTCGACTGCTGAACACGGGAGAGGCCTAGCGATGGGTTCGGCTTGTAAAACATCTCAATGTTCCAGTCCTGCGAGTGCGAGGGAAGGCTGGAGGTTTGAGCTCTGCCAGTTGTTGCGTAGAAGTCAAAGCCGGTCCACTTATGTTGCGGCGTTCTGCCTTGGACCACTTGCAGGCGTCTCACATGGTTGCCTGGCATGTGCTTTTGAGCGTTGTGACTGCAGATCTGTAATGGTGAGAAAATCTCAAATCGACAGGGGGCCTGTGAAACGTGAGCCAGCTCGCTCTTAGCTTTATGTTTTTACAAATGTTCAGAGCAGACAAGCAATGACGCAGGCCATCAAACCTTAATACCTCATCAGAAGAGAGGAAGTGGGGGTGTGTAGGAAAGTACCGCAGGGGAGCGATTTGGCACCGCGATCCCTCGCTCGTAGGACATGTGGTGACAACTGCTTCTCTCTCACAAAACAAACAAGCTTCACGGGATCATTAATATGCAAGTTCACAGATAGCGTAATTGAAAATCCCCTTCACGTGGACATGTGTGAGAGAGAAAGGGAGCGGAGGGGAGATAATTGTGTGTTTTGTCAAATGTGTTGGGATGAAATTGGAAGCGGACTGTGTGTTTTTGTTTGGGGACCTCAGGCGTGTTATTCGGCTGCGGTGTCCTGGATTCAGATCCGCCGGTCTCAAGTGGGCACATCTGAAAACCGAGGGGGTTTGGCAGAGAGATGGCAGCCTGTGCTTATATGAGGCCCTGAATTTAATGAGCATGAATAATGAATAATACACTCTACATGCTGATCTCTGAATGAGATGCCAATTTATTAGGCCAAACCCTTCCCTCTCAATCTTGACGTTAGCTTACCAGGAAAAAAGCTTCGTAACTTGTACTATTTTTGCAGTATTCCCTGTATACCTGGCACACCACACACATGTTTCGTATGCATAGATTACATTTGTTAAACAACAGTCCACAACAGTGATGGTGGCTGGTTGGTTTCAAGAGTAGGGAAACACATTAAGATCTATATTAACTACTACTTAATTACATTTGCTAAATAGTGATTATTTTTAACATTACACTTATGCATTGCTTTATTTTGTACAGAGATAAACTGTATAATGAACTGAGATTGGCACAAATTGCTTTCCATGCAGTCTTTAAGCAATCACCACTGCTACATAGGAAGGCTGTATTGACATTTATGCATTTGGCAGGGGCTTTTATCTGTAGCAACTTAAATTACATTCAGGGTATACCTTTTATTAGTTTATAAATTCCTTGGGAACTAAATCACAGACTAGCTAGCACCATGTTTTGTTGTTTGATCTACATGAGTACTGTAAAATACTGTATCTCACATGCAATGCAGTTAACTTGACCAGTCTATGACGACTCAAACTCCCATAAATCAAAGCTGCAGTGTGTCGTTTCTGTGGCGCCAAGTGGACCTGTAGTCTGTGAGTTTGGGTTTTGCTATACCAGTTTGTCCAGTCGGGCAGTGGTTGAAACTTGTTTGAAGATGCCACTAGTTGTGCAAACCAATAAGAAATGTGGCTTGAGCAGCAAATCAGCATATAATGCCCAAGATTTGCTCTTACAAACACACAAGGAATAAAAAAATTCAACGTTCAGAGTCATTGGTTGATGAAAGGTAGGCCGTGCATGAGTGCTAGTGTTACCTCACTGAATTATTGATGGAGCTAATCAATACCTCTTCAGACCTTAATACACCAATTGATTACTCCATTATCTCCATCTTTATAAACTGTTTTGATTGTGAATAAAGAGAAGACCAAACAGAGGTGCTCCTGCAAATTTCCGCTGACTGCTCCTATCCGTATTATAGATGGGTTTTATGACCCTGTGAAGTTTAATACTTCTAATACCTGGGAGTACCTGGCAGATGCAGGAGAATTTCAGCCAGACTGCGACGCGGCGGTGTCTGACTCCCACTTCACACTCGCAGCAGAGACCGTGCCGATCTATCCAGAATCAAATGCTCCAGATCTGTCAGTCAAGCGGCCTGTCTTCCCTCAGGACTGTGGTGTTTTGACGCAAAAGGGGACGTTTAATTATTGATTCAACTATTTTCCACTCCTGTATGTTTGGAGCAATCTCTGATGCATTGCTTTTTTGAATGGATCACAGCTCCAGTCTGTTCAGTTTGCGGATGCTTTTGTTTAGTTTCTCAGATTTTCGAAACCGTTTTCTCTCTCACTCCCTTTAGGTGGACGTGCCAGATGCTTCATATCGCTCTGTCTGCTGACGAGCTGTACCTGTCCCTTTTTCAGTTCAGATGAGAACCCCTCCCGTTGTGTCTGCATGAATCGCAGGCCTCTCTCGTCTCCTCAGCCTGTTATCTGTAAAGAGGGCTGATCTCTTGGCACAAATCGTGGAGTGAGCTGTCGTAGACGTGGCAGGGTTAAGGAGCGAGCACCGCGTCGAGTCTCGAGATGAGAAATCGAGTGGGTGTGCGTGGTGAGATGGAGAAAAGGGAAATATCAGACAGGGAGCTTTTCAGAAATACCCTGCCTTACCTGTATGACGGAATGTCTATGGGGAAATTGAATATAAACTGCTTGGAAACGTAATGTGTTTTTAGCGTGTTCTTATGCGCTCTTAAAAATAAAGCTTGGGAAAAGGGAGTTTTCACTGTGGTGCCATTGAAGAAGCACTTGGTGATTGCTTGGTGATTATCTGTGAACAGTTCTTAAATGAGCCATTTTTTTTTCTTTGTTTGCAGAATATTTTAATAATCTAAAGGGAACCTTTTCCCACTAAAAATAATGGAAAGATTCCATTGATGTTAAAAGTTCTTCAAGGAACCATTAAATAATAATGGTTCATTGGAACCAACAAGGAACCACAAAAAACAAGGATAGGTGTTGTCTTTTTGGGTTGTGTTAAAACAAATCTAGAAATCACTCAAGTGCCTTGTTTAATGTATGTCCGTACCAATTTAAAAAAAAAAAAATGTATTGCCCAGTAAAATTGTTCATCTGATGACTTGGTAAACTAACAGGTTGCGAACACACTACAGCAAACACTGAAAATGCTGCAAATCCTCTGTAGCATTGCATACAATTTGTCATTTGACCAGAAGTTTAGGATTGATTAAATGATTGATTGATTGACTGATTGATTGATTGATTGATTGATTGATTGATTGATTGATTGATTGGTTGGTTCATTGGTTGGTTCATTGGTTGGTTCATTGGTTGACTGATTTATTGTTTGATTGTTCACTCAGAATTAGGGATGCAACGATAACAGATTTTGATTACAGAATTTTGTGATTATTGTCTGAGAAATAATCACGATTTAACGATTATCACGATTATTATGCATCAATTAATTTCACAACACTACTAATGTATAATATCACATGAACACTCAACACTTGATTTTAATGATTTTAAAAGTTTAGATGTTTTATCTCGATGCAGCGCGGACGTACTTGGAAAAAAAGAGTGCGTCGCTCCCATTATGAGCGCGCATACCGCGTGCCTACATTTGAAATGAATTTGAACGCGCAAAAGACGCGATCTGTGAACAGGCAGGCATTTTTTTGGTGGAAATAGAGCGTCGCTGCTTAGTCCCTCTGCCATAGTGGTTGACGAGCATGGCACTTTGTTTTTGTTTTGTGTTAGTTGCAAAAGTTCCATTTCGTGCAGAGCACTCGGTGTAGCATAGTTTTTACGATTAATTAACCGTGGTGTTCTAAAGCGCGGTTAATTGTGAAATCCGGTAATCGCTGCATCCCTACTCAGAATAAAAGGTACAAAAGCTGTCATTGGGGGGTTACCCCTTCAAAAGGTACACATTTGTACCTAAAGAGTGCACATCAATACCATAAAGCAGGGGTGCCCAATCCTGCTCCTGGCGATCGACTGTCCTGCACAGTTCATCTCAAACCGTAATCAAACACACCTGAAGCAACCAATTAAGGTCTTCAGGATCACATTCAGGTGTGTTTGATTAGGGTTGGAGATGAACTGTGCAGGACAGTCGATCGCCAGGAGCAGGATTGGGCACCCCTGCCATAAAGGTACATTTTGATAGCAAAAGTGTACATATTAGTACCTAAATGGTACATATCAGAACCTTTTTAAAGGGTACTGCCCCAGTGACAGCTTTTGTGCCTTTTATTCTGAGAGTGATGATTGTTTGATCGATTGATTGATTGATTGGTTTTATTGTCATATCAGCTTCATGGCAGATACAGGTATTAATGAAACAACTGATAAACCAGAAGTCTATTGCATTGTAACCTTGCTTTCGGAAATCCATTTTGATGTATTCACACGTTTGCTAACTTTGCATAGTCCCCTAATGTTTTGGATATAAAGTATAAGCAATATTGATGACTGCTGCTAATTATAATTTCCTAGTTTCTGTTCCTAAAGATGAAGCGGAAAGACAAACACACCTGCGGTCCCATCGGCGCAGTAAATCTGAGCTCAAGTCTATGCGATGGCACCTCTACAAACACAAGAAGCA
Source organism: Pimephales promelas (assembly GCF_016745375.1). The sequence continues at coordinate 788,126 of NW_024121108.1, read as the reverse complement.
GTCAAACATTCCCAGCGAGACTTTCACAGAAAAACCTCTAAAACAGCGCAGTATAGTGCAGCGCGCGCCAGCAACACTGCTGTATAGCTTTTCAATTGTGATCCCTGTCAAACAACTGTATCCTTCCATGAAGGCAAAAGAATGTGTGAGGCTTTCAGGAGAAGCCCTGGGAGAGCCATATAACATGATATACGCTCACCATGTTCTCTCGCAGGCCCTGTCAGGCTGTTTAAGCATCCTCGGTCCTGCCGCGTCGCTCCCTGCACAAGTTCCTTTAAAGAGGCGATGCGAAAAATTTGTTTGCCTGAGCGTTTTTCGCCGGTCAGAATCAGAGCTGTCAGGTAACTCATGAAAAAGTAATCGAGCTCCCTCCTTGCGTCTTTCACTGTCAGTCGACATCACGTCAAGAGATGAGTGGGCGGCCGCGGCCTCGCGCAGGTACACGACCGCTCCCGTTCTCCGACCATATGTTTTGGATATTTCTGACAGTGAAAATGGCATTTACATCACTGGCGCGTGCTGTTTACAGAGGTTTAAACTCCTGCGTCCTCTGTCGCGTGCTTTTAGCCCCATAGATAATACATGAGCTTGTTGGTTTTTAAGAGATGCCGCCATATGCATGAGAGCATTAAATGAAGAGCTAAACTGACAGCTCCATCTGCCAAATACGCTCTTCGTCAAGAAACACGCTCCTCCTCCCTCTTTTCTGTCTCTCGAGAGGACACCATGCTGTCGTCAGTGCTAATACTAAATATTAATAATTTGTTGACCTCAAAGTGTTTGGGAACTCGCAGAGGGCCCGGCGGAACGCCAGGCGTGCTGAATGGCATATGCAGATGTCAGGTGAGCGCTGATTTCCCACTCTCCCTCGCTCTTTGTTTCTGTTTAGCAGCCTCTCGGAAAACAGACAAGTTGCTGCAGAATTCGTCATGAATATTGCATCGCAAATGCGCGTCAACACAAACACGCACACACATCAGCACGCGTGCGCGTTCCCTCCTTCCACATGTGTGACGATCCCGAAGGGTGGCAACAAAACAAGCCCAGCACTTCTGTCAGGCTTTTGTGTAAAATGAGCATTACAAGCCTCACATCTGACTCAGAGGAATCCTAAATACACATTCGCTCACCTCGGAATATGCGATCTGCGCTTGTTGTAAATAAATTGCATCATGTTTTCTGGATGCCTTCGTGATTTGGCAAAAGGATTTCAAACCTGTGGCTAATGGCTGCCGTATCACTGTATGTACTGCAAACAATACTGCAGCTCATAATCATCACCGTCTAGATTAACTATAGACCCGTTACAGTCATAGCTATATGAGTAACCCACTTTTAGTCAAAATAACCTTGTCGTTTTTGCCAAAATAACTTGCGCGATGTATGATATTCCATCATGTAAGCAAAGTAAACAGGGATTACAAGGTGTTTCGCTCCATCTCTTTATCTAATTGTTGATTTGTCTATCCTTGGGCTATGGTATAGATGTCTATTACATTTTCACTGAAAGGCCAAATTTTGCCTAGTTTTAGCCTAGATGCCTGGGCTGTGTTTAGATGACTATTAGAGGTCTTTTAAACACAAAATTGCTTGCTGGGAGTGTTATGATTTCCAGTGCATAGCAAACTATAAATTGACATAAATAGTTTTTATATTTAATATTATTGTAAAGTCTAAGGAGTTAGGGTTAGGCCTATAAGCCTATTTTCAATTTAACATCTGCAATATCGCATCAAAATACTCTTAACTGTAATAAAGATTTGAGGATTTATCATGTTAAAAATTACTGATAGTGTTTTTGATGACGATTTTTGTTATACTCATATTTTATTCAACTTTTGGTAATACTTTGTTACATAGTAATACCAGTAAATTATGCATAATTACATGCAACTAACCCTCAACCAAATGCTTATCCTTCCCTAACCCTTATATTACTCAGTACTTAAATATAAAATTACACTGTAACAAATGACACTGTAAAAAAAGTGTAACCTAACTTTTTACAGTGCATTGTTTTGTATATTCCCATATAATTTATATTTGTACATTAGGATATTTATTATCCTAACTGTTATTCCATGTACTGAATTCAATGAAACAATAATAATAATAATAATAAGTGACAGATTGTGATGTGTGTAGGTTAAACTTTATTTATTGAATATAATCTAGATTAAATCGTAAATAATAAAATAAATGCTAAATGAATATAAGTGGAATTTTGAAATTTGATTATCTACTATCTTCTGACAGTCTAATGTAAATTTATTTGAATTTCAATCCATTTGTATTTAACTTCTGCATCTTTTGATGCCTCAATTAGAATTCTGTTCTGAATGTGTCTAGTTTACACACTCTTGATCTTAATGTGCCTAACCCTTTATTTAAACACAGCATCTGTCCTGAAACCTGACTGCTGTGCATGAGAGTGAAAGTATATTTATGGCATGTCTTTGGGATCTACGGGACGGCGCTGCTGTGTTTTCACAGCTCTCTCTCAGAGCTCTAACGGCTTTATTGGATCTTAACTGATAGAGGATCGTTGGGAAGTGGCTTGATGAGTGTCAGGATGTCAGTGAGACTGATTTACTGCTTTTCACTTGCCACTATCTCCCCTTCAGTGCTGTCTGTACACTGAGAATAGGAGCGTCTGGTGTTGTGTTCTCTAAGCCCGTATATGCTTTCTCCATGAGTGTTGGGTTTCTCTGAGAGCAACTCCATTAGATGGGTCATTTTAACATTATATATATGAAGCATCAGCATACAGAGAGAGCACCCTGTTTTAGACTCAGTAACTGCACAACTAACAGGGAACGTTCTAGAGCTCTGACTAACATTCTGGAAAGGTTCTCTCAAATTTATGAACAAATGTCTGTCAAACAGAATTTTCATTCAAAGTGTTCCTTTTTTTTTTTAATAATGTACTCAAAGCATTAGCACAAAGATTTTATTTATACATTGTTCAAGGAAGCGAAACTGGGACATAATGTTTCAGTTGGACATTCAAGTAACTTTCCCATAATGTTTGCAAATTAATTTCCTTAACGTTCCCATAACCAAGAAAAAGGTTTTGGTAACACTTTACTTAAAGCCTTTATATATTATATATAATGCATTATAAAAAACCTTGTAATGCATTAATTAGCACAGTTATAATACATTGTAAAACGTGTATATTCATGAACACATCTTTATATAAATACAATTCATCAAAACGCATGACAAACAACCAATGTCAGATGTAACAAGTCTGCAAATATTACAATGCATGTTAACTTTGGTTGAAATTATTTATGAAGAGATATAATACATTATAATGTACACTAAGAATACCTTTATAATGCACTCACCTAAAGGATTATTAGGAACACCATACTAATACTGTTTGACCCCCTTTCGCCTTCAGAACTGCCTTAATTCTACATGGCATTGATTCAACAAGCTGCTGAAAGCATTCTTCAGAAATGTTGGCCCATATTGATAGGATAGCATCTTGCAGTTGATGGAGATTTGTGGGATGCACATCCAGGACACAAATCTCCCGTTCCACCACATCCCAAAGATGCTCTATTGGGTTGAGATCTGGTGACTGTGGGGGCCATTTTAGTACAGTGAACTCATTGTCATGTTCAAGAAAACAATTGGAAATGATTCAAGCTTTGTGACATGGTGCATTATCCTGCTGGAAATAGCCATCAGAGGATGGGTACATGGTGGCCATAAAGAGATGGACATGGTCAGAAACAATGCTCAGGTAGGCTGTGGCATTTAAACGATGCCCAATTGGCACTAAGGGGCCTAAATTGTGTCAAGAAAACATCCCCCACACCATTACACCACCACCACCAGCCTGCACAGTGGTAACAAGGCATGATGGATCCATGTTCTCATTCTGTTTATGCCAAATTCTGACCCTACCATCTGAATGTTTCAACAGAAATCGAGACTCATCAGACCAGGCAACATTTTTCCAGTCTTCAACTAATTTTTGGTGAGCTCTTGCAAATTGTAGCCTCATTTTCCTATTTGAAGTGGAGATGAGTGGTACCCGGTGGGGTCTTCTGCTGTTGTAGCCCATCCGCCTCAAGGTTGAAGGTTGTGGCTTCACAAATGCTTTGCTGCATACCTCGGTTGTAACGAGTGGTTATTTCAGTCAAAGTTGCTCTTCTATCAGCTTGAATCAGTCGGCCCATTCTCCTCTGACCTCTAGCATCAACAAGGCATTTTCGCCCACAGGACTGCCGCATACTGGATGTTTTTCCCTTTTCACACCATTCTTTGTAAACCCTAGAAATGGTTGTGCGTGAATTGACCAGGACCACACCCCTAAATGCATTGAAGCAACTGCCATGTGATTGGTTGATTAGACAACTGCATTAATGATAAATTGAACAGGTGTTCCTAATAATCCTTTAGGTGAGTGTACAAAGGCATAACAAGTTTTACCAAAGTGTATAAAATATTTAAAACACTGGATCTTCCGTGAACATGAGAAATAATGTTTTTCATAACATAATATGTACATTAGCAAAACGTTCTTGCTGTCACGATTAGCCACGCACTCCTGGATTATCACAGACTACATTTCCCATCATGCACCTCCCTGGACTGATTACACACACCTGCATCTCATTTACACAGTGCAAAGTCTTGAGTTTCCTGACTGTCATTGTAAACGTTTTTCACTGTGGTTTATTTATTGCCTTATTTATTGACCGTGTACCCCGTTTCTGATCGTTCTCTGCCTGCCTCGACTTGGATTGTTACTGGACCTTGCTTCTCGCCGCCTGCCCCAACCATTGCTTGTCATCTGGTTTGTCTCTGCCTTTTCTCCATTGCCCTGTTTACTGGTGTTTCCCTGACTACTCTATAAAAGCAGCATATGGATCCCCTTGTGTCTGCTGAATCATTACTCACTTATCTTGGAGAGTAATTGAACCATTCTGGAAAAAAATAAAAATTAAAATTGCCAATTCAATTAGTCCTAGCTAAAGCAATCAAGCACTATACTGCTTAATTATGTATTCAACTCAATATTTGTCTAGTTTTATTCTTCTGTAACTCATATTGACATTATCATTGTTATTTTTTGCCATATAAATATCTGCAATTGTAGAAAAATGTGATAGATGCATTCAGTATCAGCTCCTTTAAAAGCAGAACGTTCGTTTGACTTCTTGCTAAGCTAATTAAAATGATTCTGTAGCTTGGCAAGTTATGATTTCAAGTTAGCTGCCAAGCACACCGCTTTAAGCACGAAACGCAAGCTTTATTAGTTTACAGAAATGATGTTTGAGCTGAAGCAGCAGTTTACACCTAGCGAAACAACATTTCCATCAGGCATGTCCAATGACACCCAAGCCGTAGCTCCCGAAATGCTGCCTAACCCTTGCAGCAGATTGCGTAATGTGGGACTAATTCTTTTCCTTGAGCTTTCCTTACTTCGGTACTTTCAGTTGGAAGGATTGTCCATGGTAATCAGACGTTAATTGCTAACAGGGGAGACTGGAGCAGGCAGGCCCGGATGGATCGGAGGAAAAGCGAGCGCGTGTTGCAGTGGAACCCAGAACAGCTCAATTATCCCCCCTGCCAGTCTCCCAGCCAACGTTTTGTGCTCCTCCATTGATTGGACCGACTTTCAGCAACCCAGCGATGCATTTGCGGGCATGCTGCCGAAACCAACACAAAAGGGGCGGGTGTCAGCTTTTAATTGTAACTGTCTTGCAGAATGGTGTTGTTTTAATATCCTGTATAGATTTTTATGTAATACACTTACTTGCAGGCAGCCCCGAGCAAGAATCAATTCGGCACAGGAATCTCCTTTTGTTAAAAGCCAATCTTGTTTTAATGATGCATGAAGAAATATTCAAGCATTGACATTTTCCTGTCAGATTCCTTTAGAAAAATCAATTAAGATGATTCTGCTTTGACCCAGTTATCCAGTTAATGCTTATTAGGAATGTAATATGATTTACTGTCAGCGTGATATGTATTTTTTTGGATCTCATCTCATTAGCTTGTGCATGTTTCAAAGAGCTGCGTTGCATCAGAGTCTGTTTACAAGTGTCTCTATATGTAAAATGGAGAGGGGGTATACGAGACAGGTCACATACACGGCCCCAGGGCATTCGTCTGTCGTCATCTTTCCTTTCTTTCTTTCTTCTTTCTTTCTTTCTTTCTTTCTTTCTTTCTTTCTTTCTTTCTTTCTTTCTTTCTTTCTTCTTTTCTTTCTTTCTTTCTTTCTTTCTTTCTTTCTTTTTCTTTCTTTCTTTCTTTCTTCTTTCTTTAATTATAAACAGACCAATAATTGGTTTTACTAATAGTTTTTAACAGAATCACACTTTACTCTCAAACATTTGGAAGTTTTGACAAGCAAGGTTGATTCTGACAAAGTTTTTTTTATTCTCTCAACTTTGCTTGTTAATACTGCTATGTTTTTTGTTATAATTATTGTTGTTACAATTAGGAGCGGGTGAGAAACCTGTAGAAATTTGTAACCATTTATAGCTCACCCCTAATTGTAATTGTGCTGAAACTAAACAAGGAAAACCCTCACGGTTTGCATTAAAAAAATACATGTATTTATAAGGCTGCTCATTGCAATGTTAAAAAAAAATAAAAATTGTCTTTTCAGTAGCTATCATAGTTAGTTCCATTAAAATGTGCATACTGTGATTTATATATCGTTGTCGACCAAAAATGTAAAAAATAAATATATTGTATTTTTTTTTTTTTTTTTTGCTTTTATCGACCACCCCTAATTATTCTATACATTGGTCATATTAGGTTCATACTGTTGTAGTATTGTATCAAAAAGCATAAATAACACAAAAGTTAAAAACCTGTACTGAAAGGGATAGTTCACCAAAAAATATATAATTTTTGTCATATTTACTCACCCTTGTTCCAAGTTCCTTTCTTCAGTTGAACACAGAGTAAGATATTGGTAATCAAACAAATGGCAGTACCCATTGACATCGATATTTGTCCTATTATGGAAGTCAACGGTGCCATAAACATAAACATATCTGGTTACCAACATTCTTTCTAATCTTATTTTGTGTTCAACAGAAGAAAGAAACTCATACAGGTTTGCAACCGCTTGAGGGTGAGTAATGACATTTTTTCATTTTTGGGGTGAACTATTCCTTGAATATCACACTTCAGCACAAAACCAGTCATTCTGCTTATCCAACACTGGATATAACAGATAGATACAATTACATATACATACTATTTATTCAATAAGTACACTTATTCAAAGTGTTCTGATGCCAAACTATTGATTTGTGTGAAGAACACACCCAAAAGTGATCATTGTCTCAATCTACCATAAAGATCAGATCCTGTGCACACATTCAAAAATTGCCACCAGAAGAAGCGTTGCGTCAGCTTAGATTCTGAAATTGCATTAGCTGAAATGGCAGTCTTGTGACGTATCAATTTCGATTCTTATTGATTTCAGTGAGGAAAAAAGAAAAGAAGTCAACAGCAAAACAACTAGACTAATATACATTTCAACATTATTAAAGACAAGTAAACAGTCAGTAATAAAATAAGAACAAATAACTAAATCAACATAGCAGCTACAAACAAATACAAACAGTTACAAGGTACAAAGTTCAGATACAGATATTGAAATCAAATGTAAAATTGCACTGCATATTTTTTTATAAAATAAATATGGAATTATCCTTATTTAAGTTATAGAAGTTATTCACAGTCAAGATCAGTGAGTGATTTTTCTTTTGTTGTTGAACATTAATAACAGGCAGAAGCAGGTTTATTAGGCTGCTGTCACTTATATATAGTGTTTCTTCAGTAAAGAAAAGTACTGTACTTATTCAAACAAGCAGTTCTTTATTTACCTTTGCAAAGTGCACTTTCAGCCTTTTAAATATATGAGGCAGCTGGGTTTCAGTGGTACGATCCGATGCTTCTGTCACAATATGCCAGAATTCGGTAGTGTGCTGCTTGTTCTCTCACACTAAGGGCCAACCTGCAAAAAATGGCAAGTTTAAGCACATAATTTATAAGAACTGTTACCTGATTTGCTTCATTCCTTTTTGCGAATTAGATGCTAAAACATTGCAGACTGTGCAAGCAAATAAACAGCACTGATTTAGGTTGATTTAATTCTTAGTGGATTCCCCGTCAAACATGCAATTAATCACCATTGGTATTGGTCATGAAATATAACATTGGTCAATCTCTAAGTATTGTATTTAAATTACTTTTTTGTTGTTGTTAAGAAATTAACTACACAAATTGAAATGCTTTACTGAAGAGTTCTTCAATGTTAACTTGTGTGCTCGGATGAATTTGATCGAATTCTTGGAAGGGAAGTTATGAGATAGAGACGCGCCATTAGTTGTCATCCAACGATACGAATCCCGATTGCCAGCGAAGCAGAAATTGGCATTGAGGAATCAGTAAATGCAGTCGCTGAAATTCTCTGACACTAAGAAAAAGAAATGACAAAATTAAGTCACCCCAAAGCATCACTCGAACAAAGTCCTCTGTCCCAGGGGCTTGAGGATCACTGGTGTCTTTATAATTGGGAAATGTTAAACCTGTTTTACGCTGTTTAATGCCTTTTCTTTCTTAAGTCCTATGACAGTCTTTTTGTTTTACTCCTAATTATCTCGTCTGAATGTGAACAGTCAGCTAAGATGATATAAAAGCTCTCTCTTTCTGCCTCTGTCTCTCTCTCTCTCTCTCTCTCTCTGCTGGCACAGCCTGAA